>OZ010738.1:141333450-141910950 GCA_963932295.1 Tipula lateralis
TTTTTGGGTGAACGTCAGATGCAATTCTAACCGCTTCTGGTGGGATTCCATCCGGTCCAGCACTTTTCTTCATCTTTAGCTTTCTCCATGCAGTCTCTAGTTCTGCCCTAGTGAATGGTAGGAATGCTTGTGGTTGTATGGATTTATGGTTTGCTCGCTCGTGAAACGGAAAAAGCTCCTTAACTATGGTGGTGACAGTTTCTGCAGTTATGGTGGGCACCATTCGTCCAAACTTCTTGGTTACAATTTTATATGCATCTCCCCATGGATCTTCTTCTATCCTGCTGCAGAGCTTTTGCCAGCAATTCTTCTTTGATTTCAGTATAGCCATTCTCATGTTCTTCCTTGCACATTTCAATTCCTGTTGGATAGATGTATTCACTTGACCACGGGTACGCCGGTTCTCTCGCAATAATTTTCTTCTAGCGCAGTTGCAACATCTGCGCAGTTCAGCAATTTCCGGTGTCCACCAGTACACGCCTACTTTCCTGCCTCGTCTGCCAGTCTGTAGTACCTCCTCACATGCCTTCCTAGTCGCATCTACTAGTTGCGCAGGCGTTGTAATACTACATGGATCCAGGTGACGCTGAATTGCACTGCGGAAGGTTTCTTGTTTGGATTCACCTATGCGCCAGCTCCTAGTTGCAATTTTATTCTGTCCTACTCTTCTATTTGACGGATTTCTAATCACTTCGAACATAATATAGCGATGATCACTAAGGCTTTCGTTGTCTAGAACTTCCCAGTTCCGAAGCAGGTTAACAATTCTTTCGGAACCAAAAGTAACATCGAGGAAGGAGCCGTAATTGCCTCTTTCATAGGTTGGTATCTGCCCTACATCTAAACTATTAAGATTGCAGGAAGCGGCCCAGTCTGCGAGCATTTGTCCTCTGTTGTCCAGTATTTCACCTCCCCATAATGGGGACTTTGAGTTGAAATCTCCTGCTACAATTACATCTTTATTCAGACTCCGAATAATCAAATCAAGTTCATCTAGCCTTTGGGCAAATTCTTCCGCAGGTTTATTGGGTGAGAAATAGCAACTCATAATAATGAGATCGTCTAAATCCACCCAGACAACACCTTTTATAGCACCGAAACTAGTCGTGGCAATCTTTTTGGATAATATAATAAGTGCTGCATCACCGTTCAGGTCTGCTTTCCAGTTTCCTCCCTGTAGTTTCCGTCGGTTTGGCTCACTCACCAATACCACGTCCACGTTGTTTTGAATAGCTGTGGCAACAAGGAGATCCTGTGCCGGTCTACTGCGACGTGCGTTAATTTGTAGTAGACGCATGACTAGCTTCTACTACTGTATTTGATACTACTAAACTTGCTGCTGCGGTTGAATTGTTCACATTTGGCCTATTGTGCGCTTCACTACATTCCATCCGCATATGCCCACTTTTCCCACAGCTGAAGCAGCAAGCACTTCGATCAGGCCCCCGGCAGTTCTTTGCTAGATGTCCTGTTTCCCAGCACCTATAGCAGCGACGGTCATCAGAGCGCATTTGCAGTCGGCAGGAAACCCATCCAACTCGAATGCGCTTCTTGTCCACTATCTGTCTTGCCCATTCCTTAGGAAGTTTTACTGTGGCTTTCTTCGTGTCATAGTAGGCCGGTCTTATTGATGTTACAAGTATCTGGTCGCCATTCTCCTTTCCAAGAGCTGCCTGGACTGCCTGCTTTATATCAGAGTCACTGGTTCCTTCTTCAAGATCCCTAATGTGTACCACTGCTAACTCTTTTTGGTGCACTGCCACTACACCATCAACTTTTTCCACAATCGCTTCCCTAAGAGTCTCGGCTTTGTTCTTACCTTCCTTCACTTGAATCATCAAATCATTCGATTTCGTTTTTCTAATGCCGACTATCTCCACTCCCACCTCTTTAATATCGACACCTTGTTTGACATTTCTCAGCAGGTCGGCATAGGATTTCCCCTCCGCCTTAACTATGACCATCTCGTTTCGGGTTCTCCTTCTTCCTTTATGTCTATTACCCTCAATATAATTATTTTCTGGTTTACTCCCTAGTACATCGGTATTGGGGTAATCACCACTTTTTTCCCCGTCTAGAGTCTTTATGGGCTGACGATCTCCTATACAGCAGATAATATTTGTCCCACTGTCGATAAAACAACACTCTAATATTCTCCTCAGTTTTGGCATCTTATGAGAGATTGGGACAACGCTGATATCCTTTACACCTCGGGTGCAGTTCCTCATTTTCTTTGCCACTTCGATACACTGTTCCTCTAGAATAGTGCCGTCGCTCTGTTGATTCACGTATCCCACGAGTAATGTTCGGACTTCGTTTTCGGTTTTTGGTTCTCCTTCCAGAACAATTGTATCGGCGCTTTGTATTACTGCCACGTCTCCCGCTTTAAAAGATTGCTCGTCCAGCAAACACTGAAGTCCTGGAACCTGCTCTATAAGCTTACATACATCTTGGTTTTTAGGGCAACATGGGTCTATGAAGATTCCCCGTACTAAGGTGCTTGATCGCATAAAACTAGTGCGGCTCATAACAGTCGCTCGATAGACATTTTGCGGCCATTTCTCGGCAACAATTTCTTTGATTTCGTTCAGCGTCATTGCCGAATGCATCCTGCTATGTATCTTGAGTGCCTGTAGTCGGCTCTCAATTTCATTCGGTTGTAGTGTTTGTGTGGTTGACCCCTTTACCTCGAGCTCAGTATTGATATCTGTTTGGGTAGAGGCATCATGTTTGCGCACCACTATTGTGCTCTGGGCCGTCTTTTGTTTTTTTTCTATTCCACTGACCTCGTTACTCATCATCATTACCTGCTGCTTGTAGTTGGTTAATTTGTAAATTGCCATCCGTACTCTTGACACTGAGTCTTTGATCTGATTTTTGGTCGTCGGATTGGACTTAATCAGGGCACTTAAACTAGATGCTTCCTTTTCTATCTGCTCGATTACTCCTATGAGCTCTGCTTGTTCCATCTCCGCTGTTTCAAAACGCCGTTTATTTCCACCCCACTTGGCTATCTCTGGAAGCGAGGTATGGTGAATCGGCGATCTTCTTGTCCTGCTTGATCTCTTGAACATCTTATCATTGCCCTCTCCTATACCCGCTATATATATTTCAGACTTTTGCCCGGATGTACTGGCCTGGTCTACTACTTGCATTTCACTACTTAATGCTGTCTGTGGTATGTTATCGTGTATTGACATTGATTTTAAGTAAAATAACCCAAAATCAGGTCATTATCTTATTCAATGTACACACTTCACCTTTAAAGTGTAACAAGATATACACAATAACGTTGTTTTTGTTGTTTTTTTTTTATTAACACTGCACTTTGGTTAAAAATAAAATTTTAAATTTTTTATTTTTATTGTTTCATTAAGTTGACAATTTTGCACTTTTGATTACAGTTATGAAAAACACGTCTACTCGCTTCGGAGTATGAACTAACTCAATACATATATGTATATATATGTATATATGTATGTATATATGTATGTATATATATATATGTATGTATATATATATATATATATATATATATATATATATATATATATATATATATATATGTATATATGTATATATATATATATGTATATATATATGTATATATATATGTATATATATATATATATATATATATATATATATATATATATATATATATTTATATATATATATATATATATATATATATATATATATATATATATATATATATATATATATATATATATATATATATATATATATATATATATATATATATATATATATATATATATATATATATATATATATATATATATATATATATATATATATATATATATATATATATATATCGACACAGCCTTCAACACCGAGAAACCCAAATTTATCGTAAAAGCCATTTTTAATAAGATTTTTTCGAAATCCGTACTTTTGTAAATTTATGAAATTTTTTGATTTATGTTTACTCAAAAATTGTTGGGTAAATTCAAAGGATTTGTTGAATCTCTAAGCTTTCTTCGCTTTACCACCATATCAAGAATATTATCTGCTCCATCACTATCATTTTTATTAAATTTTATTATCATTATACACAACAGAAGAATAATATTTTTTTGGATTATTTTTAAAACATCAGTTTTACAAAATTTATAAGGTTTGGCAGATAAATATATTATGTGACTGTTGTTGCATCATATGAAATAGATCGACTAAGAGAATATCAATTTCTATGTGATTTGAGATGACAATTATCGCATCACATGAAATGATACGACTAAGGGAATAAAAGTGTTTGTGATTTAATCAACAGACTTGTCATAGCTTTTAATTCTGCTTTTTACACTGTACAAAACGGTCATATATGACACCCGAAATAAAAACTCAGGAGACAATTGGCTGAGACAATTCAGTGATCCTCATTAATCTCGAGAAGGATAGTTTATTGCAAATGACTTCGTAATGTTTAATTCAGGTATTATCCATATCAATTTCTGGTAGTACTCAAAGCTTCTATTCATTTTAAAGGAACCGAATCAGAGCATGTTTAATCTGAAATAAAAGTATATCGCAACTATTATGTTTGCCATTGACTTATTTCTTTGATACAAAGAAATTATTTCTTGGTAAAGAGGAGAGTTGAGGCCATAGCTCCACTAATTAATCTGAAGATAGTTATGTTAGACTAGTTACGTCTTTGGTTTTACCAATGTTTGCCAGACAATTGAAACGTTAGGTAAAAATGTAGCACCTGGAATGGGAATATGTTTACCTGATACAGTAGGAACATTATCCTCATACCCCAAAATAAAGAAACAAAACTGCCGCAACCTGATAAGCAACCCATCAATCTCTAAGAGCCAAAGTACAAGGGAAGACCAACTAAAGACAAGGTTTGGTGACTTTGACAAATACCGATAAGCCAACTAGCTTCGTCTCAGCAACCCGAGTCTCAGCTATCATAATATTCGTAATCGATTTGAGTAAAAACTATTTATTCAGAGACTATTAGTTGACCAACGGTCTCACTCTGTCTTTTCGACAAGTTTTAATCATAGGCAATTTGAGACCTAGGTTTGAGTAATTTAAATTTGAGTGAACAATTATTGATTTGAAAAACTATCAGTCTACGATCAAAACTTTAACACATTGCAAAGCTTCATGTCAGACTATATGAGATTCATTATATGAGACTATATGAGTACTGTCATGGATGATGGGTTGGCACTTCAACAGAAGGTCATAGATGCGTTCATTCACGTCACCGATGGTTTACAATATCTCCTGCTGAAACTGCCGCTCTCTTGGTCGTTAAACTACTTAGCATATTTTTTAAGATTTAACAGTAGAAACTAGGTTTAGAATATAATACGTCTCACGATGTGCTGCACATTAAAATCGATCGACCATTTATACAGGACAGAGTTTGGTTGTTTAACGGTGTTCTCATAATAAACTTTAAATGGAATTTTTTTATTTCTACTTCAAATTATTGTTTTCATTATTGATCGATGTTTTATTATCATGACGTTGTTAAATTAAAGATGCCCTACCTTAAATTTCTGTAAGAATGAATAACAAAGAGAAAATAGGTGCAAAATTATAAATTATATTCGTAAACATAATTATGCTAATTTATAAAACCTGCCATGTAATTCATCTTACATAATTTTCAATTAGACGTCAATGTAAATCCATGATATTCTTGTTTATTCAAATTCATAAAGAATTGTTTTTTTTTTATTTCTGAGACGGTATATACACAGTGTAATCATATCTTAACAAGCACACACTTTTCACAATGGATGAATTATTCGTTTTCTTTTCTTGCGTATCATCGTGAAATAAGTGTCTGTGATGAGTATTACCATAACATTAAATATATATTTGGAGAAGGATTATTAGAGGATACAAATTTACGATCCTGAAACAATTATTCGAATTAGTTGGGTTACGCTACAGGGTATATTGTATATACCGATGTTTTTGCCATCACAATTGCATACTTATAGTATTTGCTTGTTGATTTTACTTTGAACATCTTCTAATTAAAGGTAAGGTTTTTAATCAAATACAAATCACCAAATAATTTAACGTTTTGTCACTAAACACAGAAAATCGTGAGAATTACTACACCTTCATGAAAATTTAATTAGTGAAATATCTGTTCATCCCTTTTCATAATGATGAACCCTTTGAATTTTTAAATTTATGGCGATAATTGGATTTTATTAATTTTTTCTTTCTTTTATCGGGTATAAGAATCCTGAGGTATGCGACAAATTTACATAATTTATTTCAATTTTGGATAACTTTTTTTAAATCATCGCCTTTATTGACTGCAACCAAAGTATTTCGTTGGAACTGAGGGTACGGTACCGATTGATGACTTTGTATGGCAGAAGAACTTATAGGATAATATTGAACTAAAAGCTGAGTGTGATTTCAAATAGTTCAGATTGCTTCAAAACTATAGGCAATAATCGGAAAATTTATTATGTCATCTATATGATAAAGCTGTAAACCCATTTTTTAGCTTGTGCCGGGACCGTCATTTTATTCCAGGTGTATAACATTCTTAACAAATGGGGTTTTAATTGGTCGATATAACCAAGAAGCATTCAGTACTAGGCGAACTCGAGTTGAGATTATTCACTGCCAGATACCACCTTAAAAAAATGAGGCTGAGTGCATCCAAAAGTTTTTGTTTTAATAATTTTGTAAGCCTTCTTCTGTCACACTAGACCATTCGGCATGGAATTTTTGCGATGCCAGTACCTCTAGGTTCTTTTTGCACAGGCTACGTGGATCATATTCATTTTTTCTGTATAATTATTCTCAACTTAACATTCGTTTATTCCTTTGATAACTTATCACTATTATTTATATATACGTATATATGAACATATATCTTCATCGGTATAAGGTACAAACAGGTCTAGTATTGGGACCTTCACTTGTATTTTTTCAGGTAGACTAAGACCCAACTTCCCGGTTTTTGGTCTTTCTACACAACCGTTTTTTTAACTGACTTTTGATCCTTCTGATCAAGGTATGGTTTTCTTTATTAAGTGTCACTAACTATTTTTGAGCAACATCTAAAATATCCGACAACTTATACATCATTAATCATCTCGTATTCCAAACTTTAGTGTCTGGTTTTGTTTTTTATTCATGGAAAATATTTACATGTAAGATTTAAATAAACTATTAAAAATTATTATTGAAAATAAAATTTGGTTTTTATTTTAAATGTACAAAAAATAAAATTTGTTAAAATGGTAAAAATTATGATTTAGCACCCAGATGTATCGAAAAATTTAACAAAATTGGGTGTTATTCAAGAAGTATGGCAACAATTGAGAGATCAATACATTTCACTCAGGTCTCCAATTAAGAAACCACAGAATGAAAAAAATGAATAATTTAATTCGATACAGTAGAAATATTTATCTTTTAAATTAGATTGAAGTCATCATAAATCCTCGTTGTAGAAAAATTAGAATTAACCCCTCTGGAGGAGGATGTTACTCAACTGGTTTTTTGAAGGACTTGTTTTTGTAGAGGAACTTAAAATTCAGAGTTCCGTGTAAACGAACATACAATGATCCAGTTTCAACCCCTATTATAAACCCAGAAGAAATTGATGAATCGGATGACCTTCTTGAAGTCGAAAGACAAAACGAAATCGCATAATAACGAATCATCACAATCAAAGGAGCTGAAATCATTGAAGTTATTGGACAGGCAGATCTGCATATAACAATAACAATCTAAGGTTTAAGACCGTAAACGACTTAATCGCATCTGAACTGAGATCTTACGAACTATTTTAACGCATTTGTACCCATTGTGGGAGAGTTAGCCTATTGAATGATTTTTCACATAATCGCTTTTTATGTCATCCGGTGCATCTTAATTTTTGATCACCACGAGAATGGAACTCGAGACCACGGCGTGGTGATAAACTCTCTTAATCACTAAGCTACAATCGGCGACAAAATTCAACAATAGCCTTCGGAAATACTACCTTATTGTACATTTTGGTCGCAGATCTGTTTAAATAAAATAAATTTGTGTATTTAAGTACCAATTGATATAATTCCGGTTGGCGCATTTACAATCATTGCATTTGGGCTATGAAAGCCGTTTCGGTTATGGTATAAATGTTGCAACTCTTGACGTGGTTTGATTATATTGATGTGAGTTCCATCCACACATCCGGTGACACCTGGTATTGTACTTTTTTCGAAAAAATAATGTTTTGCTTTCTTTTGTTCTTCATTTGTGTATTCATATGAAATCCGTTTTGGACAAACTTCTTCCTCTATAATGTTAAGCATTTCTTTCAACACTACTAATACAGTTAGTTGTGCCAAACCGATGTTGAAGTCGTTGGCAGTCCTCGTCTGATATCCTCCTTCAGCTAAAAATCTTATAGTTGCAGCCAATTTAAATATGTTTGGCACCGATGATAGACGCTTCATTTTAGGATTAACTTCTAGTATATCTCCAAATTAATGTTATGATAGTCTACTTAACAAACTGACATATCGAAATTAAAATACAATTTATCTTAAAACTATATTGTATATAACAAATGTACATACTGAGTGTTGTCTAATGCACTCCAACAGGGGGTCATAGTTGTGTTCATTCATACCATATATCGTAATCTAATGGTGGAAAATCCCTTTTGCATCCTGCCCCTATCGGGTTTAGAACCCGTTACCTCCCGCTCTAACTGCCGCAGCTTTAACCACTGCGCCACCTGGGCGGTCTAACTGAAGTTCACGATTGCTAATTTAACTGAAAAATTCACAAACCCACTAAATTTGGGTTTTGCAATGTCGTTTCGTTATTGTTAAATAATACAAAATGAGAAACGAGACGAGATCACCGAGTCGTATCGATTGTAAAACGACACAACAGTTATAATTGGGATCATTTATTCCATTAATGCCCAACACTGTTTCTGCAACATTATCTGCAATTTCCTTCGTTTTTTGGTGAGCAATCACGACCATTAATTCTCCCTGTGTGCGCACAGCTCTTTCGACTGGTCTTTTACGTTTTATAAGCTCTGCATATGTTTTGTGGGTGGTGGAAACGTGGTTTCGTTTTACATGTATTACAAACTCTATAGAAGTCGGAAAGTAATAAGAAGGGAAATAAAGTCGTATGGAACAATTTTGAACGAAACCCTAGAAAGAGTTTTCTTGTTATATAAACTTAATAATTAATACAAATAGAGAAGGGTAGTTGAATGAATTATATTTCATTAGTAATTCTGGGGCTCGGAGTTTTATATCTGTTTGGATGAGGGGAATATGTGCTGGAAGAAATTTATGTCAATATATCCATTTTGAGATTTTGTAGAGTAATTTTATTTAAATATTTTACAACCTCTATCAAATATTGACTCGATCGAACATGAACATGAATAAATGTAAATGTTTTTTGTTTGAAATAAAATTAAAATGAACTTAAACTCATATTTTTATTTTACCAATTTATCTGCGTTGAGTGGTATTTAATTAAATTATATCTTTTCCATTATCTACTATAATCTACGTTAATTTTACATTTCAATAAATTTAGTCGTTAAATCAACTATATATGAGTTTGTTTCAATCATGATATCTGTTGAGCTAACATATTACGGAAGTTAATTTAACTTTTTTATGTTAATAATACATTTCATATTTGACACTGTTTTAAACTTGATTTGACATATTTTTATTTTTAACTTTACTTATCTCTTGTTAATTCAAGACATGTTTAATTTGAACCAACCTATAGTATATGTTAATTTTGAATAGTTAAACGTACATTGTTTTATGTTAAATTAAGATGCTTATTTGTCAAAATAACATAGCTCTTTTCAGTACTTAGTTGGATTGAGACATGTTAAATTAACATTGCTCTTTGTTAATTTAATGTACTTATTGGTTAAATTAACAAGCTTCTATGTTATTTTTATGATGAATTTAGATTATTTGAATTAACTTAATTTTAAGTAAAATCAAAAAATTCAAAATAGTAATATAGACATAGTTTTATACTCAATTCGAACATCATTTTTTGTTGAATTTACATTTGTTTTCAGTTAATTTTACCTTTATTTTTCTTTGAGTGTACATACTGTCCCTTTAAAGTAGATACAGATAATAACATACATCAAGAGTTAAACATTTACTCTTCTAATTAAACCGAAAACCCTGCAACTAGAAACAATATAATAAATTCAATAGTTTATATGTATTTTTATTTCATTTTATATAATAAAGTAATAGTAATAATTTTTAAATATCACAAAATAATTCATTTGTTTTTTTATCATTGTTCTAAAATTTGAGGTTTACTTTGAATTGGTAATATTCCATTGGTAGAATACGACGTTTAAGTTGATCCTCATCTCTTGTTTCATCAACTCAATCATTAATGAGGTAGTGTCAATGGTTTTACAGGAAAAATTAATCCTATATGAAGTGTTAATCTGTCAATTTCTACTGTGTGATAAAATTAGAAACGGTCTATCATATGGATTCTGTAATAACGCGAAAACTAAATCAACCCAATTAAAAACATAAGTGCAATTCATCAATTCCTCATGAACAAATATGTTTGGTTGGTTTATGATGAAGCTTTAAATTGAGTGATATAGATTTTTAAAGTTGAGATAAAAACAGATTTAATTAGCTTTATGTTGATCATCAAACATCGTCTAACCGCCGCGTTGTTTGGACGGAAAATCGAAGTGCAAAAAAAAAATTAAATTAAATTGAAATAATAAAAAAAGTGCAGTGTTTGTTTATTTTTCGCATACAAACGTGTGCTTATTAAAATTTGTTGATTACTCACGGTGTAAAATGTGACGATGGGACTCTTTTCTCCAAAAAAATCGTCTTCAAACTCAACATCAGATTTAAATATAGTGAAATCTACAGAAAATAACTCAAGTGCATCTTCTGTTCAAAAAACAAATGCACCGTCAACACATGTATTTTCAGAATACAAAGTATGTGTAATTCCAGAGTTTAATAAAAATAGTGCAAAATCATCAAGTATTAATGTAAGCAATATGAGTGAAATAAACATTAAAACAACGGAAAATAATCATAATAATAACCTTGACAATGAATGTCAACAAACATTAGTGCAAACGGGTATTGAACGTTACATTACAGTGACTTCAAAAAGAAAACGTAATCCCAAATCTCCGGAAGAGGCTATATTAAAGTCTAAGCTAAAAAGTGTTAAGCTAAATCCGGATGGAATTGAATCGCGCAATCGGTTCGAAGCTCTATGTGTGGAAGATCACAGTAAAGATAAAAAAGGAGAGCCTAAAGAGAGACCTCCGTCGATTTATTTAAGAGAGGCACCATCGAAACAATTGGTAACTGCATTAAACGCGGAAACCAACGGTGAATTCTTTATTGCCCAAATCAAACGTGGCAATATTAATGAAACTAGAATTCAAGCAAAACATATTGACGGCTATTCAAAAATTATAGCCATCTTAGAAAAAAAACAAAAATTCTTCTACACATATAGATTGAAGAGTGCGAAAGGAATCACGGTTGTTATAAAAGGGATCGAGCCCACTGTGCATCCAGACGAAATTAGCGAAGGACTAAAAACTATGAACTTTAAAGTGAAAAGCGTGATCAATGTAATAAATCGCGAGAGAAAACCACAACCTTTGTTTAAAGTTGAGTTGGAACCAGAGCCAATAAAATTTAAGGGCCATCATCCGATTTATGATGTTAGATACTTATTGTATCGAAAAATCGTAGTAGAAGAACCACACAAGTTAGATACTTATTGTATCGAAAAATCGTAGTAGAAGAACCACGTAAATTTGTTTTACAATGTACCAACTGCCAAGAATATGGCCATTAGGTTGTTACCAACTCTCTCAAAGCTTTTCGAAAAATGCTTTTGCAAAAACTTACGCCAATTTTGAACAAGAAAAACATCATACCGGATCATCAATTTGGATTTAGAGAAGATCACGGAACCGTGGAACAAGTTCACAGAGTCGTATCTGAAATCAGGAACTCTCTTGAACAAAAAAAATATTGCTCTGCAGCGTTTCTAGATATAGCCCAAGCTTTCGATAAGGTATGGCATAAAGGACTTCTACATACAATTAGAGCACAATTACCGTCAAGTTTCTGTAAAAATATTGAAAATTATTTGCTCAATCGAAAGTTTTTGGTAAAATATAATACCGCATCCACAGATTTATATGATATTCATGCAGAAGTACCTCAAGGCAGTGTACTGGGGCCAGTGTTGTACTTGATCTATACAGCAGACTTACCAACTTCAAATTACGTGAAAATCTCTACTTTCGCGGATGATACTGCAATCCTAGCTGCCCATCAAAATCCTACGATAGCAACAAGAATTCTTCAAGAACAGTTAGACAAAATCGAAAAATGGCTAATAAAATGGAGAATTAAGGCCAACGAGCGTAAATCGGCGCACATAACTGTCAGACTAAATAACATCACTCTCCCACAACACGAAAGTGTTAAATATCTTGGACTTCATTTAGATAGAAGACTCACGTGGAAAAAACACATTGAAGCTAAACGTCAACAAATCAAATTAAAATGCGTTAAACTAAATTGGTTAATTGGAAAATACTCAAAGTTAAGTCTAGAATGTAAGGTCTTGCTGTACAAAATGATACTTAAGCCCATCTGGACATATGGTATTCAGTTGTGGGGCTCCGCGTGTGCTTCCAATATAATAAAACTGGAAAGAGTGCAGTCACGAATACTTCGAACAATGGTGAACGCACCCTGATATGTACGCAATGCAAACCTTCAACGTGATTTACTCATCGATACCGTAAACGATACAATTCATCAGTACAGCAAAAAATACCAGTTAAAACTAGTTGGCCATCCCAACGAATTAGCCAGGGAACTATTAAATAGGCCGAGAAATAGGCGACTAAAAAAAATGGACCCTTTGGATCTAGCTAGGTAATTCAGAATTTACCGAGTGCACATTAATATTAAGAACTAACATAGGTTAAGTCTTATTAATTGAATTTATATTAGCCTTTAAGATTTGATTACATATTTTTAGTTTCCTATGTAGGAAAGATTCAAGAATAAAAGCCATAGGCATAAAAAAAAAAATAAATATTGATGGAATTCATGAAGTCTCCTGGGGCCCTATTTCTGTATACGATGCGAATCTTCATTCGATACGAAAATTCAATCCGTTACGAAAATTAAATGGTATTTCTGTATACGAACGTACAATAGTTTTTAATTTTTGCAGTGTAAGGATAGGGAAATTATTTTTTTTTGGAAATTTTCTTTAAAATAACGGAGTGTTTTTGTGATTAATGTCAATTTTTGACATTAACTTTTGGTAAACAAATCAATCACGACGGGATGTTTATTTACGTTTTTATAATAAAATAATATATTTTAATATAATCATATTATATATTATTAATAATAATAATTTTATTCAATTTAAGTATTTTTTGAATATGGAATTTGAAATCACACCATACTTTCTTCCAGAGGTCTTTCTAACTGGTGGTCCATTTGTAATTAACTGACTGGTTATTTCGGAGTGTTCCTGCATGAAAGAAACCAACAGCTCGTATTGTTTAGCCGTTGTTATTTTTGCCCTAATAATAATAATAAGTTTATATTGGTATGTTAATTAAAACAAACCAAAATTTATATAATCATAGTACAAAAAGATTTAGAAATTTCATTGATTGATGGAGATGCCTCCATTTTATTCTGTATCTCTTATTTTTGTAGCATAAAGTGTCTACTATATAGGCAGCGCCATCTTACCTTGAGGGAAATATATCTTTCACATCTTCCATGATTTACCAAGTTGTTTAGCAATAACCTCATATAACTTGGTGATTTCCTCAGTGTATGGTCAATCCATTTTCACTTTCACCTCTTTATTTTGGTTTCTATATCTATCTGATTTGTTTTTCTATGCAGTTCAATATTAGCAATGCTTTTAGGCCAAAAACATTTAAGTATTCATCGAAGACACCTGTTTACGAACACTTGTAGTTTCTTTCTACCTTTGTATAGCCAATGTTTCAAATTTATTTACATCAATTTGTACATTGTTGATGGGCATTGGTGTGGTTAAATTTGTGCTGAATCTCACCGTCTTTGTTTTTCTGGTGTTTATCTTGAAACCAACATCGTTAGCTAGATCTGATAGCTGTTGTATTTTTTGCTGCATGTTTAGTGTTTACTGAGCAGGCATATATGTCATATGCATATCCCAGATCATTGAATTTACTTGTTAATCTGCATTGTATGCCACTACGACACGTGATGTCAACTGAATCCGTATTACATTATCCATTAAGATCAGGAACAGCATTGGTGAGAGTACCCATTCTTATTTTATATTGCGTTCTTATTTATCATTTTAAATGATAATGGCCGTTTGAAACGATATCACAAAATAATTCATATTAACACTGTTAATAATAATATTATAATAATAATAATGAACTATTATAATAATAATTATCCTATTATAATAATGAATACTATTAATCATAAATTACTTCCATATTTCAATTTAATTATAATTTTTATTTTGCTTCCTTTCGAGAACTAAATACACAGCGAACATATAGTCGGTCATGATCGTATAAAAACTATACGAATTCGTATTGCACAATAAGAAAATTTTTCATCGTACCGTAGCACTCGAATTCGTATTAGAAATTATACGTTTTCGTATTCAAAAATTCCAAATACACGTATTCGTACAATTATTGTACGAATTCGTATTCAGAAATAGGGTAATCGTTTCGTCTTATCGTATAACATCTAAGCAGGATTAACCTGTGAAACAAACAAGTCTATGGAATGAATGGTCTGTTACGTCCTGTTGCAGTTTCGCAAAATATATATAAAAGGTAATTACACGAAATTGCATTTAGAGTTAGATTCCCATAGATTCAGTTTGTCATTATCTATTTGCTAGCCCTCAATGTTGTTTCTTGACAAAGCAGCCAGTACCAAATTGTCTTTGCTAAAAATATACCGTATGTTCATCGTAAAAATTCTATAACATCAAGGGAACGGTATTGTCGTGTTATTGTTTTGCCTAGATTCTGCTTGAATGTAAAAGTTAAAAGGCTTATGGGCCATATACAGTATAAATTGTGAGGCCAGAGTGTCAAGATGTGGAGTTATTAGCAAAAAATTGATACCAACACAATTCATGTTCTGGTGAACCTGCTAAATGATGACTGTTGCTACGTATCCTTTTTCGTGAACGGAATTTATCTCGCAATTTGCTGTAACTTCTGCCATCAGAGCAACATGCTTGAGTTGGATTGAAACTGTTCAATGTTGATTATAATGGTGATGATAATTATATCAAATATACTCGGCATTATAATAGCATTAACTTCGGCTAAGGTAGCCAACATATCTAGTTATTCGTTGCTAAATATGATGGTTAACGTTGGTGCCATACCTTTTTAACGAAAGATCAATGTTGCCTTTATCACAGAAAGTAGTTGACTTGGCTTCTGATCGGCTAGTATCGTCCCACCAAGAAGTCTCTGAAGCCGGTTCGGTAATTTGTTTGAAGAGTTTGTTGTGAATTATATCGTCCTTGTACTCTTATCTATAAAAGGATACGTTCTAAACATTTCCAAGATTGTCAACTCTTTGTATCCAAGCATATGTATTTAAAGGAGTTATCGGTACGGTACGTATCTGGTCGATTCATCTTGTTGTCTCTTAGATATGTATTCGCTACTTCATCCTTGTCAAAAGCCGTATCAAGAAACATACAAACACTACGTGATTTAATGTATAGTTTTAACCGTTAATGCGAACACAAAATAAATAAATGAACTATGTAACTATAAAAATAACAAAAGCTAGTTGAAATACGGAAAGTATGATCAACAACGAATTATCAGATATCTAGTGAGAGAGTATTTCAAACGCCTCCTACTTATATTTTAAATGTAGATAAGTTCATTTATACTTTTTCAGTATATATTTTCGCTGTCCTCGATTCTTCGAATCCAAAATATTGTTATAAGTGTCTCGGTTCGTTTCCGAATTATTGATATTTCAGACGTGGATTAAAACGACCAGAGTTGAATCAGACTTTTACGTTCTTTATTTTATTTCTACACAATAAATTGTGAAAGATTAGCCGTTTGCCACTGTAAGGGACTATGACACTTATCTTCACTTCACCATTAAGCACTTCCCTGGTTAAAATAAAACTTGCCCGATATGAAGATTTAGCACCGCTCTTATCGAATTAGCAAAATTCTCGATTCTTTCATTCTACTCGAAACATTGAATATTTCGATGCATCACTGTTGTAGTGTCTTCCACTGATTTCTATTACTCGCTGTATTCTCATAAAGTTGATTTTCTTGTTGTATAGTGTTATCATTTTCTCATTATATTCTCACTTCATTATCGCTTGAGGTGTCGAAGAGAGAACATCTTTCACTCACCGAAATAAACTGGATCATAAAAATATTGCATTGTCCTTCAACCAGATTCTATTTTGACTACTAATTCGTATATCGCGTATATAACCATTCGGAAATTACTTATGGCGTTTATTGCGTTGATATATGGTAGGCATTTTCGTTACAATAATAATTATCATCAACATAATCTTATTAAGTTTTTTCGACACGAGTATGTTATTCATTCTTTATTCATCACTTAATTATTTTATAGAGCGTTGAGGTTAAATTATTGTCTGAAATGTATGTAGTTTGAGAATTACAAAATGCCATAACTTATTTAAATAATAAACAAGCGAAAAAGTACAAAAATAATGATATTCGTTTTAAAAAGCTCTTTAAAAAATATATTTCAAGTTTTGTTCATCTTGAATAAATAAAACCATCAAGAAAGTTCTAAGTAAAATGTATTTTTATTTTTTTTTTATTTTCAAGATTTCATTCTTTACAGTGAAATTTTTATCATATTTTATATCAGTTTAAATTAAATATTGAAATAAGAAAAGCTCTAACAATATAACAAACAATACCAAAAATAACGGGAGTAAGAAAAGTTATATAACACATAATTGTAATTCATACGATTTTTTGCAGAAGTACTTGTATATTTCAAAAAATGTTATAAATAAATGATAACACTTCTTCAAGCTTGATTATGATTTATTTACCCTAGTAAAAATAATTCAATCTGCATATTGTCGTATCTTAAAATCTAAAACTAATTTTTGTGCGACTCGAAATCTGTAAGCTAGAGGCGAATATTTTCTCGTTGAAATACTGGAAAATATGAAATTTCGTTCTTGATAAGTTAAGGCTAGTACTCAGATCGATTTCGCGTGAAATTTCCATACGAATTTACCAAAGTGAACTTAGAAATGAAAAATTTCATTTCTGTTTTCACTAAGCAGTACTCAGTTCATTAGCGCAAAACTATAATTTTCTCAATGCACCATAGATGGCGCGAATAAACTCTACAAATTGGTTTCACGCGAAAATAATGATTCGAACCATTTTTTTCACGTGAAATTTGAACATTTGAACTGTTTGAACATTTGAATTCTCCAAAAAAAATTCATTTCTATTTCACGTGAAAATAAATAAATTTTTGGAGAAGGCGGTAAAATTTCATTTCACTTTGAACTGAGTACTAGCCTTTACAAGCGATAATAATAAATTCTTTATACGTAGTTCAATGAACAATTCAGAGTAATTCGGCAAAATCCTACTGTTGTGGGATTGAGAATATAAATCTAGTAAATTTGCCCCGAAACAGTACATAAATATCCAAATAGTATCACTGTGCACAGTGATATTTTGAGTTTGGCTGTAGTTTTTCTACGTTTATTATTTTTGTTTATTTGTAATTGTTCTGGCTGAAATTTTACAATATTAATTATTATTATACAATTATGTAATATATAGTTTTTGTAGTATTATTTTTTGTTTTATTTGATACTTGATATTTTTAGGTACGAAAGATCGAGAATCTGATTGATTTGTAAATAAGTAGTGCTAAATCGCCGTGTCAAATTATTTTAGACTATAGTTTTATTTTAATCAGTGAAGTGTTTAACTAGTTAAGTGAAGACGTGTGTCATAGCTCCTATCAGTGACAGCGTATAATCTTTCCAATTATTGAGTGAATTGGATAAACTGAAGTTTGACTAAACTCCAGTCGTTTATATTGCATAGCTACATGCTAGATTATAGTACTGACATGGAAGAAGATGCATTGATTTTGCATTGCAACAGGGCGTCATAAATGGGTTTATTCTCGCCAGTAATCGATAAATCCATTTTGAATTCTACCCCTATCGATATTAACCAGGTATATCGCGCTCCATCTGCCGCATCGTTACGCACTGCGCCATGAACTGGACTTCCATGGGCTACACCGATTACAATAATTCTACAATCGTGTTTTGATTGTGGATCGACAGCTGTAATTATTTGTTTGGTCTTCATATTTTGGCTGTCAACATAAATTTTGGTTGTCAAATATTTGTAGCCAAAACCTAGGTTCTAAATTAGCTTTCCCAGTTTTGGTATGGAAGTTCAGTATTAATTAAATATTGTTTATTTACTGTGGTGAGCCCAAGGAATCTTTTTAGCACCCGGAGCAGATGATATAAGGATTCCACCCATAATATTATGTGCGAAAACTAATGTTTTGGCTAATGGAGAGAACCGACCTCACGATCATTAAGTGTGTGAAGTTATCCCAGGATCTCATCCCAGAAAAAAATAAAATGTTGGTAATACTAATTTCATCCCATCCCAAGATTATCACAATCATCCCAGAAAATTGTGTATTTGTTCGAAATCGGGAAATAAGTACTCAAGATCGAACAAGTTTCTACCTTCTATGAACAAAAACTGACAAATCATGATCAATGTGATTTTCAATCCAGATCAAAGGTTGTGTGGAAACAATTTTAATATATCCAAAAGTAATTGTTATTAATCTTTCCCAAAAATTATTAGAGTAAAAAACGATGTCATCTGATTTTGAATTGATATCATGTCCACTAACTACCTGCAGAACGATAACACCAGCTGTATGTTGAGATTTGCGATATTGGCCAATATGTACGTGGCCCAAAGTATTTTATTTAATATTATAAAGATTTATATTGATGGTTCCTAAGAACCACGAATGTCGTTCTCGATCTCATCTGATTTTGAATTGAAAAGAGATTCTAAAATACCAAAAGTGTAAAATTATTGATTTTAAAAAATTTCATCGAGGCTTAATTACCAGAGACAGGGTAGTAATAAGTTAAGCGATATTAGTGACTTAATTAAAAAAGAAACGAACTATAAAACAGTCCGCTTGGGAAACTTCTGTATTTTTTCATTTTGAAAACAAAACTAAAGTTTTGCATAGACCTTCTTTTGCAATATCATGGAAGATGGATTGACACTGAAATTCTGTACTAAAAATATGACACCGAATGCTCATTCAGATCAAAATTAAAATCCGTTAAAAGAATAGTCTTCTGCAATGTGTGTCTAGAAGAATAAACAATCAGTCCCTTCCATTTCAACAGCTGTATCCAATGCAACATTAAGCCAAAATTATAGATATATAACATAAACCTCCAAGTAAATAATAATAAATAATCTATGGCTTAGAGGCCGTAAACGGCCCTAACCGCGTCTCAACTGAGACCTTACGAACCAGTTTTTTAACGATTGGTGCACATTGTAGGTGGTCAGCCCAACGAATGTTTTTACACACAATCGCGTTTTTATGTCATCCGGTTGCATGTTAATTTTTGGTCAACGGCGGAAATCGAACTCGATTGTGATGAGAAACTCTCTTAACAATTTAGTTACAACCGGCGACAGTCTCCAAGTAATTATACAAAAATCTGTACAAAAAATTCGATATACTATATTCTGAAAATCCGAGGTAAGTTATAAATATTTGAAATTAGTGGAATTCCAATAATAAAAACTTCGTATTGCAGCTCGACTCATGATAGTTATTTTTGGTCTTGCAGTCAGAGTTTTGCATTTTTACAGCTGAGATACGAGCAAGGACATCGGCACGTAAGGTAATTAGGTGAAGCATTATCATTTATACATAATTCCATTTATTTCCATAGTAATAATTTCATTTTTTATTTTGTCAGGTGACAGTGGATACCCATTGCAACAGTTTCTTTTGACAAATATTCAAAGGCTCTGATTGCGTGAAGAGGAACGTTACAATCAGCTTCATGCTTAAGTACGCTCTAGATTCGAACACAGCATCGGATTGCTCCAGAATCGGTTTCGGTTTATAACAATAAAAAAAAAGTATTTTTAAAAAAATAAGAATGAAATTTTGAATTTTGATATATTTTATAATTTTAGATGCATTTTAGGTGAACGGAAAGTGAGGTATGAGCCAAGAATAGTTGCAAATATAATAACATCATGCGTTATATTGAATTATATTTTAATAAAACATAATGTTACACATGATGAACCAATTGAAGCAGAAGAACAAGTTGAGCCGTCAAATAATGAACGAGGGTCATTATTTTATGCTGGACAGTAAAGTAGAGATTTTGTCATGTACTACATAAACTCAAGAAACGATAAGTAAATATATAACAGAAAGTTAGGTTAGTAATAATAAGGTAAGTAACGAGTAAGTAGAAATGGTTTTAGTGAGTAAAAATCTCACACTACCTTTCATTTTATTGCTTGGTATCTTTTGAAGATTTCCATTTTAGAAACAAAAAAACCTTAAATAATTTTTATTCATATGTATTAAAGTTGTATTATTATGAAAAATTCATTAATTTATTATTTATTTATTATTTATATAATCAGAAATTTTAACTCTAATTCATCGCTAACAATTGCGTTTGGATTTCGTAACCTTCTTTTTGGCTTTAATAAGTTGTTTCAGAGAATAATTTGTCACGTTCTGGTCCTTGACATCTTGTCTTAAGTAATTGTTGTTGTTCTTTTGCAATCGAATCGATTTTTGAGGGAACCCATTATTGACTGATGCTGGGAAAAGAATTGAATTATTATTTATATTTTTACAATATTTAGATATGTATTTATTCAATACCCCTGGACCTATTTGATGGCTTCGTCTAGACGAGTTATTACTTATCGACACCATCGACCTCTACTGCAGGCTCTTCACTAATATTTGATGCAGGTGTGGATGGAGAAACTCGTTCAATAAGCAAATCTAATATCTGCGGCGTCCGGATCTCGTTTAATTCATTAGTCTAGAAATAAATGTCAATGGAAAATTTAATTTTTTTATAAAAAGTATCATTACTCTACATAAAATTTAATTATAGTGTATACATTAAAACTATTAATAATTAGCATCTTTTCGTGTTTCTTACTAATCATAATATTTTGATGAGCTTAGTAAACGAATACCTCAAAATAAAATAAACATTTTTTACTTA
Organism: Tipula lateralis; assembly: GCA_963932295.1. NCBI lineage: Eukaryota > Metazoa > Arthropoda > Insecta > Diptera > Tipulidae > Tipula > Tipula lateralis. Next base: position 141,354,904 of record OZ010738.1, read on the forward strand.
CAAACGTGGAAGAGTTTTGAATCGGATCCAATATACAAGCCGTTGATGTGGACGGTTCAGGACTTTCTGGTCTCGCTGCTGGTGAAGCTTACAGTAAAAATAAAATTAAATAAACAAATGTCCGTCCAACGCCTGAAGACCACATACATTTATGATTCTCCAGTCCTACAACTCAGTTATATATGTGGCATCAAAATCTTCGGAATCACTGATCAAAATCTTCGGAATCAAGACGTTATTGGCCCTTTCCCGCTACGATTTCGCTAGATCCTGATATTTTTAAGTTTTTGTTTAACTTTATATCGTAGCGAGTTCCACGTCTAATAGAAATAAAATAATTATGATTTTTATAAATATTTTAAAAGAACATTGAAAATTATATTACGTTTTACCAATGATTAGCCGTTTTCAGTAATGGGCCAATGCCATTTAAATTTTCAGATATCGTTTTCCACATTATCTTTTTATCGGATGCACTATGTACTGTTGGATGTTTACCTAATTGATGAGCAAGATAAAATTAAATCGAATTTAGTCTTTAGATAATTATTTACTTACCTTGAATAAAAAAAATATTTTCTTCAACCAAGCCATATTTTTTTTTATTTCTTAATCTTACTCTTGACTGCAATAATTTGACTAAATTTAAACTTTCAATATTTAATTTATGTTAAACAGCAATTTAAATATTTAAATCCTATTGTACAAAACTATTTACCATTTTTAAATTTTTTAAATGAAATTAATGTTCGAGTCCAAACAAGAATTTTGAATAAACATTATCAACCACTAGGAATCAACGATAAGAAACAAAATGAACAGCAAATAATACCATAATATATTAAAAATTCAAATATTTAAGTTTTAATGGTTTTTTATTCATTCCTACCAACGTACATCTAAAAAATTTCATATTTTATCGACCTTTTTGATTATTGGTTACATACACTATATCTATAAAAAAAATAAATTGACTAGCATATCATACATAATCGCTTTGCTGATTAAATTGAATTTTTATTAAAATAATTGGTACCATCCAAGAATGCAACTTAAATCCCACAACTCATATTAACATATGCTTGTTACTAAATGTTGTTTTTAAAATGTCTGTGAAGTTAGCCCGAAAAATATCCCGAGAAAATGCGATGGCAACACTAAAATATAAATATGGCGACATTTTTCAATCTTATCCCGAAAAATAAATTCTGTCACGACATTTTTAGGTATCATCCCGAGAATATTTTCTATCAAGATAGTTATAGTAGCAGGATAGTTAATGTCATAAACCTATCATCCCGAAAAAATTGTATCACGATAATATTAAAGAAAAAAGGATATTGTTCGTAATGGTCATTTGAAGTTGTAAAGAATTTCAATACCAAAAAACCGCTTGGTACATGTTTTGTAGGTAATGAGTTGACCTTTCATGTGGTCAATCTAAAAAATAATTCTTTTAGCCGAATTTTAGCTATATTCGTCTAAAATCATACTGAATATGGATTACAAAACACGAGATGGTATAGATTATGTAGGTAATTGATACATCATCGTCATCAAGTATTCATCGATTATATCAGAACTACTGACTAAATTCATTGGTTGTTTGATAAGCATTAAAACATATGTATTAATCAAAAATCAATTTCAATTTTTGGTTACTATTCTCATAAAGATAACGCAAGTGAATGTAAAAAATATAAACTTACTAACAAAGATTTAGAATCTAATATATTTAAAGTGCTGTATTCTAACGTTCCATCGGTATATTCTCCAGTTCGTCAGCATAACCGTGCGAGTTTAAAGAACATTCTGTTGAAAAAAACGGTTGAACAAATAAAGGAAGATCTTTTGGAAGAAGACTCAGACTTCGTTATCAAACATAAAACATTATTAAAATCTAAAACTGATGATGTTTAAAGAAAAATTAAATCTGAAGCTCTGAAGGAACAAGATTTTGATTAAGATGACCTAGTTGATTTATATTTGGAAATCAAACAGCAAAATCTAGAAAAGTCAACTCAAAATTTACAAAGACTATTCATAGTTCCATTTTTCACCATTTCGTTTAGTAACGCTCAATATGATGTTTTACAATATGTGCGGCAACATAACGAAAACAAACTTGTTGCATATATAGATAGACGCCACTGGTGGGTTAGTTCTTCCTCCAGACGACGATTGCAATCGAATTTTTTATTATGCTCTTATCATTCCATTACAATTACATATGCAAATGAATCAACAGACGCATTTCCTATAACTGATTTAGTTAGTGCAAGTCATAATTTTGAAACCATTGAACATTCGTTGCGTACATACAAAATATTTCTCAATGGCCAAACAACAATATGGCCATTATTATTTTAGTTTTGCTTTTATATTTAGATTCCTTTAATAATTTAAATATTGTTCAATATTTACAAATATGTTATTCTTATACCGACAAAGTTTTGAACAATTTTCTGAAAAATATGTGAAAGTTCATTTATGTTGCTCGCATTTAATGAAAAATATGTTGAATGATATAAATAAAAGTTTCGTTTGCAATTCAAAGGTCTCAAAGTACATTAAAGGAATTATCGCATCATTTTATTTAATGAAAAACTACAGCGATATAGAAACTTCATTTAGTAACTTCCCATTTCTGCTTTCATCTAAAACACGTAATGAAAAAACAGCAATTGCACTGAACAATATTTTAAATTTCATTACTGAGTATGGGTTACAAAATTTAATTTCTGGATCAGAAATTGATATTGAACAGGATCTATTAAATTTAGATAAAACTGATGAGAAAAGTGAAATGAATGCAAAAACTATTTATGAACAAATTCACTTCTTTTCAGATTTTATAAATATTGTGAACTTTGCGATTAATGACTCTGAAACTAGTAATAATACAACTTACGCGATGAATATGTTTTATAATCCCAATTTTTTGAAAAAATTTTGCAAACAATATTTAACATATATATGCATGTGGTCCTTAATTCTCGGGCAAGAGACGATGTCAGAAAGCGCTACATTTAGGAAGGCTACCTACAAAATGTCTAAGATTTTTGAAAGTAATCAACGAACGATATATGTAGTTACATAAAAAACTCACGTTAAAGATACCAAAAAAAACTTTAAAACCAAATTTAACCAATTCTTTGAAACAAACTGTTGGCAAATTACCTCTTTCAAACTTATTAAATGATACAGAGAAATGGGGTCCTAAGAAATCATTGATGAAAAGGAAGATTAATAACTTCAACTTAAAAAATATTTTGGATTTTTATTCGAAAACTCAAGAAGAGCAGTTAATAATATCATCCAAATTACAAATAAAGGCCCACCAAAATATTAGTTTATATCATGCAACTACTATAAAAATCAGCAGTAACCATAATAGATAACTACGATTTGATGCACTACATCAAATCTTTAAAAACGATAGTGATTGTGAGTCAACATTACAAAGATTACAGATCATTATCTTAAAATTTACCCAACTTGCAAAATTACATTTTTGTGTCCAATTTGTAAAATAACAAGCAATGAAAGACGCCAAAATGTAAGCAAAGCTGCAATGGAACTAGAGAAGATTGAAATTCCCAACTTACAAGAATGTTTATCTACACTCAGAAAAAAAATGCAACGTAAAAGTAAAAAGGTGCATAGTAAATTCAAATATCAGAATTTTAAAATGCAAATTTTCAACTGCTAATTGAATTAATATCAGTTTTCATTTAAAACAATAAAAAAAATTTTTATTTGTAAATATTAAAGTTTTTTACTTTAAATTTAGGTGATAATATTTTTAAAGTTATATTGCATTCCAGATTAAATTTGTTTCAATTAGAACATAATTAAATCGATTTGGCTACGTAATAAAAATAAATTTTAAATGAATTGATTCAAATTTGAAACAACATCAATTTGTTCGATTTTCATTTACTCCACTATATTATTAATAACGGTATTTTTCTTCGGATATTACGATCACAAACGATAAACAATTTTCTTTATGCACATGAATGCATCAAGTGATACTGTTAATGAACACCTATAATACATTTTTTCCTTTAATTCCAATGTGCTTTTTGTGGTTATGTATTTCAATTTAGTTTATAGAGTTTTTATTATTTAGAGGTTTATAAAAATTATTTTTATTTGATAATAAACATTATGAGTTCTAATTCAGTGCAAAATAACAATTTGTGTGATCCAAATGTGTGCAATAATGAAGTTTGTTTGAATGGACAAATTTATCAAATTATATCTGAAGACCAAGTTCTACACGAGATTGTAACCACCGAAAATGCTGAAGAAAATAAAGATGATGAACAAAATTTGAATTCATTATTGGAGAGATTCAAACTTCAACACATTTCACAAATTCTCAAAGGTAAGAAATAATGTTATTTTAATCAATTGTTTTTCGTGCTATAAACTCAGTGTTTGAATCCACTTTTGTGATATACCTGGACATAGATTCCAGTTTAAATATTTAAGTGAAATGGAATAGTTAGACAATCGACATTGAATTTAATGTTGATTGCTTGAATTTAAAAAAAAATGTAACTATGTTGAAAAGAAATTTAAAGTTAGTAGAATAAAAATTTCGTTGCGAAATTTTATAGAATATTCCATTTCACTGTAATATTCCATCAACCCGGAATACATATACTGGATAGAATAAAATACATGCTTTATTTTCTACTTTAATTTGAATTAGATGCCAACGTTACATATCGAAGCTTGAAATATCTATCTAATGAAGACCTGAAGGAAATAATAATTGACGTCCCTTTACGTGCTGAATTCAGGTACAAATTATTCTACTGGCGGAAACAAGAGGTGAAGTTAAACAGCTTAATTATATGAATGTTTAATTATTACAATAATGGTTTTCAGTTTGGTGTTGACGATACAACTATATTAGCAAATACTAAAGTCGATGATTGGTTGTCCTGTACACTATTGGGCTCCGACATACAACAAACATTTATTTTATGTAATGAAATACGAATTAAAATATTTGATAATCATTTACAGGCCTATGAAATAGGATCTATTGATAGTGAACAAATTTTTATTAAAGATATTAATTATTTCACATCTCCGCCTTTACATTTATATTCCATTAATAATGGTAAAACATATGTTAGAAATAAGTTTATTTAATAAGTGTATGATGTATTTTTATTAAAATGTATATTATTTAATATGATTTTGTACTTAATTTGAAAATGAAATAAATTCTTTTATGTTTTTGAATTATAAAATTAATCTTTTTTTTAATAGGCTAACTGCTAAATTAAAATAGTAAGTAAAATAATATTTCATAATTGAGTATTGTAAAATTATTGAATAGAAAAATTGAATCAAAGAAAACGCATTTTAACTTTTAATTGAAATTATATTAAATTGAAGGAGTTTATTTTGATTTGATTACCATTTTTGATTTATCTTATTGTATAATTAAATTTACAAAGAATTCGTTTAAATAAAATACGAGTTAACTTTCAAATCAAAATAGTACACGATAATATCAATATGTATTTCAACGTAAATTCAAATGTCAACACATTCAAATTAATAAAAAAAAGGGTTTAAAACAATAATTATTTAGTAAAATAAATGCGAGTAAACTTTTAAATCAAAATAATACAATATTATATCAATATGTAATTCAACATTAATTCAAAAGTCTAAATATTAAAATTAATTATAGAAAATACGAAACAACGTTGAATGCAATTAATTTAGAATCAATGAAAAATGCATTTGATTTTACAAAAATCACCTTTGCGCCTTTTTCAAATTGATTTTTATTTGAATTGAAGTGGATTTCATCGATTTTACGCTGTTTTTTCTCTCAGTGTACATACAAAATAACCCATTCAAAAGCAGTACGAATATGGAAGTTACAACAAATGACTACAATAAATTTTACGCAATTAATTGTGAATATTTATATCCAACCAAACAATAAAAAAATTTCAATAAGTGATGTCCCCAAACATTGACCGTAAATAATGTAAGATTCACCTTAAACTCGAAAGTCAATTTTCGACCAACTGCAAAGCACTATGAAGCGTTCTGTAAAAGAAACGATTGTTGGGAACAATATGACGACCTCACTAAGTATGTAGTAAAAGTAAGAAATCCTTATCTTATCAAATTAGAGCCACATATGTTATTTTACTGTAATGAAATATAAAACATACTATAAACATAATACATTAACTATAATGCATTAATTATAATGCATTATCATAATCCAAAAGTTAAATTTAAAAAACCACCTCTAACAATCTATGGCTTACCAATCGTTAAGCAACTGGTTCGTAAGGTCTCAATCGAGACGCGGTAAGGGCCGTTTATTACCTAATTATTTTAAAAAAACCGTATCCTAAAATCAACTAACAAAAAATTCATAATAAAACATCATAATGTAAATAAACTTCGTTATAAAAATTTATAGCTTTAAGTTCGTGCACAACCTTTACCGCGTTTCAACTGAACCCTTATGAACCATTTGAACGATTGGTGCACATTATAGGTGGTCAGCCTAATGAAAGGTGTATCATCATCTACATAATCTACCAGATGAAAGGTGTATCAATAGGTGTATCAAGCAGAATTTTGTTCATACTGTGCCAGATGAGATGTGTATCAATCACCTACATAATCTATACCATCTCGTGTTTTCTAATCCATATCTAGTTTGACTTTGTGGCGTTCTGAGCAACTTCAACAAATACAATTAAAAATTATCTCACGCCACAATTAATTAATACAATATATTTCAAGTTAAGTTCTTGTAATTCACTAGTACTGTCGCGTCACGATTGAACGTTTATATACGAATCGCAAAGTATGAACATCAAGTCCGGTAGCATATGCCTGATGAGATGGATTTAATCTTTTCGATAACACGGTCATTCAATGACGTCATCATCATCAGATCGAAACCGGCCTAGTAGACTACAAGATACAAGCAACAACTCGGATTTTTTTTGCATAAAGCTACACGCTTTCTTCATTGGTGACCCCAACGGCCCTGTTTAGGGCATTACACGTCAAGATCTTCTGACACAAACCACCCGCTAATTTCATCCTACCTCCTGCTTAACCTAACAAGGCAAAAAGTTTAACTTCCCACAATGGAATTTCCCGGCCTTCTCTTTCAAGGTCCTGTTTTTGAACTTGTGGGGGACTTGTTTTTGAAGATTTTTATGCTTTCTTCTAGTGATACCTTAATAGTAATTTTCCTGGAGGTGTTGATTCCATTTTTTGCTGCTATATCTGCTTCTTCGTTTCCATCTATATCTATGTGACTAGGTATCCATATTATTTTAGTTGGCATGTTATAATTTTTGATTAACTGATATATTTGTTTTTCATAAAATTTCGAAGTTCTGCTTGTTTTTATGTTTTCTAATGATGAGCATGTACTTAATGAGTCTGTTATTATAGTTATTGTAGATTCTTCGTTTCTTTTGACTATTTTTATTGCTTCAGTTACTGCGATCATATCCAGAGTTCAAGGCATAGAAATTTCCAGGAAGTTCGTTTCATGCTGCAACAAAGCCAAATTCAATAAGGTGGGCGAATGTGGGCACCCACAAATACAGCATGCAGTCAGGTTCGTTTCATGTCGCAACACAAGCCTATACTTACTAAGCGGGTGAATTATAGGCACCTCAACCATTTACGACACAGGTATTCATAATCATCTTTCAGAGGGGATCAGTATTAGGATCAGAAAATTGCGTGTTCAGATCACGTCGGGGTCACCAAAGTTACGACTTATCGTTTTGTTTTTGTATTAATAATCACCATATTGTTTTTTATTTGTAATATATTTATTTAAATAATTTAAATTCACAATTTTATTAAATATATTTTATTAATTTAAATAAACCTAGAACTAAAAACAGATTATTATTAATAATTATTAATATTACTAACTATGATTTTTGGTCTGCTATCGTCGGTGTCGCAAAGGTAAGAGAAAAAAATTCCGTGCATTTATTTTGTTCAATACAAAATATTTATATTGTATTGTCCAATTAAAAACCCTTAATGTACCACAGTACATAAATCTGTGACACCAATGCAAATACCAACGTTTGCTTATTTAAGTGCGTTTAAGCGTTCGCTATTTAAGATAAATAATGTTTATGTAGAGATTAAATATTTCGATTCGAAATATGTTAATCCCCTACAACTTCAGACTATAGCTAAAAATTCGGCTAATAGAATTTTTTTCCTACTGTGCCAGATGAAAGGTGTATCAATCACCTACATAATCTATACCATCTCGTGTTTTGTAATCCATATCTAGTTACTAGTGTTAAAGATCCAAATTCACTTCACATATTAAAATAAGCAAAAACTAATTAAGTAATAATTTAAAATTTATTAAAGTAAAATGAAATGTAAACAATAATATCTTTAGTTCTCTTATTATTATTTTGACATCATAAGTTACTGAAATGTTCATTCACCTAAAGACAAAAACAATAATTTGTAATTTAATATTAATATTATATAATAAAATAATTGTAAAACTAGCTGAATATATTAGTAAGTATGTTTAAGCCAGTTTTTGTTGTATACAAATGTCAAACAGAATGGCACAACACTACAGTCTTTTCAATTAAAAATATGCACAGAAATTAATAGTGCTGCAAGATGAATAAAGTATGGCCGATGAGGATATACTTCTTTGTTTTGCAATAATATTGGTGTGCATTGCCATTGAGTCGAACAAAATAATACAATAAAAATATATAATTGGTGCCATTTTGTCTCTCATTCTTCTTCGACAGTTCAAACCAACAAGGTGAAATAAACTTATTTGTGAAATAAAAATTATTTTTAAAAATTATAATTATATAAGTTAGCCTGAGTTTAATTTATTATCTTCGACAAAATAAAAGTAATTGATTGAAAGTCTATTCAAATTGGTCCTTCGAGCCGGATTGGTCCCTGTTTCGGCGCCACAATTTGAATAGACTTTCAATCAATTACTTTTATTTTGTCGAAGATAATAAATTAAACTCAGGCTAACTTATATAATTATAATTTTTAAAAATAATTTTTATTTCACAAATAAGTTTATTTCACCTTGTTGGTTTGAACTGTCGAAGAAGAATGAGAGACAAAATGGCACCAATTATATATTTTTATTGTATTATTTTGTTCGACTCAATGGCAATGCACACCAATATTATTGCAAAACAAAGAAGTATATCCTCATCGGCCATACTTTATTCATCTTGCAGCACTATTAATTTCTGTGCATATTTTTAATTGAAAATACTGTAGTGTTGTGCCATTCTGTTTGACATTTGTATACAACAAAAACTGGCTTAAACATACTTACTAATATATTCAGCTAGTTTTACAATTATTTTATTATATAATATTAATATTAAATTACAAATTATTGTTTTTGTCTTTAGGTGAATGAACATTTCAGTAACTTATGATGTCAAAATAATAATAAGAGAACTAAAGATATTATTGTTTACATTTCATTTTACTTTAATAAATTTTAAATTATTACTTAATTAGTTTTTGCTTATTTTAATATGTGAAGTGAATTTGGATCTTTAACATATCCGCGCCCTTGAAGTTATTAGTTCAAAACATAGTAATGTAACAAAACTCAATTTATTAGTATAAAAAATAAAATTAGTAATGGGTTTATCACATTTAATTATGAATAAAGTACCAAATCCTTCACACTAACTTAACTTACATAATTGTGACGTATAATATTTTAATATTCAGTGACTACACTGTGGGTTGAGAATCCTGTTCAATTGGTAAAACACTGATTTTATTAATAGACCTCTTGAATACCGACTTAGAGGTTTTAACTGTTACTACTCGAATACGATTGTCAGAACCGGGGTGAGTCTGAATAATTCGACCCATAAGCCAGTTTAGCGGGGGCGTATTCTCCTCATGGAGAAGAACCAAAGAACCAATCTTATATTTGTTGCATGGAGGACTTTGCCATTTGTATCTTTTTTGAAGTTCGTTTAAATATTCCGTGTGCCAGCGTTTCCAGAACTCTTGACACATAGCTTGTATCTTTTGGTATCGAGACAACCTATTTATATTGAGGTCTAAAAACGATGGCTCAGGAAGCGATACGAGGGGACAACCTATCAAAAAATGACCAGGTGAAAGTGCTGTAAAATCTGTTGGGTCATTAGAAACAGCAGTTAATGGCCTTGAATTGAGGCACGCTTCTATTTGGCAAACCAACGTTAGATATTCTTCTTGGGTCATGGAACGCAAACTAATAACTCGCTTTAAATGCCATTTTGCCATTTTTATCGCAGACTCCCATAGCCCTCCGAAATGGGGAGATCGAGGTGGAATAGTGAGCCACTCAATTTGATTATTTGCGCAAAACGACTTTGTTTCAGCCTGAAAATTTTGTGTTAGAAATAAATTGTACAATTCTTTTAATTCAGCACGGCTTCCAGTAAAATTTGTAGCATTGTCTGAATAAATCCTTGTACAAAAACCGCGCCTTGAAATAAACCTACGGAGACAAGCCAGAAATGACTGCGTTGACAAATCCATAACTAGTTCAAGGTGAATAGCTTTCACTGCAAAGCAAACAAATAAGCATATATAAATTTTTGTTTTAGTTTTTGACCGATAATTAGGCTTCGCGAAGAACGGTCCACAAAAATCGATGCCTACAACTGAAAACGGCCTTGATTGATTTACGCGGTCTGCCGGTAATTCTCCCATTAATTGATGTGATAATTTTGGTTTATTTCGATAGCAGGTAATACATCTTTGGACAACTTGCTTGCATAAATTACGCCCGTTTATAATCCAAAAACGTGATCTCAGGCTATACAACAGCGCCAGTGGGCCACAATGCAGCAGGCGATAATGTTCGGATCGAGCTAACGATGTAGCGAAGACATTTTTTCCTGGTAATATAATTGGGTGTTTGCTGTTGTAGTCCAAGCTGGAATTACGAAGGCGACCTCCCACACGAAGAATTCCTACATCATCCAAAAAAGGATATAAATTTTTTAAGTTGCTGGAGTGGTGAACTATCGATTTTTTTTCAATATATTGAATTTCCTTACTATATTCAGTTCGCTGGACTATTTTTACAAGAGCAGTAAGTGCGAGATTTAGTTCATTCGATGTAAGTGCACCAGTAATCTTTTGTTGTCCCTTTGATCTCAACTTATTTATAAATCGAAGTATTACAGCCGTAACACGGAGAAGTTTGGTAAATGAAGAATATCGATGAAATAAATTCCAAAGCTCCGTGTTCGGGTAAATTGGCATTGAAACATGTTTTCTAACGTCTAAATTTAGTAATTCCGAGCTAATCTTTAAATTAGGATTTTTAGGCCAGGTAGACTGATCTTGTCGAAGAAATAAAGGACCTGACCACCAGAGATCCTGCTTCAGAAACTCATTCGGCATTATTCCTCGCGAAACTAAATCAGCTGGATTTTGAGACGTTGGTACATAACACCAGCTGGCTATTTCAGAATTTTCCTGAATTTGTGTGATTCTATGTGCTACAAATGACGCAAATTTAGCTGGTTCAGATTTAATTCGCAACAGCGTTATTTCCGAATCGGACCAAAGGTAAATTTGATCAAGTTGCATATTCAAACTGTCGATGATCTTTTTTACGGTTTGTGACAACAGCAAGGCAGCACATAGCTCCAGACGTGGGATCGTCTGCTTCTTTAATGGGGCAACTCTAGATTTAGAGCATATTAATTTAACATGTTTTATATTATGGTCATCTGTGGTTTTCATATAAACAACACAACCAAAACCCTTCTCTGAAGCATCCGAAAAACCGTGGATCTGCACTGAATTATAGTGAGGTACAACAATACACCTTGGAACCTTTATTTGATTCAGTTCAATGAGTTCTCTTTTAAATTCGATCCAGTTATCTCGAACTTGATTTGTGATCACATCATCCCAATCAATTGTATGCAAAGTCCATATTGTTTGCATTATGAGTTTTGCGATCAACATCATTGGGGCACATAATCCCAGAGGGTCAAACAGTTGACAGATTTCTGATAAGATGTTTCGTTTGGTACAAATTGTATGTAAAGAAAATTTGGAAAAATTCATTTCGAATTCGTCTTGCGAGGTGTCCCAATACAGTCCCAGTACTAATGATATTTTCGAAATGGGTTCGGTAGATGCTGATATAACAGGGATATTTGAAGAAAATTTCCTTAGCTGGAAACCGCCTTTATCTAGTAATTCGATTAGTTGCTCCTTCAATTTTAGTGCATCAGCAATATTATGAGCTCCCGTCAGCACATCATCGACATAAAAGTCGTTCATTAAGATCGCTGATGATATGGGAAATGAAGCGGTTTCATCAAAGGCTAACTGTTGTAAGGTACGAGTTGCGAGGTATGGGGCGCTTTTAGTGCCATAGGTAACTGTACACAACTTAAAACATTGTATGTCGTCTGACACGTTATCTCTCCACCAGATTCTTTGTAAATCTTGTTCGTCATTATGGATGTAAATTTGTCTATACATTTTAGTAATATCGGCTGTGAATGCCACTAGATGTTTCCTGAATCGAAGAATTATAGATAGCAAATCTTGTTGAACCGTAGGACCTTTATTTAAACAATCATTAAGAGATAAATTGGAACTTGATTTGGATGATCCATTGAACACCACTCTTAATTTTGTAGTAGTACTGGTATCTTTTATCACACAATGATGTGGCAAGTAATATGCCTTATTGTATGAATTATTAACACTATTTGGATCTTTAACCAAACTCATGTGTCCCAATGACAAATACTCTTCCATAAAATCACGATATTGCTGATAAATTTCAGGATTCCGAATTAGTTTTCTCTCTATAGAATAGAATTGTTGAAGCGACGTGAAGTTTGAGTGACCAAGACATTTTATATTGTCATTTATAGGTAGAGAGACAGAATATTTACCTGATGACAGGCGTTTAACGTTCTTCAAATAATGGTCTTCACAATATTTTTCTTCTAATGAAAAATTATTTTTAGTACAGATTGTTTCCATTTCCCAGAACCGCTTCAAATCGTTATGAAGGCTTTCGTTAGTACATAATACTGTGGCGCGATCTTCATCAATATTTTGAAGTGGAAGTACCCGACCACTGATTACGTATCCGAATACACTGCTCATGAGTGGTGGTAAGTTCTTAAGGACAGTAATAGTCTGACCGCTAAATAATTGATTGTAAATTTCAGCACCAAGTAACATATCGATTTTATTTGGTACATGGAAATATGGGTCAGCTAACTGAATTTCGGCAGGAATTAAATTTAAATTAATGTTTACTGGGTTCACTGGTAAATGGTTTGTAATTTTTGGAATTATAAAAAAATCCAATGTTGCTGAAAAATTAGATGTTCTGGATGTAATGGTTAGAGAAACTTTTGCCTTAATTACGGTCTCCCCGCCCCCAATACCAGACACAATTTTTCTAATTGACTGTTTTTTGATTTTCAATAAATTCACAATACTTTCAGTCACGAAGTTAAGATGTGACCCACTGTCTAATAGTGCCCTACACAACAGGTTTCCATTAGATTCTGTTGCAACATTAAGCAACGTAGTCCCAATCAGTATTTGTTCGGCAATTGTTGAATAATCTGGTTTTTTGGCTAGACTATTAGTCAGTTTGCATGATGATAGACCAGTTAATTCAACATTTTGAAATTCTTCTCGAGAATTGTCATCTACATCCTTTTCGATACGCCCTGTATTTGCCGAAAATCGCTTAGAATTTTGAAAACTCGAATTTTTTCCAAAATGAAGCAAGTCATTATGCTTTAAAGAACATTTACTGCAGGGTGATTTGTCACACATTACGACTTTGTGTTTAGAAATCAAACAATTGGTACATAATTGGTTATTCCGTGCAAATTGGAAACGCATTTGTGGAGAAATCTTATTGTCTAAGAAACCTGGACAACTTGTTATCAAATGCGACCCTTCACAATACGAACACCTATAATTATTGGACACTAAAGAAATTGATTTTCCTTTCGAATAAGAATTTCTTTTGTTATTATTTAGAATCTTTGGATTTGTTGTGACCCTGATGGCTTCTAAAATGCGTACTCGATTTCGCAAGCAGTTTATAAATTTGTCAAAATTTAATAATTTATTTGTTTCTGAATTTTTAATGACGTGTATTTTAGACGATTTATCAAGTTTGTCGGTAAGATGGTGAACAAGCATTAAGTCCCACGTTTCAACCTGAATGTGCAATGATTTAAGAGCATTATAGTTTTTTACAGAATGGTCGATAAATGTTTGCAATGAACCTGCTGAATTTTCATATGGAGTTTTTATATCATACAGTTCTTTCATATGAGTTCTTTGGATTAAAATGTCGTTATCATAGCGTTTGCATAAGGTTTCCCATGCTAAATTGTAATTATCAGCAGTTACAGGAAGGTTTTCTATTAAATTATAAGCCTTTCCTGCGCGAACGTGTGATATTAAATATACGAATTTAACTGTGTTATCGATGGTGGCTTTGTTATGGATCAGATCTTTATATATATCCCTAAACGCTAGCCATTCACCTTCTAAGCCACTAAACGTTGGTAACTTGAGCTCTGGGAGTTTTATTGACATCATTGAACCATTTTGTTCAATATGGGTACTGTTGGCTGACACCTGACCATAGCTGGGTTCTATTGTTTGGGTTTCCATTTTTTTAAGATCGTGAAGCCTATTCAATAATGCGCTTTCAACGTACTCGTAATCTTCTTCGAAAGATGTACGATCAGCTGAAGCAGATTCATCGGAAATTTCGATCTTAAGTTGGACTTGATGATACTTGTCATATACCAACTGTAATCTACGAATATTGGATTCGACTTGTCCTATCGTTTTTAGTAGTATTAGCTTGTTTCTAAATTGAGTTAATTGTCCCTTAAATGCACCACGCTGTCTTTTTAATGACTCTATTGTCATAGTCTTTGATTTGGTTCTAACATCACTGATCCTGGTAGGATCACTATCGTCAGAATCACGACTTGACATTACTGTTTAATTAAATTCACTTAGCGACGTAAATTAAAATTACTGAATCAATTTTTTATCACCTGAACAAGATTTAATCTATTATCACTGAAATATTCAAATACTATATTGTGGTATCGACTATGATATGATTACATTTAATATATTATCAACTAAAATAAAATTTTATATATAACTTACAAATTATTCTCGCGATACTTTTGATTATACGGCCTCGATTCCAGGCAATTCGAACTGGTAGCGATGACAATACTCACAGGAACGCTTTATGCTTCTAAATTTGATAATTTATTGAATAGGTTTGATGAACTTCCTTGTTTTTTATCCAAGACTATAATATCATGTAATATCAACAATCTGTAAAATTTGTCGAAGATGCTTGTCTTTGATGAAGCTAGATGAATTCTTAAATCCAATATTGGTTTTCACAATGCGATGTTTAATTATCAGATGATTTTGAATCCAAATTATTCCTGGTTTTTAATTTTTTAATAATCCAGTTGAGTTTACAAATATTCCAATATTACGGGACCAATGGCACAGCAATAATAATTCAATTGTTGTAGTTTGTTTTATAATCACCAAAATCAATCATAAATTCGACGATAGCAAAAATGCTAAATTGATTTGGCTTTTGTTTTATTATATTTGATTATTGTATGATCAAAAAATAAAATTGATGAATTTGATGATCATTGTAAATCGAAGATTTCTTGGATGATGAAACACGAGGTTAGTTTTCTGACTACCAAGATGGCTGTATATTGCACGAAGATTATACTGTATTTATATACGCGGTTTCACCATCCGGCTCGAAGGACCAATTTGAATAGACTTTCAATCAATTACTTTTATTTTGTCGAAGATAATAAATTAAACTCAGGCTAACTTATATAATTATAATTTTTAAAAATAATTTTTATTTCACAAATAAGTTTATTTCACCTTGTTGGTTTGAACTGTCGAAGAAGAATGAGAGACAAAATGGCACCAATTATATATTTTTATTGTATTATTTTGTTCGACTCAATGGCAATGCACACCAATATTATTGCAAAACAAAGAAGTATATCCTCATCGGCCATACTTTATTCAACTAGTATGACTTCAAACGACTATAACTAAAATTCGGCTAGTAATTTTTTGTACACATCATTTTGTTATTCCATCTATAATAATATTTTTATTTAAATCTTTAGTTATTACATACTAAATTTTCATTTTAGATATGGATACACTTTATATCATGATAGTTATAATTATTTTCTTACAATTATAATCTTCAAATTATTGAAGAAACTTGTCCTAACAATAATTGCATGCATCTTGGACCCAACATTTATTTTTTAGGACAATTTTGCTTTGTATACATTATACGTCTCGAATAATAATTGGATTTGTGTATATTCATATATTGGATTTCGATCCGGAAAATGGGAAAAATCACATCCCGAATATAATTTAATAATACTACTATTATGGTCGTAAAATGGATTTCTCTAGAATTATATTAGAATTTCAACATATGTAACCTTATTCAATAAAAGCTATATTATGGCTTTGATTTCATATCGATTGTGCGAACTATATGTACAATGAGACCTCGCTTATACATATTGTACGTCTAACAATAAACTAATATATGCATATGTTATAAGACCAGTCGTACAAATAGTCAGAATATAATACGAGTTACTGAAATTGTATATGTAGTTATGGACTAATGGATATACATTTCAAGTTAAATACCTCGAATTATGAAAGGACATATATGTCATTTATACCGTCGTCATATGGTATGAGTAAAAATCTAAATAAACTTGGTACCTTGAATGAAAGAAACACAAGTAAAACAGTTCGCAGCAAACAAGCAACTTAAGAAATTTATATATCAATACAAAAACATATTGCTTATTCTCTTCACAGCTGTTTATAAAACGAAAACAGTTTTTCTTTTTCCCTTAACAAAATCTCATCAACTATATTATACATGCAGCAGACAAAAATCCCATACACACAAATCAATTTGTCTACAACACATTTGATAATATTTGCCTCGAAGTATACGACCTTAACGTTGATGCTGTGTTTGGTATCATTATCCTGGAATATGTTCAACAGAGTACCATAAAGATATTCGAGAATCTTCCATATTCCAAGACCACGCTGATCCAGGCCCCACTTGCTAACCAACATATAAGGCCTACATATGGATTAAGGATGCGTTAATCATAGAAAAGTGACACTCGTCATATGTATCCCAGGAGCTGCTTCAAAGCAAACAAAGTGAAGTACTAAAACAAGGCCTCCTTAAACATCTCATCCATCATCATTATATCACTCTATTCGCTATGATCGAACATCACTTTTCATGCAAGTCAACGCCTCAAAATACAGCCATCTCGCTGACAGAGGAAACTATCTAAAAGAGCAATCCAGCACAATTATACCTAGCCAAATCACTCCATCTGATATTCCATGTATAAATATTAACTATTCATATTTACAAAAGAGTGTCGACAAAATGGTGCTGTATAAGATAGCAGAAAATTTTCAGCAGAAAAAATGATTTTATACTCGCCACCAGGGGCACTGCTATCGCTAAAGAGAATTTCTTCTGCTGTCATTTTTGTATAGCCAACAGAATTTTTCTGTAAATTTTTTAATTTTCTTCAGTATTTTAACTACAAAATTATTCCAGATTTCAAATAAAATATGTATATTATTTCCATTAGATTACAATATGCTGTATAAGACATATTAATCATCTAGGGCTTAACCACTTACTGCAAGCTATGCATGAAGACCCTGTAATAAATATTTCAGTTTGAGCTAAGTCATATTATCTCCATACATCCAAATATGAAGTTTGAGGATAATCGACCGAGTTTGAGCGCCTCCAGAATTTTTCAAAGTTTTGGCCCATACATAATACTCAGTTTTTTCACTGTGAGCTATGGATGGACCCCCCTGTAACCAATATGCCATATGATTTTCCAATAGCTTATGTGACAATACATCTCAATTTGAAGTTTGAGGATAATCGACCGAGTTTGAGCGCCTCCAGAATTTTTCAAAGTTTTGGCCCATACACAAAAATCAGTTTCTTCACTGTGAGCTATGGATGGACCCCTCTGTAACCAATACATCTGCATATGAAGTTTGAGGATAATTTTAGAGGCATACATATCATACAGTTAGATTAGTTCTCATTGCTTTCACTGCCAATTCTACTAGCTTAAGAACTACATGCAATTGTACTATCTACTTAAATAATAAATTTAGTTATCTTTATTACTGTAGAATATTATTTAAATTGGTTAGTATTCCTATTTAATGCTATAGAAGCTACTGGGTTAAACAGTGTATAGTAGGAGATTATATTTATTACTATTGCCATTTTTAATGTCATTTTGAAGCAATGAGTTTACAAAATTGGACCAAACAATCATTAAGACCAAACTATCCTACCTTCGACCGAGTTATTTGGTGTGATTTAAACTACTACACACATTAAAACAACGAGATTTTCATTAAAGGTGATACTTTAAAACCATCAAATTAGCAGTAAACTGTAAATAGAATTTCATTTACTGTACCAAATGCCTTCAACCTTGGCTACGCATCGATAACTGTTTATAGATAATCAGTTAGAATAGTTAGAACGCTATAGTTGTTCTGTTACAAGAAATTAATACAGCATCGACTGCAAAACTGAACACTATAATAGTTGAACCGCAGTTGAACACTAGTTGAATTATCAATCGACAACTATACGTGATTGCCCGAGACTTCCTTCAAACCAGGTTAGTTAATCTACACTTAATATGTGAAGAACTCGTTCGAGCCTTTTCAACAAACAAATCGATAGATCTGATCAGTAAATAGTCACGCAGTAGTAAGATGTCACAAGTTTCTTAATCTACCTATTGATCAACGGTAAAATTTCGTTACAATTGGCTTCGATTTTATTGCAATTCAACGCCAGCAATTTTAAAATATCATTTAATCATTAACAGTTTTAATACACTAGTCATAAAAAAATAACTGTACAAAAAAGCTTGTGTTCCATCACATACCTTTTCATTAAAGTTTATCGCACGAAGCAATATTGGTTACAGCGGGGTTCACCCATTACTCACAGTAAAAAACTGATTTTTATGTATGGGCTAAAACTTTGAAAAATTCTGGAGGCGCTCAAACTCGGTCGATTAAGCCTGGTTTACATTCAACGACTTTTGCAGAAGCAGACAATTAAAACGGGATAGACTAATTCAAAGCCTGCTGCGTAACTGTAGGACAACAATAAAATTTAAAAATATTTTTTTTCTTCGTGTTGTCTCTTATTTGTACACAGACAATTAAATTGCGCCTACTCGTTTTATTTGTCTGCTTCTGCGAAAATCGTTGAATAAAAACCAGGCATTATCCTCAAACTTCATATTCAGATGTATTGTCAGATGTATTGTCACATTGGAAAATCATAATAGCATATTGGTTGCAGGGGGGTCCATCCATAGCTCACAGTGAAAAAACTGATGTTTATGTATGGGCCAAAACTTTGAAAAATTCTGGAGGCGCTCAAACTCGGTCGATTATCCTCAAACTTCATTGTTGTTTGTACGGAGATGATTAAGTTTCTGGAGAGTCAAACTGAAATATTTATTACAGTGGCTTCATTCATAGCTTGCAGTAAGTGGCTAAACTCTACATGAAATTAATATGTCTTATACAGTATATTTTAATCTAATGGAAATAATATACATATTTAATTTGAAATCTGGAATAATTTTGTAGTAAAATACTGAAGAAAATTAAAAAATTTACAGAAAAATTCTGTTGGCTATACAAAAATGACAGCAGAAGAAATTCTCTTTAGCGATAGTAGTGCCCCTGGTGGCGAGTATAAAAATCATTTTTTCTGCTGAAAATTTTCTGCTATCTTATACAGCATGACAAAATGAATGAATGGCGATAAGATTTATATATTGCACGGCATCTAGAACCATAATACTTTGAAATAGGTACATGCTTCAATTGAGTTTAGCAGAATAGTTTCGCACTACCGGAAGAAATGAAAAGATTTGTCGATAGTTTCAAAAAAAAAGTCTTTCAGATGTGCTAGCTGCAGTATTACAGCATCGATAGAGAAATATATCAAAAAGTTGTGTCTTTCATTTTGAAAGAAAAAAAAGTCCATGCATCTCACATATTATTGCTGTAACAGTTGCCTCTAAATGATCTTAGAGCAAAATTTCAATTTTGCCATTAGGCGTGGCAACAAATTGTTGAAAATTCAATTCATTTTGCATGTAGCCTTTAGATTGACCAAGCTACATTGAAGAGTGATGGTAATGTGAATATGCATAATTTCACGTAAATTCATATTGAAAGCATTCCATTGACCTTCAACATTGATGTAAAAAATTGGATGGAAGAGTAGGATTTCGCCTAATCGGACCTTTTTGATGGAACTCTAACGAAACAAAAATTTGTGAATTTTTTAGTAGAAAATTTTCCTAATTTAATGAGAGGCGTTCTACTTCCCCATTTCGGTACAGCTTTCCAATTACAGTTACATTGAATGTTCTCGAACAAATGAATCGAAAGGTATGACCCTTTCTCTTTTCCAACACGATCATCCAACTGCAGTATTTGTAGAAAATCTAAATTTTATAATACGAGTAGAAAAATGTTGATCCAATGAAGGGTAACTTCATTCACATTCTCAAATAGGAACAGTTGGGTATAAGAATTATCGTTTCCAAACAAGTTTCAATGAAACTGTATTGGAAACAAATGCCTTAGAGTATGTAACAGCGGCCGCATTGGCGGAGCTTGTTCCCAGCGCTGACCTATTTTTATTTCCCAGTAGTTTTTTTGGTTTATTGGAAATTCGAAATCGAATAAAAGTATGACCCGATGCCACTTAAAATTTCATTTACCCCTCCCTCTTAGATACCCCAAAAATCTATAAATTGGCTGGAGGAAAAAAAATGCCTTCTTAAGTAACAACCTGCGCTTGTCCTGGTCAGGAAAATTATAAAAATATACCGATAAAGTTAAGTTTTTTTTAAGAATTCCCAGTCAGAAAAAAAAATTAAAATTAATAGAACACGCGTGGGAATCGCGATTTCTTTTATGGTAAATTGATCAAGCTTGTTGTATAAGCTAATATTAGTGAAAAGTTTTGGTTATTGAAATATGGACTATAAAGAACCCTCAGAAAAACCCTAATAAATAAGTTTGTGGTAATGTGCTTTGGTGAGGCGACATCGCCATATTGGTGTTAAAGAAAAAAAAAAAACTAAGTCCGCGTGGCCACCATTAAAAGTGTAGTAATCTATATACGTATATATCACCTATATACCAGTTGAAAAAAAAAAGAAAACATAATAATTATTATAATAAAAAAAAAATGTTAAAATAATATATATCATATATATTTATAATTTTGAAAAAAAAGATCATATATTTCTTAAGACAAATAGACTTAATAAACTTATGGGTTATTCACCTTAGTGAAGTAAGCTTGTATAAAAAGAAACTTGATATAAATTGATATTCCGATAATCATTTTGATGATAAAAGAATTCGCTAGGTTAACAAACCTATACTTCCACGACACACTCATGGTAGTAAAGCAGTTGGACTAAGGGCCTTCTTCGCAACGTGATCCGGCTTTGAAAGTTAACTTGTTAAGTACCCAAATTTGAATACTTATTTATTATTATTTATTACTAATTAGTATGTACCTATTTAAGAAACAATTTTTTTGAATCAATAAAGCAAATTAAATAAATTACAAAAAACAAAAATAAATAAATAAAAAAAAATAATATATACATATATAAAAAGAATAATTGTCATAGTTTTAGATATAAGGTGTATGGGGTTATTTTAGAGAATAAGTACTATATTTTTTGTTTGGCCAAATTTAATGTTAAGCTATTATTGTGATTTAGATTGCCATTTTGACAAACATTTGTAAACTTTTATATACGTCGTATATATACCTATATAGAAAATTGTGAAATATAAATAAGTTGAAACTTAATAAATTTCTTGGTGATTGAAATTAACTGTCACGAAAACGAGACCTTATTATTGGGGTTCCCTTAGTTTCTCCGTATGGCCGTGAATCTTAAAATGGCTTAGGCCATCTGTAGAGATGGATGTGCTTTAGAGTAAGCAGATGTAGTATGATGAAGTATGGGTTGTTCCCTTCCCTGCGGTGTATACACGATTTCATCACGTTTCTGGAAATCCCCACGCCCTTACCCGGAGTCTAGTCGGCTACCAAACACCGCTCAGAAACCCCTGATGAAATAAATCTGTTAACGAAACCTTCGTTCCGTTACAGTGGCGCCCAAACGGCTTTCCCTTACTATCCTATTCCTTGTAAATTTTATTTTCTATCTAGCTTGTTCATGCTACTCGTTTCCAGTATTAATCTGTTTGATACAAATAACGCTTGAGTATGCTAGATATAAACGGGTTTAGCGAGTAACACTCATATTAAATTTGTGGTTTCTCATTGTTGCTGATCTACTACTGCTTCCGCTTCGACGTTGACTACAGAGTTCGGTCAGTAATTTGTGATGAGAACATCATCTCTGTAATCTTTTCACTTTCGAATTAATTTTTTCTTTCATTGCCCGATGCAATTTTAAAATCAACATCTTTAAAATATTCTCTCGGTGGATGGTTGCTGAGATGGGTTATCGCTTCCGGTTCGTACCGTTGACTTCGGTTTGCATTCTCAGCTTCCACCACTGACGATTAACATGTTTCAAATTAGTAGCTTCAATATGTGCGTCAATTTCCCAAATTTACTTTGGTTTGAATTTTTGACTTACGTTTAAGCTGTTAATTCCTTCTATTGTAATCCTTACCCTACGTCCCCAAACTATACCTTCCTTGATTCCCTTCTATGCCATACTTCAACTCTATTACCAAAAATTAGTAAGCAACCAAATACAAAAAAAAAATCAATTGTTTTGCTTTCTTTTGCTTCATCTCAAGTTCATCCATCATCTTATAAGCTATATTGAATATTTCGCAAAACCAATTTAAACTAAATAAATTAAGTAAACTAATTACTTTTGAAAATTTTTAAGTAAGTTTCGAGGGTGGAACGAACTAAACTATTATTTTTTTGCTTATTGGTATATTTTTATATTTTTATTGAACATTATAATCTAATCTATATCGATCAATTTTTGGTGGAAGCATATTTTATTATAATTATTTTTGAATTTCTTCTTTTTTTCATAATTTTAAAACAAAAAAAAAGGCTCCTCTCTAGTACAGTTTATGAATTCAAATAGTAATTGGAATTTGGCTTCTAGAGACGTGCGCTCGACGGTGTTTGATTCAGTTCCCAGTCGTGGAGTTTTGCGACAAAGTCCGTGGGATAATCCACTTCGTCGGCCTGCTAGGGCTACCCCGAGTCCCATCCGCATCGTCTTCATAATTTTGATCATTTAAGTGTGCGATAATACATCGGGTGGTGGTCATAACTTGCCAGTTGTGAGTGTGTATTTTTTTTGTATAGCGTTATTTATCAGTACACGCAACCATTGTTAGAATTAAGTTTTTTTTGGTTAAGGTATTTTTTTTGTTATTAGCCTCCTCTAATTGCAGATTTTTGTTTTGGTTTGATAGTACGTAGTATAAAGTTATCGCACCATACATTTAATCATCTTATTATTTAGTTGACATTTTCTTATTTTACCAAAGTCGTCCTTGCTTCCCTTGGTCAGTTTAATTTTCTTTATACGACTAGTTTTGAATTAGTATATTTTTTTTTTAAAATTTTTTTGCATAATGGACGTATCTCAATTGAAGTCCGACGAAATTGAAGTGGAGTATGAAATCCGGGGTATCTCGTCAAATGCCCTTGATGCTTGGGAGGAACTAAACAAACGAATTGCTGCAGAAAAGGATCGCGCAATATCAGTTCCCCAAAAGATGCATCAAAAGGCTAGTAAAAGACCCGACTCTGAGATCGAAAGTTGTCGAACTAAGCTCTTAGGACTTCAAGTTGATATCGGAACCCTGAAAAACCTACCCAGGGATGCCCAAAATAATAAAGCTAAGACCCTTATATCCAGATTGATACATGTTCGGGGTCGGTTAGAGAGAGCCGTTCAGTCTCAGACGTATCGTGAACCTGCTCGTAAAGTATTGCAGTCATGTGAGGATTTATTGTCTACTATAATTGGTTACGAGGATAACCATGATCTAAATACTTCTATTGAAACCGCAGCTTCCGTTGAAATACAATCGGCTTCTATCAGTGATGACGGAGAAGCCACGGAACCTAAATCTGGTCCTTCCAAAGAACCTATTGTAACATCCCATAACACTACTCATATACCAAGTACTAGTAAAAATAACTATACTTCGTCTATGATAGACAACCAAGAACAATTACTTAAAACAATAATGAATCAACTGAGTATGTTATCCACCCAATTAGCGACTATCACAAAGAGACAAGATGACTGGCAATCCGAGTTAAACAATAAAGTCGAACCTCAGTTGAGCAGCAACACCAGTGGTCACCCAGATGGACATCCACCTATTATGCCAACTACCTCTCAGGTGACTAATTTTGCCCCTACCACTAACATTAACCAACTGAGACCAGACCCTTACCAAAATGGTAACCGATCATATCCTACTTTGTTAAGTCATACCCCCGATTCAGAAACTCGCCATCCCAACACGACAAGCTCTCCAGATAACGTTTTTTCGTCTAATTCTACTTGGCAAGGTACCAACAACCATCGACTACTTTTTAGAAGTGGCATCTCATACAGCGGAGCGTCATCAGGAATACCGGTTGACATGTTTCTTTTCCAATTGGATACTGTTGTCTCGTCAATGAAAATAACACAGGAATCCTTATTGAGTGAGTTACATACCATTTTAAAGGATGTTGCACTGCAGTGGTACTGGTCATACCGAAAGCACCATCCTCATGCGACATGGTCGGACCTACGGCGTGATTTTACGGAGAGATTCAAAGACCGCCGGAACAATTACGAAATCCGACGGACGCTTGAATCTCGAAAGCAGCAAGCGAATGAGAGCTTTGTGGATTTTTACCACCAAATGTGGAGTCTAAGCCTTCAGTGCAAGACCCCATATAGTGAAGAGGAATTCATACAAGTGTTAATGTGTAATATGAAACCAGCGCTTCAATACCATCTAACTGATAGACATTTCGTTAATATCAATGATCTCATTAGAAGTTGTACGGCGTGGGAAGATACCTTAAAACGCATTCGTAGCCCAACAGATGCCTCTATGGTTCATAGACGCCCCATTAATGAGCTTTTCGCTGGATGGCACGAGGAAGATAAAAGGATAAGCGCAGAACCAGTCATATTTCAAGATAATTCTGAAGTTGCTGCGTTATCCAGACCACCAACACTTCCTGCGACACACCGAGTTCATTCTTCCCCTAATCAAGTATCGCATAGTTCGTCTGATAGTATTATGATCTGTTTTAACTGTTCCGATATGGGTCACCTGTTTAAAAACTGCCCAGTTCCTCCAACTGGATTGTTTTGTTATCGCTGCGGTCTAAAGGGTACCATATCTTCTAGGTGTGGAAGATGCGTGGGAAACCGAAACAGTGGTCATTGGAGAACCGGGGTCCAGAGGCCACACGTTACTCTTTTACCTCGGATAAATCAGGAGGATGTAGCTACCAGCACCGATCGAGAACTGACCCGCAGGGAACTGTCCAACACGGGGAAAGCTCAACGTTAAACACTGAAACCTCTTTACGATCCAAACGCGCAACTAAGTATGCGCATTGCTCTCCTCAAAGTTCACAGCCCCATTTTTCAAAACAATCTTACCTTACAGTTCCTGAACGGAAAGGCAATCTTTCCTTAAGAAAATGTCGCTCAATAGCATATTGGAAAAATCGAAAACTCATGAAATCTAAT
The DNA here is from genome assembly GCA_963932295.1 of Tipula lateralis. Lineage (NCBI taxonomy): Eukaryota > Metazoa > Arthropoda > Insecta > Diptera > Tipulidae > Tipula > Tipula lateralis. Next base: position 141,380,958 of record OZ010738.1, read on the forward strand.
ATTATCTCTTCGCTAATTACCTCCGATCCTTGCGACGCGAGACTATATGCTACCGTACTTATTAATAATTTGCCCTATAATGGACTTTTAGATAGTGGAGCCAGTATCAGCGTGTTAGGTCGAGGATCCGAGGCCTTCATGTCTGATTCCTCCACCCAATTCCACCATTTTCCTTCTTTAATTCATACTGCCAGCGGTCAGTCGCAGCGAGTGTTCGGTTACGTTAATGCCTTGATAACCTTTAACAAGGTCTCCCATCGTATAAGACTCTATATTGTTCCTTCCTTAGAACAGCCCTTGTATCTTGGAATAGATTTCTGGAATCGGTTTGGGATTATTCCAAAACTGTCCTGTTTAAGTGAACTCAATAACGAAAATGACTCCTCCCCAGAATCTAAATTTCACAGTCTATCCGAGAATGAGCGATTACGGCTTGAAGAGGTTAAGAAACTCTTCCCTTCTAGTGCGACCCTAGGACTAGGTCGAACTTCAATCCTAACCCATAAGATAGACGTAGGTTTAGCTAAGCCAGTAAAACAGAGGTTTTACGCTGTTTCCCCCGCCATTCAAAAATTATTGTATGAGGAAGTGGATCGTCTTTTGTTGTTAGGGGTGATCGAGGAGTCACAAAGCTCCTGGTGCTCTCCGATCACGATGGTGCGTAAGACCAATGGCAAAGTTCGTTTGTGTCTAGATGCGCGCGAACTTAACAAGGTAACCGTCAAGGATGCGTATCCGTTGCCACTTATTAATGGATTGTTGGGTCGTTTGGATCAAACGAGATATATCTCGTCAATTGATTTAAAAGATGCTTTCTGGCAGATACCACTCGATCCACAATCCAAAGATAAAACGGCATTTACGGTACCTGGACGGCCCTTGTACCAGTTTAAAGTCATGCCCTTCGGGTTATGTAACGCTCCACAAACTCTTTGTCGTCTTATGCACCGAGTGATCCCGCATCAGCTCCACGGTAATGTCTTTGTATATTTGGACGACCTTCTCGTCACCTCTGCGACTTTCGACGAACATGTGCAACTGTTGAAAGAAGTGGCTCGGTTACTGACTCGAGCAGGATTAACCATTAATGTAGCTAAAAGCCATTACTGTTTAAGAGAAGTGTGCTATTTGGGATATATCGTCGGAGATGGATGCCTCCGCACAAACCCCGAAAAATGTAAAGCGATTTTGGACTTCCCAGTGCCCAAAACTGTTCGCCACATTCGACGTTTTCTGGGTATGTGCGGATGGTATCGCCGCTTTATTAGCAACTTTGCGGCCCTAGCTGCTCCCCTTACAGACATGACGGGCAAAACTGTGAAAGTGCGATGGTCGGAAGCAACAGAAAAATCCTTCGACGCTTTGAAGTCTGCTTTGTCCTCGGCTCCCGTGTTGGCCAACCCTGATTATAGTAAGCCCTTCTATATACAGTGCGATGCCAGTGCCGTCGGCGTAGGTAGTGTTCTATTCCAGACAGATTCCGAGGGTAATGAACATCCTATTGAGTTTATTTCCCATAAACTCAATCGGGCTCAACGGAACTACTCGGTGACTGAACTGGAATGTTACGCCGCGGTACTAAGTGTGCAAAAGTTTCGGCCCTATATAGAAGGGTATCCCTTTGTGATATACACTGATCATGCTAGTCTTCGCTGGCTCATGTCACAAAGGGATCTGTCAGGGAGGTTAGCTCGCTGGAGCTTGAAACTCCAAGGTTTTGACTTTCAGATTGGGTATCGTAAGGGCACTCTAAATGTAGTCCCTGACACACTCTCTAGGGCTTTTTGTGAGGATACTACTCCAGAAAACCATGACACTCCGGGTCCCCCTTGTGATGTATTAGCTGCAAACTGTTCGCTTTCCTTCTCTTCATTAAGAGTTCCAACAAAGTCAGGTTATGTTTCTAGTTTAGACAAGAGTACTCCACCGCTGCATGTCGATCTTAGTTCTCCAAGCTTTCTGGATCCTGAGTATGTTGAACAAATCAATCGAATTACCCGTTTAAACCATTCTGAAACAAATCTTCGAGTCCAAGACAATAAAATCTTAATTGCCCCTTCGTATGGTATTCGTTATCACGGTACTGATTTTTCTGATTGGAAATTAGTGGTTCCGCAATCCTTAACACAGGATTTGATAGTCCAGGCTCATGATCCACCTAGTTCAGCTCACCTGGGTAGTAGCAAAACCCTTGAATTACTCCAAAGACAGTTCTATTGGACTGGTATGGCTACCCAGGTAAAACAATATATTAGGAACTGCTCCAAGTGTAAGACTAGCAAGGCGGTTAATTTTACTACTCAACCGCCAATGGGATCTCAAGCTAAATCCACTCGCCCCTTCCAAAGATTGTATGTCGATTTTTTAGGTCCATATCCTAGATCAAAACGAGGAAATTGTTACATTGTGTTGGTTCTTGACCATTTTTCAAAATTTTTTGTGGTAAAAGCTATACGTGAAGCTTCAGCCTCTCAGCTCTGCACGTTCTTGGAGAATGACGTGTTCTTGTTATTTTCAGTCCCAGAAATAGTAACCTCGGATAACGGGAAGCAATTCACTTCGAAACTGTTCCAAGAGCTAATGTCGAAGTATGGAATATCTCCGTTCGTACTCCATTCTATTCTCCACAGAGCAACGCATCAGAGAGGGTTAATCGAAGTTTGTTGGCGGCCTTGCGTTCTTATTTAGATGACCAAGAGCATAATGAATGGGATTACCATTTACAAGAGGTAGCATCTGCAATGAGGAACGTTGTTCATGATTCTACTAAATATTCACCGCACTACCTAGTGTTTGGACAGCATAAAACATTACATGGGTCGGAATATGGTCTGCGAACCTTATTGTTAACGGAAGACGCAAATGAAGTTTATGTCCGGTCAAAGCCTGGTCGTTTAAATGAAGCACGGAGTCAAATTATTCATTACCTCAAAGTGGCCTATAACAAAGCAGCTCAACAATATAATTTACGTAGTAAATCTCGGGATTTATACGTAGGGCAGCCAGTATTTGTTCGCTCATATGCTCTTAGTGACGCTACAAAAAAGTTTTCAGCAAAACTAGCAGCTAAGTTTACTCCTGCTGTAGTCGATTCCAAAGTGGGAAATGTAGCGTTTAGCCTTAAAACCCTGGACGGAAAAGTGTTAGGAGTCTACCATGCGAAGGATATCCGCTCTTAATAATTGTCGAATAGTTGATAACCTCCAGTCTAGAGTGATTATCTTGGCCCGGCTTTTGAGACTTTTCTCGGGTGTGAGTCGTCCCCACGTTTTGTAACAGCGGCCGCATTGGCGGAGCTTGTTCCCAGCGCTGACCTATTTTTATTTCCCAGTAGTTTTTTTGGTTTATTGGAAATTCGAAATCGAATAAAAGTATGACCCGATGCCACTTAAAATTTCATTTACCCCTCCCTCTTAGATACCCCAAAAATCTATAAATTGGCTGGAGGAAAAAAAATGCCTTCTTAAGTAACAACCTGCGCTTGTCCTGGTCAGGAAAATTATAAAAATATACCGATAAAGTTAAGTTTTTTTTAAGAATTCCCAGTCAGAAAAAAAAATTAAAATTAATAGAACACGCGTGGGAATCGCGATTTCTTTTATGGTAAATTGATCAAGCTTGTTGTATAAGCTAAGATTAGTGAAAAGTTTTGGTTATTGAAATATGGACTATAAAGAACCCTCAGAAAAACCCTAATAAATAAGTTTGTGGTAATGTGCTTTGGTGAGGCGACATCGCCATATTGGTGTTAAAGAAAAAAAAAAAAAACTAAGTCCGCGTGGCCACCATTAAAAGTGTAGTAATCTATATACGTATATATCACCTATATACCAGTTGAAAAAAAAAAGAAAACATAATAATTATTATAATAAAAAAAAAAATGTTAAAATAATATATATCATATATATTTATAATTTTGAAAAAAAAGATCATATATTTCTTAAGACAAATAGACTTAATAAACTTATGGGTTATTCACCTTAGTGAAGTAAGCTTGTATAAAAAGAAACTTGATATAAATTGATATTCCGATAATCATTTTGATGATAAAAGAATTCGCTAGGTTAACAAACCTATACTTCCACGACACACTCATGGTAGTAAAGCAGTTGGACTAAGGGCCTTCTTCGCAACGTGATCCGGCTTTGAAAGTTAACTTGTTAAGTACCCAAATTTGAATACTTATTTATTATTATTTATTACTAATTAGTATGTACCTATTTAAGAAACAATTTTTTTGAATCAATAAAGCAAATTAAATAAATTACAAAAAACAAAAATAAATAAATAAAAAAAAATAATATATACATATATAAAAAGAATAATTGTCATAGTTTTAGATATAAGGTGTATGGGGTTATTTTAGAGAATAAGTACTATATTTTTTGTTTGGCCAAATTTAATGTTAAGCTATTATTGTGATTTAGATTGCCATTTTGACAAACATTTGTAAACTTTTATATACGTCGTATATATACCTATATAGAAAATTGTGAAATATAAATAAGTTGAAACTTAATAAATTTCTTGGTGATTGAAATTAACTGTCACGAAAACGAGACCTTATTATTGGGGTTCCCTTAGTTTCTCCGTATGGCCGTGAATCTTAAAATGGCTTAGGCCATCTGTAGAGATGGATGTGCTTTAGAGTAAGCAGATGTAGTATGATGAAGTATGGGTTGTTCCCTTCCCTGCGGTGTATACACGATTTCATCACGTTTCTGGAAATCCCCACGCCCTTACCCGGAGTCTAGTCGGCTACCAAACACCGCTCAGAAACCCCTGATGAAATAAATCTGTTAACGAAACCTTCGTTCCGTTACAAGTAGCCTGGATGTCAGAAAGGAAAAAGATACGACGATGCAGTGATTCATCTCAGTAGTGTAGGACAGTAGTATAGGAAATTAGGGATCGATACTTTGACTTCAGATTTTGCAAGACATTCTCACGGGGCATTGTTCTCTGAATAATCACATGTTGCAAAAGAAAACTAGAAACAACACAAACTGCGAACAGTGTGGAGCAGGGAAAGAAAAAAATGTTGAGAACTTCTTGTGTTCCTGTTCTTCATACTCTTCCCATATATTGCACTGTTTTGGATCACGATGCCTATTTGAGTATCAAATGATGACTCTGAAAAAACAAGATATCTTGGACTTCAATAGAAGAACAAACAGATTTCTCGATCGGTAGTTTCTGGGGAGGGAATGACACAATAGGTCAATCAAGCTTAAGTGACTGGGGAAAAAATTAATAATCAGTTTTATGAAACCGGGTTTTTTCTTAAACTTTAATTAAAAAATGGCCTATATCTTCGAAACTAATGAGTTGCAAGGTCATTCGAACTTTGTTACTTTGTATACCGGTAACCAACACGTGATTTTCTAATGGGAAATGCGTAGTCGGCTGGGAGGTTCTTATTTGTTACCGTTAAAAAAATAAGATAGAACAAGCTTCACGTGTTGCTCATTAACACGTTCCACAAAATAAACATTTATTTTTTTTTAGTCTCACCATCACCACTTTTCAAAGAAGTTTATTTCATTTTTTAATCTTTATTTCATTGAGATTAAGGAAAAGCTCAAATATTTAGCAATTTTCATAACCTAGATTAATATAAATTACGATAGTATATATACTAAAACTTTGATAAATATTATTTAAATTACATGTCCGATTATATATAAATATAATGTATGTATATAATTATGTGTATATATCGAAAAATTAAATTTATTCAAAAAGAAAAATGTAACTTTAAGTTATAAATAAAAAACCCGGCTGAGATCCAGTCCTAAGAGTACTCTTCGGCAGCTGGAGCTCTGTAATTTTTAAAATTAAATTTTCTAGACAATCCTAGAATCACGTATATTTTTTTACCCACGATATACATATGTATATATATTTATATATACGCACAAATCTATATAAATCTATAGGCACAAAATTATATAATTTAGAAAATTAAATTTAACTTAATACTATTACTTATACTATTATTATGGAAATATATTATATTCCGGTTTTTTTTAACTGTTTTTATTTTTTTTAACTTTTTATAGAATCTTTCTATTTTACATGTGGTCACTGGATTTTTCTTTTAGAAGTTATGCTTCCATTCATAATTTTCTTAAACCACGCTTATGGCTCGACCGTCTCACGTTGCATAGCGTAATTTATACCCACGTGATCGCCTGGTATTCTAATTCCGAAAATCCAGTTAAATTATTATCATCCACAGTGTTGGCTTTTGGTCTACATATACCATATGTATCAATTATAAGAAAAAATAATTTTTTTTTCACTAGCAACACCTAATGAAATAATTTAGTTATAAACACTAACGTTTAGGTATAATTTAATTTCTTTTTTTTTACCTGATATATAGTACAGAATCCTTTTCTATTCTAATCTATTCGGTCGTATTTATATGCAAAGAAATCTAATTCTTATGTTTTTTGGTTATTTTCTCTGCGGAAGCTTTACGATTATTGAATTCACATCAAAAATTTAGTATCGAATAATAATTACAAATTATCTCAATTCTAACTGAATAACAAAATATATATATAAACAGACATATATACAAATCTATGTATAGTACTATATACTTGTATACTAGGAGACAGAGAAAAAACAAGATCATGGACCAAACTATTACGTCACACCAAAAAAAATTAAATAATTTCATCCTACAACAACAAAAATTTAACTAGAATAAATATTTTTTTTAAAGTTCATTGAAATCGTTTTATGATGACGTTGTAGTCAGGTACGGACATAAAAAACAAAAATCTCACAGCTGTGTGGAATTATATGCAATTTTTGTTTAATTTTTTGTTTTTTTAAGTTGCAGTCGTAACAACTTACCCCTAAAATTCCTCCCTCAACCTTTTTCTCCTATCTTCTGGAGATACACCGTTCTGGAGATACAAGCGTTGCATTCTTTTAAACAACTAAGTTTAAAAGAATGCAACGCTTGTATCTCCAGATACACATGTTAGATCCTTATTACTTTGTACACATGTTAGATCACAAGATCTATATTAAGCCACTTTCAATTAACGTTATTATCGATGGAAGTTTTTGCCCAATTCATGGTGAAGAATTTCGTCACAGTGTCGTTTGATGTCAGTAACAAAGTCGGATTGTAAAATTTGAGCTTTTTTATAATCTAGAAAGGCAGGACTAGATGGCGAGTGCCGCTTGGGTAGATTGTATTTCGTCACTGTGTCGCTCGTAATCTAAGTAAGTTGGAAGGAAGAATACTAGATCAACCTTTTTGATCTTAGTGCATAATGGTAGAGTTGATAACACGATGCCATCACTCAATCATACCATTACTATATAAAATCAGAAATTGATAACGAATAAATGTTGTTGAGGTGAATTATGGAGAAGCCTCTTGAAAATTATTTATATACACCAAGGAAAGATTTAGTGTGTGGGAAGATTTTAACTTTTTATGAACATCTATATTAATGAAAGATCAAATAACATTTTGGGTCTGAAGTTAAATTCATTATTTGACGCCAGGATGAGATACATTATTAAATGCATTGAAGGTTTGTTTTCGTAAGCTTAGCAAAACGAATGGTATATGTGTATTAGTTGAAACATGGCACTAGATAACAGTTTTGGAATTGAATGAAACCGAAAATTTCTCGAATTTGAGAACAAAGTTACTCCGTAAGATTTATTTACAAGTGGTTTATGATCGGTTAGAGTTAACAAACAATGAGCACGAAGTTTCCTATTCATAAAGAGTTGGAACAACTGAACTACATTCCTGAGACCGAAAGTCATTCTACAAAATTCAAATACTTGAAAGGTGTCGAAATTGTTGTTTTACGAATATTCAATTGGAATTTGATGATATGCCTGGACAGGGTCTAGCGTAGTAATTCTTTTGTTTACTCGAGTCGCTGGGTGAAATCTTGTCGATATGGATTCGGATATCGACCGTCATTGTGCTATATTCTTCTATTCTACCAGATGTAGTGGACTGGACCAAAAACTGCTGCTAGGTCGGGAAATCTAGAGTTTTATCATATTTTCACATTTTGTCTTCGCGAAGTAGAGTTTGTCCGGTGCCAGTCGTCGTACTTTTCATGAACCTGGTGGGACAATCTTCTCGAGTATGTATTCGTGGAAATTTAAAAATCACGTCAAATACTTTTGGATTCATGCTGTCGACCCTAGAAAAAGTGGAAGCATCATCCAAAAAATGTCGGGTGGATATAGAGGTTACAGGTCGATAAGCGCTCTCTCTTTATATATCCGAGTAATCTGGTGTCTTAAAAATCAGCACCAAAGACAGTAATCGACACGCCAGCAACTTTCAATATTTTTGGTGCCGAAAGCATTTACCACATAACTTACCGTTAGCAGCGAACAACCAGAATGACGGCTTTAGCTTTGGGTTCCACACAAAACACTCCGGTACGACCGAGACATCTCAAATGACTTATTGATGACGCAATGTTTTCGGATGAAATTCTTAAGAGAAACTGACAATTATAGGTTTATATTTTTGAGCTCTGGAGTCGAAACGCTGGTGTTAACAGTACGTGAAACCGTAAGAAAAATTTGGTGAGTATTCGGGATCTTCACTTGGTGACTGAAAATTACTGAAAATATACCGTCGAGAAATTAATTAAGAACTTCGATTTTCGAAATTCTGAAAATTTTTGATTCAAAGCAGATGCTGAAAATAAAACTTTTGGAAATCAATTAAAGGTGATAACTCGATCGCGTTTATCTGTGTATGAGCAATCGTCTTAAGCACACTATCGACTCGTTCCGCCAAGATAGACACGCAAAATGAGTCAACATCAATTGCAGCCTGTTGCAGCAATCTTGTCAACCAGAATTATTGCACTAGGGTTTGACTGAAACTATTTCATTCTACGAATCAGCATTGCGTTGCATGATGTGCAACAGTTGTAATGGCTTTCTGTCTTCTAATGTAAAACTTTACATACGTTCGCGCTATTTTGTTTGTTCTATTATCACAAGAGTTTTATCACATCATCTTTTAAAGAAGATGAAATCCTTTTTCGCAGATAATTAAATGCGTCAGGGGACTGTGTTTGTACTTTCAAAAAAAAAAAATGCACGCAATCTTCCAGAATTTCAAACAAAATTGCTGGCTCATGTAGGCATAGGGTAGATGGGCCTTAAACTTAACCCAAATAATTTGAAGTAGTTTGGAGAACCTAAAGAATTTGAAGAATTTAAAACGTGTTGCTCCAACGTTTATAAAAAGGGATAGAAAGAAAAAAGAACGTACAGTTTCAAGATACTGTTGTTTCAATTGGCTGGTTTACGCTCAAAAATGAACTGGTGTCTATAGTGATGTGTTGAGAGGTTGCACCGATGGAAATCACAGTGGTGTTGCGTGCTGTATTCCGCAGGACTACCACTTTTTGGCTGTTCTTCATCATTCGAGAAAAGATTCATTCAAGAGACTGATTTACATTTCACAAAGTTTAGGTCAATACTATTTCCTAGATTTAGGCTAGGCATTAGTTAAGTTTATTAATAAACATACATTATAACTGGCGAACGAGGCAACATAGCTTAATGGTTTCCCTGTTGACAATATATTATATAAAATATCTGCCGTTCCCATTTTCAGTGTTAATGTTTTTTTTATTTTTATTATACCATAGTGAACAGTTTGACTATCGAATGGGATAAAAAAATAGAAAAACTATAATGGTACTCATACGAGTATGATATATAGATACAAAAATATGTACAACATGGAGAGTTATATTCGCTTTGTGCTAATGGATAAATGCAATTCGATCTTTGAACATATCAGTAGAAATATGAAAAAAAATGTGATTGGAAAGACAAACACGTATATGTTATTATAGGTTGTTTGTAAGATTTGTCCAAGTCAATATCCTATTGAATTAGTTTTTTTTGCAATATGTATTTGCTTTTACTTGAGGTCAATAAATTGATGCTGCTCATCTAATCTTTGGTTAAGCAAAAAATCATGTCTTGAACTGGTACATGATGTAATGATATATAATGAACGAACATCAAAAGCTAATTGGCTTTTATTTTAGTAGATTCTGATGAATTTTCAATCGATGTAGGATAGAATGAAAAACAGAATACATGTTAGAGCCAATTCGGTATCAGGCTCGAATCTATAAAAATATTGTCTGGGGTTGGTTATCTTGAGTTTAAGTTACGGTTCGTCTTAAATTAACAATACAACTATGAAACTCCAATCAAAATAATTTTTCTAATTTTTTTGAACCAATCTTCTGAATGTCTAGATCGAAGCTATCGAGCAAGCAGTTACAGTGAACTAGTTTCATGAGAGAGTAATTTTTCAAATAAGTTTTGTGTTCAAAAAATTATTTGTGTTCTTGCAAGTAATAAACCTAATTAAACATTCAACTTGCGTAATTAAACAATCGTCTTAAGGTAACGTTAAGTGTATTTTCAAAAAATGGATTAGGCAATTAGAGGTAAACATGAAGTTCTGACGAATCTAATTAACAACGTAAGCATGGTGATTGATTTTGATCGGAATGAATGTAGCCGAAGAGAACTATTACTGGGCAAGAGTTTTATGGTATGGTATAGATAGGTATATTTGGACTATCTATAGTCGCTGATGATAAACATGAGATAGTGGGCTGTCAAAAAGATGGTCTAATCAAAGTCCTAGATAGTCGAAGAAATGATATTCAATAGGGCACTCAGGTATCTTTAACATTCTGCAAACCCGAGTTATGGTGATTAACTGGATTCGGAACAGATCACATTACATTAAAAAAATATGGGTGAGTCCCTTTGATAGTTATCATTGGTTTTAAGGATTCCATGTAAGTTGAATATCATTTGAGCAAGGAGTGAATTTCCAGTCGGCGTTCGTTTATTTTTGATTATTCGAACTCGCTCGAACTGATGAATCCTAAATCGTCATTACAATAAGTTAATAGCGAGTTTATCAAAAACACCATAAAATTCTTTTTTCAAGGGCCAATTATTTTCCTGTATCTCTATTTAGCGCGCATAGAGCGTCTACTTGTCTGGACCATTTGTCTAGGCTATAGTTTTCAGTTCCCATGTTTGCCGAGTTCTTCCACTTCGGCTAACACAGTTCTCTTCCAGATCATTGTTGGTATTCCGGCTTTCTTGTTTCTTTGTAGATTCCATTTAAATTATATTCGTGTTACGTCATACGGGGTATTTCCGTTTGTGTGACCGATCTACCTCCACTACCGCTTTCTGATTTCGGTTTCAATGTCTGTTTTGTTTGGTCACCGCAAAAGCTGAAGAAGTTTTCGTATCATCTAGCCATTTTATTCTTCTTTTCGTGCATTTGTTTACAAGAATATATAATTTTTGTGTGATTTTCTATGCATCCATTTGTTTCAACACCCATATAGCAGAACTTATTTCACACACGCATAAAATGATCGTAGCTTTGTTTTTCTCGAGAGGACGGATACTTCCCAAGCCACGTGAAGAATGTTGAATATATTTCTGGCTTTGTTGATTTAATGATTGGTGTCCTCTTCCGCGCCGCATGTTTTTGATAGTTTGGTATAACTGATATTAATTTTGAGACTTGCTTCTTTTGTATGGTCTGACAGCTTTCTTATTTCTTTGCATTTCTGTATTTGCAGCCAAATGTCATCTTTCTATAGTCAAGATCATTAAGTCCCGTTAGTAGTGCCTTTTGATTACCATTTAGGAAGTGGTGTCCCGCAAATTTGACACGACTTCCCTAAATGGATGTTATCAAAAATTATCAGTAATAGCAGTGCAAATAATACCTTACTCCTCACGAGCTCAAGAATTTTTCACTTTGTTTTGAATTTTGATTAGTTAGTTCAATTATTTTGATCTATATGCTCATTTCACAAAGTAACTTCCAGTTGCGTTTCGAATGATTGAGTTAAATGTACGTTTAAAGTCTACGAATAGTATGGCAAAGCTGTGAAATCTATACCATAGGCTGTACAGATCATATCAATACTACAAGTATGATGACACGTATAGTATTGATATGACCTGTACAGCTCCTTCCTGACCTAAAGACAGGCCCATAGAGACAACAAGACTGGAAAATTTACATGAGGTAATTGGGTTCGTCGCACTATTCACATCGATCATTTGTGCAAGGATTTGCTATCGTCGCAAGTAACTAGCATGAGTAAACAGAAGAACAAGACGTTCCTATGAAATAACGAACACGAACAAGCTCGAAGGGAGGTTGTGAACGGCACCATTGTTTTCATACTCACTTCACAGAAAACAGTTTACTTTGTTGGGGTAATTATGGCTTGGAAATAGTGTTGTCTGATGACTGGATGATTGAAAAATATAGGCGATTTAAACAAGGACAAACGAGCTCCGATGGCAATACAACACAATCGTAAATAATGGCGGCGAAGATGTCTGGCAGTAAAACTACCGACAAGAAAGAGTAGCCGAACTATGCAACAGTATAATGTTGGAACACCATCTGAATGTGGTAACAAATATGTGCTAGTGGTAATGGACTATTTCTGTAAATGGTCAGCGCTCTATGCAAAACACCACTACAACTGCCATCATGTAACACTTAATTGAACTGCTCAAACCAAGGGTAATAATCTGAATGTTGACAACCTTCGCATTCAAAGTCCGATGTCATGGTTGAGCTATTAAATTGGAATCATAATATTCTAATCTTTCTAATGGCATACGGAGCTACGAAATTCTATATCGAGCGTAACACCAGCTACGATACTTTTCAATAATGATCTAAGACTTCTAGGTGATCTCAAATTATGGACCCGGGTTAATCCCGAAATGTTTACCAGTTCTTGATCTTACACTTCAGTCAAATCAATGTAAATCTAACGTTTAATCCGATATACAGGACCCTCAATGAGTCCTTTAAATCGATTTATTACTGGATGTGTATACATAACCACATAATAAACATGTACATACAGCACGGATAAAATAATCTATATTATGGTATATTTTCCAGTCAATTTCTTCTGTACTGCTTTCTTATAAAATTGTTTAAATAAAAGTTTTTGGGTTTCACCATTCTCGGTTGCCAGATGTTACATTTTAAAGATGACGTTTTATTTAATATAAAAGATAATTTAATTAAAAATAAACATTTAATGGGGTGAAGACATTATGAATATTATAGTGTTACTGTTAAACCTTACTGATGTTGGAGATTAGTAAAAATGAAGTGCAGTTGAGATTGAGGTCGTAGGGTTTGGTTATTCAATGTTAGTCTAGTAAACTAGTTAGAATTTGATTTAATCTTAAGTAAACTGAATTGTTAAACGGAATAAGGATTGCCCAGTAATTCGAATACCAATAAAGAATTTTATACTATGATGATAACTATCCACCAGTTCTGCAAAAACGTCCCATTCTTGTTTTTTAGTAAGCAATATACTGCCATAAATAAATCATTAAAGTAATTTGATTATACTTAACACAAAGATTAATGACTAAATACCTAAATGTGGAACCTTCACTATAATTCCTATACATATATGTATTTATCATTAATTGCGGCATCTGAAACTTGTCTCCTCTATACTTAAATAAATAAACACTAATGAATATGAATTTATTGTCATGTCTGCTAAACGAATTAATTTCCGTGTGGTTTATCTTTATGTGGTTTTTGGGCACCACACAAAAAATCTCTTGCCTAAACTAACTGTGAACCTTATTTACATATTTGATTTATATTTTTGCTCATGTGGGAATATGTACGTATATTATATACATTAACATTACTAAACAAACATGGCAATGGATGTGTTTGCTTATACTGGCGATTATCCGAAGGAGAAGAGTATTATAGACAGCTGGATGAGTAAAGAATATGGTTCGGTTATTAAAAACCAAAATTGTTTATATTTCCAAACCAGTTGGTGAAACCAATTGGGAGGTGACTTGGCACGAAACGCTTCAACATCGATTGAAATGTTTAAAATGCAACATAGTCCAATAAAACCGGAAAAACCAAGAAAAATTGACCCTCGTTGAAATCAATATGAAACATCAAAAATCGAGGGTAGGTGCGTTGAATTGGAACACGAAGATCAAAGAAATGTATTAGAAACAAAATCATATTTTTTTTAACATTTAGATCCTGTACGTTAAATGCTAAGAATATGAACCAAAAACATCACTAAGCGTGAAATAAATTTAAATTTATTTTATGCCTAATGATGTTAGTGGCATTAAAAAATGCAACAAATAGAAATCGTAATGGTAATCAGACTTCATATTATCCATTTGAAACTTCGAGCAGAATAATTCAGGTTAGAGAATCGATATAGTTGCACACCGTATGACACAATTAAATCAGTATAGATACGGTTGTGAAGTGTATCTTAGAAGCAATAATCACCGTGGCCAGATAATCGGTCGTATAGTTTGCTCAAAACTCAGTGTTGCACCCAATTAAAATTAATTCGTTGGGAAAGTTAGGATAATGCAAGATTTTGTTGATAGAAAATTGTGTTGGTACAAAATTATAAAAGTTACTGGGTACAGATAAAATGTGTGTGAACGTGGAAGGTGTAAAAACAAGTTACGGATAAAAGCTACCTAAGGGTGCTGATAATCATTGTGTGATAGTTGTTTAATTCACATTTAAATTTTTTTTTATTTTAATTTAATGGCTCTAGCTCCAAATAATAGGAGCCATTTGGCCCGTTTTCTTTACAATTTACATTTTAATTAATGAATTAACATTTATTTTGCAAAATAATTAATTTAAAATTATATAATACAATGTTTAATTTAAGTTTCATTTATTCATCTTGCACGCATCAGTCGGCTTTCAACTTCAATACCATTCATTTTAATAAATTCATATATAGTTTTATATCCACATCGAAGTTTGCGAATCACACACATTTTCTTAACTCAAATGACGTTTACACAGACATTCCTTCCAATTTCCATGATTCAATCTCAAACGGTCCATTGTTCGAAACATTGTAGTGTCCTTTGATTTTCTTAAATAACGTTTTTTTTAAAGAGACACTACAACATTCAAAGTACTTCTTGCCTTTTTCGCACAAATTCACTCTCCTATTTTCTCCACAGATTCACCTGGAACATACACTCAAAAAAATAGTATGCTGTTCCTAACAAAATTATTGAGTAAAGTTTACATAAAAACTAAGTTGAAACTCAGCCTACCTAGTTAATATATTTCGTAAAATTGCAAACGTATGTTTGTTAAATTTATAAGCTAATTAAAGTTTATTAAACATAATAGTTTGATAAAATAACTTGAACATTCATTGTTAAATTAATATGCCATCAAAGTCAATCCGTATATAAAATTACAATAGTGGCCTTGTTACATCAACCTAACAGTATTATAAAATTTATTAAACGTGATTGTTACATTTACCAAAAGCTCCAATTATTTAGCATAGCAGTATTGTAAAATTAAAATCGCATTTAACTAAAATTTTAGAAATTGAGACCAAAAAACGTAAACGAGAAACATTGGAAATGATTCACATTCATTTAAACCAAGAAAATACAGTAAACCACAGATCAGATACACAATTTTTAAGTTTCAACCAAAATACTCTTTTGAACATATTTAAATCTATAAAACATTAAAACAAGATTACACATAAACTTTTTTATTTTTTATTTATTTATTTATTTTATTTCCTTTAAATCAATACAAAAGTGATACTTAAATTTAATTTTAATTCATTATAATTAGTGTTCTTAAGAATAAATAACAAATAACTATTAACTGTAGTATAAATTATAATATTAATGATAATATTTATGTAATAGGAAATTATAGCTGTATCGAAAAAAGAGGAAATTAGGAAGTTCTTGTGATCGATTAAACGATCAATGTTTAGAACTACCTGCCCATTATTATGAAATTTAAGATTAAATATATTTGAAGAGGGGCGTCAAATATAAAATAAATATTATTTCAATTAGGTTAATTCATTAAGCAGCAAGAAAAAATTAAATTGTGTAATACAGTAATTAAAACTATACTAAAAGAAATTACTTCATTACTTTGAATAACAGTTCTGAATTGTCCATTTCAATTAACCAAGCGCGCAATGAATAAGAACGGATTGATATTATTTAAATTTTTTATATTATTTGGTAACTGATTAAATAACATGGGAGCAGTGTATACATAAAATCGTCTGTAAAATTCTTTCTTCGAAGCCGGAACCACACAATATTTATTCCTTAACGGATATAATGATTCTTTAAAATGACGATTTCCACTTCGAATAAAAAATAATTTGAGTACCTTGAAAATATATAAATTCCTTATTGTTAGAATATTCGCTTTTCTAAATAAAGGTTTGCTTGACATATATCTTGATACATCATATATATTTCGTAAAATAAACTTTTGGGACACATGCAGTCGTTTTAAATTATTATAATATATTCCTCCCCAACAACTAATTCCATAACTAAGTCGAGATTGTACTAAGGAGTAATACAAATTTTTGAGAAGAAACTGAGGGCATAATGGCTTTAATCTAAACAAAATAAGATTAATAAGAAATAAATGCCTTTGTAAGACGTTTATATGCAATTTAAAATTTAAGTTCTTGTCTAAAGTTATTCCTAAATATTTGAAGGAACCAACATAGTCAATTTTTACACATTTGCTGGAACAATTTTTATCTGATAATTTAATATTAGAACTATTTAGACACCCTGTTGCATGTAAATATATAAAATTGCAATTTCTGTCAAGTACATTATTTGTTAATGAATTGAATTATTTTAGATTTATCGCTCACAATCATAAATTGTTGATCAAACCAAGCCCGTAAAATCTTCAGATCGTGGGTTATTTTCGTAGATAAACTCAAACTAGTATTAGCACTATACATCAGTGCCAGGTCATCCGCAAACGCTACTTTATCGGCATAGAGATTAAGTTCAAGAATCGAATTACTGTAAATGAGGAATAGTAGTGGCCCTAACACAGAACCTTGAGGCACGCCACATTGAACTTGTTCAATATTACTCAAATTTCCATTGATAGTACACACTTGTATTCTATCTTCTAGATACGATCGAAACCAACGATTAGATAATCCGCGAACTCCGATTGTGGATAATTTTGTAATTAATAAATTGTGGTCTACCGTATCAAAAGCTTTTTTAACATCAATAAACAAACAATTAACATTATGGCCTTCATTTAAACTATTATAAATAGAGGTAAGTAATTTCATTAGTGCATTCTCAGTACTAAGTCCTTCACGAAATCCATATTGATGTTGAGAAATGTAATTTATTTTGTCCAAATAAGAAATTACTCGAGATTTAACGCATTTTTCTAAAATTTTGGAAAAAACTGATAATAGTGATATGGGTCGATAGTTACAAACTAAATTGGCATCACCACTTTTAAACAATGGTATTATTGTAGCTTTTTTAAGTGTTGCTGGAAATTGTCCCTGAATAAAACTATTATTAAAAATGTGGACCAGTGGAAAACATAAAATGTAACCAAATTTCTTTATCACAAGCGAGCTTATACCATCACTGCCTAAAGAAACCTTATTTTTGAGATTAGATATAATAGCACATACTTCATAAATATCAGTAGGAAAAAAGAAAAAATTCGAATTAGTATAATGATCATTGTTTAAGGGATTAGTACAACTATTGGAGCTTATGGATGTTTTCAAAACTTTACCTATATTTGCGAAGTAGTGATTAAATTGATTAGCAATCTCAATGCTTTCAGTAAGAACAGTATTACCGTCACCAAAAATACAATTAATTTTGTTAGATTTACAACGCTTTCCTAGTAAGTTATTAAGTAAATTATATTAAGTAAACTTTCCTAGTAAGTTTTTTTGGTCAAAACTTACCGCCTCAAATTTTTGAATATAATAATGCTTTCTACTAGTTTCACAATCTGATTTAATTTGTCTCGAAAGAATTTTTACTTTAGTTCTCAGTTTAGTGTTATTAGGATGTCTCTTACAAATTTTAGATAAAGCATTTTTACGGCGAATTTTACCTAATAGAACATGATTTATCCATGGTTTAGTATAGTTTGAATTATAGATTACCATAGATGAGGTTGTGCAGTTTCCTACATGGTTAGATAACGTTGATAAAAAGATATCAATTGATTTAGAAGGATCGTTTTCATTAAAAACATTCTTCCACGATTCTGTTTGTAAACACCGGTCTAATTCTTGAAAGTTAATAAAAGTTTTTTGTTTAGGTATTTTAGGTAGAGGTTCCCAATTTAAATTAAATTTTATCGAGGTCATACAATGATCAGATAACTCTAAACTAAGTGTTTCAGCTTTATAATTAATGGTATAGCCAATTTTGCTTCTAGTAAAGATATGATCAATACATGTCATACTATCGGATGTGATTCTAGTAGGTTCATTGATTAATGACTCAAGTCCTAAGGAAGACATCATTGAAAAATATTTACATTCTTGCGAATCTAGGTGATCTATATTTAGAATATTTATATTCATGACTCCAATAACAATCAAATTTTTTGAATTTATTTGTTTAGGGTAAATTTCAAATTCAAGAATAAAAATTTCAACAGGACTAGAATGTAAGCGATACACACATACCGCGGAAAAAAATATTTCACCGATTGTAAAATTTACCCGAAGTAGGTCAGAAGACTGAAGGTGAGTACTAGAGAATGAAAACTGAATCCCATTTTTAACATATGCTAATACACCGCCAGATCTATAGTCGTTGTTACAGCAATCCAATAAACTATATTCATCTAAATTGTAAAAATTAGTTTCTGTACTATCAATCCATACTTCAGTCAAAAAAATAATATGCGGTTTTGTATTAAAAGATGACAACTGAGAAAATAGACTTAAACTGTTAGTCCTAAGACTTCGAATATTTTAATGAATGATCCATACTAGTTTGTTTTCACTTACATTAACGTTATTTGGCAAACTAAAAGATAAATCTAAATTATTAAGATCTTGAAAAGATATATAAGATAAATTGAGACTCATTTAAGATGAAATTTTAGATAAATTATAATAATATTGTACTTATCTGTAATCTTTTCAAGATCATTTGAACAATTAACTTTTAATAATTCTGATCCTTCACTTTGCCTCATAAAGATATTTCCATTGTGGATCCAAACGTATTTAAATTTAAGCTGTAGTTTCAAGGTCTTAGCATCGTAAAACAACTTCCGCTTGCTACTGCTTAAACTTTCGTTGATAAAAATCCTGCTTCCGATCGGCAAACCAACTTTCACAACATCAAATTTTTGCTTCGTTTTCGCAAACATAATATTCTGCTTTACTGTTCTCCTTGTGAATTTAATATATACTGGCGGACAAGTTTGTGTCGTAGGTATTTTATTTTTATTGATTTTTCGGTAACCATAATCAATATCAGCCTTGCTGACACTATAGTCAATACCCTTTTTAAGAATATCAATTATTACCTCCTCAGTATTTTCATTTTGTGAAACTGGTATCCCGTGAATCTCTATCGCATTTTGTTCAATCATTTGCTCTAGAAACTCAACTTTTAACTCCAGAGAACAAACTTTACTCTTTAAGGTTATATTTTCTGTCATCAGAGTGTCAATCTTTTCTACCGACTGCTTCAACCAATTTAGTTTCTTTTCTATATTTTCATTATGTGCAGAAAATATAGACTTCATTTCACTTAGATCCGAACAAATCTTATCTATAGTATTACTCTCAATGGGCTTCGGAGTGGCAGGGCAATTGTCATTGGTTCTTAAAGATTTAACCTTATCCACACATGCATTACAGTTCCATACTTTTTTATGAAACTTTAAATAATCCATATCAGATTGCTGTAAATTTACGCATGGCGTATGAAAACTCTCTTTACAATTGCCACAGTTGATACCGTTTGCACATTCACGTTTAATCCGGATGTTACAAATTGAACAAGACATTGCTGTTTTATATATTTGATGATTATATAAAAAAAAACTAAATAACTTTTTATTCAATTTTTACGGTGGATTGTATTTCGCTGATGATATTGTACTTGTAAAACAACAAAAAAAAATAATTAATTGTTAATTTATATTTTTTGATGAATTTTTACGATATTTTGCTGTGTAAGGTTTATGCAATATTTTCACTGCTTTAAATGTTACTCGTTACAATGACACTATTTCTTTTAGATATATATAGAGACACAATTCTTTTGACACGATAATTATACTTTGTATTATGCAGATTAATGAACCATTTAAATATTATTTAACTAATATTATTTTTATGAATTATTATACAAAAAATATAGATTATATTTAACAAGAAAAACTTATTTTTTATTGTAATTAAATATGAATTTTTTGCTTGATGTTGACCCCTCAACAAACAAATTGCAACTGATGACTATACACAGTATCAGACGATTAAGTTAATACCAGCACAATGTCAACAAATCATGAATTTAGACATTTTAGGTTTGCAATTTTAGGTTTGTTCATTCAATTCATTTATTACATTTTTACATTTTTTTCGAACTTGAAAATAATTGTATAGGAAGGGATGTTCAAACTATAGTGTTATAGGTACGACAACACTAATTTTTATTTTTTTCC
The DNA here is from genome assembly GCA_963932295.1 of Tipula lateralis. NCBI lineage: Eukaryota > Metazoa > Arthropoda > Insecta > Diptera > Tipulidae > Tipula > Tipula lateralis. The sequence goes on from OZ010738.1 coordinate 141,401,602, forward strand.
AATTGGTTTCCAAATTTCTTAAAATTAAATAACAACAAAAAATTTTATTATTCAATATATCATTCACTATATTTAAGTTCAACATATATATTGTGATAATTGACTGGATATAGAATATTTTAACTATTTTAAGTCTTAACTAAAATATGTGTAATTATTTGTGATTGTTAAACTTTTTATATTGATTTATTTATTTATATATTTATTATTATTTACCAAAATGTAAGCCATATTTACCGCCAATTTACTAATTTTAAATAATTTATTTTAATGTTTTTCTTGTGTTTTACCTATTATGTTATTTAATTTTAATTAACTAATTTTGTAGATTCTGATAATGCCAATGAGGCGAAATATAAATAAAAATTAAAAATTAAATTATAACAATTAAACAGTAGCTGAGAAAAGTGTTTTATTACAAACAAAAAATATAAATATAAAAACTCATCAGCATTCTACAACATTATCAACTAATAAAGATAGAATGTGTGGAATGGTATGATCGATCAGGTTAACTAAATATGACCACACTAAACTATTTATTTATTTAAATAGTTTCCCTTAAAAACGAATTGACAATGTATTAGATCATCATATTGTATATAGAAATGCTGTCGGGTCATCGCGGAATTTACACTCTCCACGCGTTAGATGGTGATGGATTGGCAATTATAGGGACACATCTTTAAATACAGCATATGATGAGATGACCCAAAGATGTTTGTAAAGTACTCCAGTTTTAACTGTCGAGGAGATACGAATATAGAATGGTCCTTACGCAACCAACTAACAATAATAACCAACTCAAATCCCTATGTGAAAATGATTATACTAACAATATATAATAATTTACTAATAATGTAGTTAGCAATGACTCTGCTGTGGATTATCACCTTAGTCGTTTCTGTGATTGTTTCCTTTTCCCAAACCTTATATGTTGGGATGCAAGCAGGGACTGGACCCGCATAATTTTGGAGTAAAAACTCTCAGATATCTATTTAGAGCTCTGCTGAATATACTCCAGGATTATGGTAACAATCTCAGATTCACCGTAACTGGTTGGCTTGTACTTCCCCTATCATATCATCATATCATATCATATCATTGTTGTCTGTAATTAAGTCTGCAATCTTGTTTCCTAAGTAATCTGTCGATTGTTTCATTTGGTTATCCCACAGTCCATTTTAAGCATTGATGTCTCCAGCTATTATCGTGTGATTGTTGTTATTTCTTGTAATGATTTGCTCGGATTCGCTAACGATTCCGTCTTGATTTCGTCTCGTGTTGATGTAAAAGGATAATAGGTTTAGTTCTGTGTTTTAACATTTTATATTTATTTTTATGGTTTGGAATCTTTGATAGTTGTAATTTTGGTTGACTATTTCCCAAGATATATTTTTTTTGATTAGAAACCCTACTCCTCCATATCCATCTGTTCTGCCTTCTGTTATTAAGTCGTAGTTGTTGAAAATAATTTTCTCTGAAGTTTTTGTCTATGTTTCTGATAAAATTACTATGTCTATTTTTTTTTATGTAAATATTGTTCAAGAATGGGTTTATTGCTTTTAATACTTCTTATGCTTATTTGCATGATTTTAATGCTATCCATTATTTAGTTGGTCAAAAAAGTATGACCAAAGACTATATAAATATACAAAGACGTTCCATTTCATACAAAAACCGAGTAAATTATTTTGGGTACGACCGATTTTAATTTGGGTACGATCGCATCAAAGGAGACTGAAATCCAAACCTTGTTATAGTAGTAAAATAATTGTATGCTTTTGTTTCTCATTTTAAATTTTTTTCGTTTTAGAAGTTGCACTGTAAAACAACAATTTGAAAATGTATACTTTTTTATGTTATTATGAGAAGTCTTTGTATATTTATAGTTTTTGGTATGACGGAGTAAAGTTTTATTAATTTTTATTATAAGAGAGTCTATGGTTGCTGGGTTCTTGTTTGATATTTTGGATTTACTGATTTCCGAGACAATGTTTTTAAGGAGTTCGTTTCTTTTTTGGATTTGTTTTTTGAGTAGGTTTACGGTATTATATAGTATTTGTATTTTTTTGTCGTTTTGGTCAGTATTTTAGGCGGTCCAGAAATTTTCTATTGGTTCCTAGTCTTTGTCCGTTTATGAAGTCGCTCTGTTTGGGTATGATTTGGCGTTTTCCATAAAGTTTTTCTTTGGTCTCTTTGTAGGTGGTTTTTGGATGGTCATATATTCTGTAATTTGTCTCTGTCTGTAGCGTTCTTGGCAGTCCTTGTGGTTGGTTTTGTGGCCATCCCCACAGAATTTACACCTTTCTGTGAGATCACACAAATGGTCCGAGTCCTCTATTTTTGCACAAATATTGCATCTAATGCAATTTATTTGCTCTACATTTTTTAGAAGTGTGGCCGTAATTGAGACATTTTTTACAATGTAATGGGTAAGTGATGTATTATAATATTTTACTTTGAGTAGTATGTTATCGTACATTACCACATTATTTGGTAATTTGCCGGAGTTGAAAGTTATTTTGACTATCTCCAAGTCGTTAGCAGTTTTCGTTTGTGCGTCCCATTTTGCGCCATCCTTTCGATTTTGTTTATTTTATGTTGTCTTGAAGTTCCTGAAGGGTTAGATCTGTCGGTATAGTTTTGATGATCCTTATTGTGTTGTTTAAGTTTGTGTGAATGAAAACGATGTATTCGTCAAAGTTTCTCAGTTTTTGCGAATCAATGCAGAAATGTGGTGGTGAAAAATTATACGTGCCAGGTTTTTTGGATATTTGTTCTATTGACTCAATTTTAACATGTTCAGGTTGTCTTTAGTTACTATAAACTTAAATAGTTTGGCATCCTGTGCGTTATATTTATTTAATTGTGTAGGATTCTGTGCGTATGTCATGCGTTTAATACTTTGCGTTTGTATTGATAGAATTATCGTCTTCTGTCATTTCAGTGGTAGAAGATTCTGTCTGTTTGTTTGTGTTTTTCCTTTTATTATCTATGGGTGTTATTTTAATATCACTTTTGTTTAGTAGTTTACAAAATGTGCCATTAGTTAGTTTTATTTTTCTGGTGTTTTGGTCTAAATCTGAATCAGTATCAGAATGTGAAAATATTGTTGACACATGTGGTCGGGTCAATTATTTATTACTTTTTCCACATTTGTTTCCTCTGTATTTATATTAATTATAAACTCAACTTATGTCACTCAAACTTACCGGGAAATATTAAACTATTACTTGAAGCTAGGTTAGGATTAGTATTTTATAATTTATATTAATATATTTATATTATTTTGTTTGTTTAACCCGAATTCGGCCAGAAATAATTTTTCCCCAATTTTGTTTTTTTTTGCTGAAAATTATGTTTCTTGATAAAAACAGAGCCCTTCTAAACTAAGAATCTGTTTGGAAAAAGTTGCCTTTTCTCGGTGTGGGTGATTTTGGGATGATACCATATGGTATCACTGACCGATAATTAAAGAATAAATAACCTTGAATAGTTTTAATTTTTGAATGATGTTATATTTTTATTTATTTGCCCTGTAACTTGTATTTCAAATGACAATTTTAAATTTGCTTATTTTATTTGCTAAGTTATAAATATATATTTATAATTATTTTGTTAATTTGTGGAATGAAATCCCTCAAAACACTTCACACAAAGGCTTTTGTCGCATTTTTCGCAAATAGTGCGGCCAAACGATGAAAAATTTACACTAGCGTATCTCCGCCTATTGTCTATAGGACACAAAAAATGACCAACGTATATCTACCACTTCAATTGAATTGCTGGCCATGAATCCGCGCTTTTTCTTTTTGAGGTCAGCTTTATTTAACAAAGGGCAATTTTTTGGAATTCGATTTTCACGAATCGTTCCCCGAGATTTTAAATACGCTAAGGCTGGTATTCCAGTAAACAGGTTGTTAAAAAAGAAGGAAAATGGGAACTGCTTTACATCAGGATCGAAATCATCGATCATGTTGAACAATGGTGCAAAACATTTACAAAAGCTTTCCTCATATGCCGTATTTGCTCTAGGATTTTTTCCTTGGTAAATTTCAAAATTTACTAGGTAGCCAGAACGAGTACAAAGGAACCATACTTTGTAACCGAAGCGCAGTGGTTTCCCCTTTATAAACTGCTTACACCCGTGACGACCAAAGTATGCAATCATGCTTTCATCGTACGACAGGTTTCGTTCAGGATGAAAATGCTTTATCATATTTATTTTCAAATGGTCTTCCACATTTTATGAGTTCCGTCCTTCTTGTTGCTGTCTTCAAAATGAAGAAACCGTGATATTTCTTTAAAACGATTTTTTCTCATGGAATTATAGATCATTTCATGGCGTAAATCTGATTCACTTGATCAGTATGATTCAGAGTTCGATTGAACAGAATATCCACTTACTATTCCGATAAATACTTTTAGTTCAGCTTAAGTTATATAAGGATTTGGTTTGACAAGAAAAATTACATACTTAGTAGACTCACGAATGATAAGTTCTAACAAATCATTATCAAAAAATTTTTCAAATTGCTCATGCGGATTGATATTACCACAGTCTCTAATATCCGGTTGAGGAAATATTGGCTCGGTGGCTTTTGACAATTCATTTACCCAAACAACGTCCTTTTCTTAGAACGTTTCGGTGGCGATATCGTTGGTGTTAAGAGAACCGTTTTTTGCCAGTAGATGTTGTACATTGGAATGCAGGTGTTTGATACATGGCCAAACGATGAAAAATTTACACTAGCGTATCTCCGCCTATTGTCTATAGGACACAAAAAATGACCAACGTATATCTACCACTTCAATTGAATTGCTGGCCATGAATCCGCGCTTTTTCTTTTTGAGGTCAGCTTTATTTAACAAAGGGCAATTTTTTGGAATTCGATTTTCACGAATCGTTCCCCGAGATTTTAAATACGCTAAGGCTGGTATTCCAGTAAACAGGTTGTTAAAAAAGAAGGAAAATGGGAACTGCTTTACATCAGGATCGAAATCATCGATCATGTTGAACAATGGTGCAAAACATTTACAAAAGCTTTCCTCATATGCCGTATTTGCTCTAGGATTTTTTCCTTGGTAAATTTCAAAATTTACTAGGTAGCCAGAACGAGTACAAAGGAACCATACTTTGTAACCGAAGCGCAGTGGTTTCCCCTTTATAAACTGCTTACACCCGTGACGACCAAAGTATGCAATCATGCTTTCATCGTACGACAGGTTTCGTTCAGGATGAAAATGCTTTATCATATTTATTTTCAAATGGTCTTCCACATTTTATGAGTTCCGTCCTTCTTGTTGCTGTCTTCAAAATGAAGAAACCGTGATATTTCTTTAAAACGATTTTTTCTCATGGAATTATAGATCATTTCATGGCGTAAATCTGATTCACTTGATCAGTATGATTCAGAGTTCGATTGAACAGAATATCCACTTACTATTCCGATAAATACTTTTAGTTCAGCTTAAGTTATATAAGGATTTGGTTTGACAAGAAAAATTACATACTTAGTAGACTCACGAATGATAAGTTCTAACAAATCATTATCAAAAAATTTTTCAAATTGCTCATGCGGATTGATATTACCACAGTCTCTAATATCCGGTTGAGGAAATATTGGCTCGGTGGCTTTTGACAATTCATTTACCCAAACAACGTCCTTTTCTTAGAACGTTTCGGTGGCGATATCGTTGGTGTTAAGAGAACCGTTTTTTGCCAGTAGATGTTGTACAGTGATCTCTTGCGGCAATATCATCCTCAAAATCAGATGATATTCGCTCTCCGCTATTAAAAACAATTTCGCAATTTGATTTTAACTGAGCTGCGCAAACATTATCAGGAAAACCTTCTCCATCTTCAATATCGTCATCCTCTCCACTGATAAATTCGTTTTCAATTGCAGGAGGTTCAATGTATAAAATTTGAGGCATTGTCTCGGATTCATCATCAGAAATAATTTCCTCCAAATAGTTCAGTGCTTCTTTGAGCGTTAACTTTCTATAAAACCATGTTTTCTCATTTTTATTTAAACATTCACAATAATATATAAAATGTATACATCACCCACATAAATATAACAACAGTTTTATAATTAGCATAACTGTGTATTCAGAACATAACATTTGACATAAAACACACGTAGCACACAAAATATCAAACAAATAGCCAGTGCTACCATATGGTATCACGGCTAAACAATCTACAATAATTAGATAACAATTCATAAAAAAATATAATTTACTGTTCCAAAACCACCAAGTATATTTTAAAAGTAAAAAATTCATTATCACAAAACAAAATAGTTATATATATTTAAAAAAACAATGTTTTACCGTTTCATGTAATCCATCTTGCTTATTTTGACCAAAAACAAAAAAACATTAATTTTGAACACTTGTCACGTGGAACTGCAAAACTGAAATGATGAAAGTGGAATGCAGGTGTTTGATACATTGCTTATGCACAAATATTTATACTCACACATCCACAAATAATTTGCGTTGTGTGAAAATTTGAGCATTTAAAACAGTATTGCAAATGATACCATATGGTATCCCAGGTCAAACTCGGTTTAAATAATAAAGGGTCATCCAAATGTGACGCCTAGATGTCAGCAGTATATAATTTTTACACGTGACACCTTTTCAAATGACATAAGCCATTTTGTTTTATTAGAAGGTAGTACAGTTTTAACCATGGACAGGTACACATTGCAACAACGCGTTTACATCATTAAAACTTATTATGAAAATGGGCGTTCTTTGAAAAATACCCATCGCAAAATTCGTGATTTTTTTGGTGTAAATAATCGGCCAAAAAATTCGATGAAACTGGTTGTGTTACTGATAAACCAAAAAGTGGAAGACCAAAAACTGTATGCACAAATGAAAATATTGCTGCTGTTAGTGAAAATGTAGAAAATGAACCGACAACATCAATTTCGCGTCGTTCGCAAGAATTGGGCATATCTTATGGCTCCTTATGGAGGATTTTGCATAAAGATTTGCATTTACACGCTCACAAAATTCAATTAACCCAGAAATTGAAAGAAAGAGACCATTTACAACGTCGTAATTTCGCTAGTTGGATTATTGAACAACGAACGACAGATCCATTGTTTTCAAGCAAAATTTTGTTTAGTGATGAAGCTCATTTCACAATGGATGGATTCGTCAATAAGCAAAATTGTCGTATCTGGGGTGATGAAAATCCTCGTGTTATTCATGAAAAATCTCTACACCCACCAAAAGTTAGTGTTTGTTGTGCATTTTGGACAAATGGAATCATTGGGCCATTCTTCTTCGAAAATGATGCTGGAAATGCTGTTACTGTGAATGCTGAGCGATACCAATCAATGTTGAGAGACTTTTTATGGACACAGTTGAGTCATATTGATGTGTCTGACGTCTATTTCCAGCAAGACGGTGCTACATGTCACACAACTCGACAAAACATAACGTTTTTGCAATCAAAATTTCCTCAACGTGTAATTTCACGAAATTCAGATTTCAATTGGCCTCCAAGGTCATTGATCTAACACCATTAGATTTTTTTTGTGGGGTTTTTTGAAAAGTCGAGTGTATGCTAACAAGCCACAAACAATTAATGATCTAAAGAACAACATTCAAGTTGCAATTCGTGAAATAACACCAGCAACAGGTCGGAAAGTCATTGAAAATTTCGATATTCGGATTGATGCCTGCAGACGCAGTCGTGGTGGACACTTGAATGATATTCTATTCCACGTATAATTGTAATGGATCATACTTTTAATAAAAAAAACAGCTTGAAAAAATTGCAAATAGTCTGTGTTTTATTTAAAAGAAACATGTAGGCGCGTTTTTTGGATGACCCTTTATATATATATATATATATATATATATATATATATATATATATATATATATATATATATATATATATATATATATATATATATATATATGTGTGTATAGATATATTTATATATATATATATATGTATATATATATATATATATATATATATATATATATATATATATATATATATATATATATATATATTATATATATATATATATATATATATATATATATATATATATATATATATATATATATATAATAATAAAATATATGCAAATAAAATTTTAAGAAAGATAAATGAAATTTGAAGAACAAGTTTTATTTAAATATTTATTTAACCCAAATTATTTTAATTTACAATAATACACAATTCTTCGTTTAACGTTTAACATTTCAAAATAATCATAATAAAAATAAATCAATTCATCGATCAAATTTAATCAAACATATCGATAAAATCTAAACATTTAGTTTAAGTTAATGGTCTATATCTAGATCAGTTATTAATGACGCTACTGATGGTATCGGTTTGTCTTACTCAGTGTTGATTCCGTAAAAGTACTGTTGAATAAATATCCAAACATTAAAGCATTGTGCTGGATATTTTAATTTAAAAATTTGATATATCTTAAAAGATATATCAACTGCTTCTAGGAAACTGCCACATAAATATTTAAACCCATCGAGGAATATGACAAATTGTACTGCTTAATTTTTTTTACCAACAGCAATTAATAATGGTTGTAAACTAATTCGATGATCAAAACTTGATTTTTGAAGAATATCAATTTGTGTTTGCATATCAGCTTTGGTTTCTGCAGCAAGCAAGAAACTTTTTTCACTATCTACAAATTGGAAATTTCTTAAGTTAATGAGAAGTATTATTTGTGCTTCCCACTGACGGTGGTAAAAGGGCGCTTAGAATCTTAAATATTTGAATATTATAGGAATCTAAAACAACATGGAAGGTAAGAAAGTTAATTAAATTTTATTTAAAGATACGTTATTACTACTCATATGTTACGTATTGATTGTTTAAATTTTTTGTGTCATTTCTAAAAAGTTTGTTGTCATTTTTTTTTGTCTTAGGTTTGAATTTATTAAACCTGGAATTTTTTTCAAAAATTCGTTCCATTTAAGGTATATACTTGAATTGTCAGGGTAAATCGTCGTATAATCAATATTTATCTATAATTAAACAATAATAATAAAATCAAATTCGATTAAAACTTAATTTATAATAATCATACAAGATCTGGTCCAAGGGGATGTTTATAAAGTGGCCACTCTTCGAATATACTAAACAAAGTTGAATCTCGAAGTTTTAGAAATTTCATCGACTCTAGTTTGCGAAGTGTTCTGCCACTTTTCAACGACCAACGCCCGTGGGCTCCTCATATGTTTAAGTTCAATTTTTGAACTTTAAAATTTTTAATTCATCTAAAGTTACATCTAATGAGAATGAAGAGCCTCACTTAATTATTAATTTCACAATTTTAAAATAAATACCCACCTGTAGAACAATCTTCAACATCAGTTGATCGGTTCATTGACTATACTGGTGAAATTGACGTTTCCATAGATTTAATAAAACTTTTTAATTTCCGATTTCGGTAATGAAATTACCTTGCCAAATAACTTTTTTTTTGAAAATGCTATAAAAAAAACTACTGAATATTTTCTCAAATTTCTTTCTTTATTTATAAGTACAACTTTCAGTTAATAATGGAAAATAATTTTCATTCAAATGGCTGCCTCGGCTGGCCATGCAGTAGCCTACACGATCGGTCCAATTTTTAAGCACATTATCGATTGTGTGCAGCTGTATTTCACCAATGGCTTAACGAATATTGTCCTTTAAAGCTTCAATTGTCTCTGGCTTGTCGGCGTAACACTTATCTTTGAGGGCACCCCACAAATAATAGTCCAACGGTGTCAAATCGCAGCTCCAAGGTGGTCAAACGACATCAGCTCTGTAGCTGATAATGCGATCTTCAAATACAGGGCGCAAAACATCGAGTGTAGCTTCAGCTGTGTGGCACGTAGCGCCGTCCTGTTGAAACCAAATGTTGCCAATATCCTCCTCTTCAATTTTTGTGAACAAAAATTCGTTCAACATGGCCCGATAATGATCGCCATTGACTGTAACGGCCACTCCTTTCGAAGAAAAATGGCCCAATTATGCCTCTGGACCAAAATCCGCACCAAACAGTGACTCGTTTTGGGTGTACCGGCTTTTCAATGTATGCGTGCGGGTTTTCCGTGCCCCAAATGCGACAATTTTGCTTGTTTACATACCCGACAAGATCAAAATGAGCTTCATCCGAAAAGATGATTTTTTTGGCAAAATCGGCATCTTCTGTAAGTCGATCGCAAGCCCACCCAGGGAAGCGAAAACGCATATAACGCAACCATATTCGTTCAGCGGAAGGATAAAACTAATTATCCGTCAAATCAGACATGAGCTAAGTGTTACCATTCACGAAATAAGCACTAGTTGAAAAAAAACTTTAGATGGCCGACCCTTTATGAAGTTTGCCAATTGGTTTCATATGACCCCGTTTTGTGAAATATATGTTCTTAAAAAAAATTAAATAAAATATTAATAACAATAAACTGAATTCAGGTTACCAGTAATATTCAAAATAACCAAATTTTCTCCTGGAAATGATTGTATAATTTCATTTACTAATTCTTCAATTTGATTCGTTGTAGGATGTATTTGTTTGATTATCAAGTAGTATTCTACAGTTATTGTATAAATATTTTCTCTGTGAGAATTCTCGATGTCGTTATTTGTAGCATAAATTTTTTTAATTTTTCGTCCTGCTTCACATTGTTAAAGGATAAATAAATAAAGTCTATAATAAGTCTATAATAAATAATTAAATAAAATAAATAAATGTTTACCATATATATGTTTAGATCTATAATATCGCCATTGTTGGTATTATTATTTTGAATAATATTTTGTTTCGAACTGGATTCAGTCATGATTTTACAATTTCGATATGCATACGGCTCTTGATAATAGCCTTTTTCTTTTTGCCATTGAAAAAGGTAGTGTTCGAACTGTATCCGATTACCCAATTCTGAGCAATCAAATGTTTTTTCTTAATGTTCGTTTCTCAAATATTTAAAATGATAACTGGCCACTCCAACTTCTGTAAAAATATATGATTTCAATAGTTATATTATAAATACTTTTACTCGGAATTATTTACATACTTTCAAACTTTTGACGCAGGAAACAGATAAAACTTTATATCAAACGTAATGTTTGACATAAATTGTAGAATACTTATGCAATATTAAGTAAGGTTCATTTTCTTCTATAGGTAAAAATATTTCCTAAATTTTATACAACTCGATATTTAATCTGTTAGATCTAATAATAAAATAATTAATTGAAATAGTCGTTCCTTTGTAGACCATAGATGAGTAAAATTTTAATTTCTCGGTATCAAAATGATATTCCTTAAATATCTCGATTGAAAATTTGTTTGAAATAGATTAAGATTCATTAATTTCTGTAGTTTTATCAAGTGGTGATACAAAAAGGTTTGCAAATTTTAATCGACACTTACTTGCTAAACTCAATGTTATGTTTTTTCTGCTAGTAATATTTTTGGCATACGATTTTAATTCTAAATGCTTAGCCTCATAGCAAAAGCAATAAATATTTTTAAGAGGACCCGACTCCTTTATTATTGTTGGGTAGTGAATTAAAAAATGAAATTTTGGTTTTAAATAATCAATAAATAAGCTTCATTATGCTTTTTGATTCTTGAACTTAAATTATCAGAAATGTGATGAAATAATCATCCGTAAAGTTTACAGAAAGTAAGATGTCAAGCAGTTCTACAAACTCTCAGAATAATATCCAAGTTTCAGTAACAGGTAATAGGTGTATAAATGACCACATTTCTTTTGCTGCAAATTTAAATTTTCTATTTTTAATATCTTTCGATATGTTGCCTATTTCGATTAATCCATACGGAAAGAGTTTTTTATTTTATTGATCAAATTAAGGTCTAATAGATTTTTTTAAAATATTAAATTATTTAAAATACGAGCCAAATTATAATGACAAATACCTTCAAACAAATCATGCATTATGTCTGCAGCCTAATTATTAACTACATGAAATGAAGGTATGTTATGAAAAATCGATCAGTTTCAAATGTACTATTTATTTGAACGTCTTCAGTATAATTTTCGATAGTGCGAAGGAATTAAGAATGTTCAATGCTTTGAGTGTTAGCATTTTTTTTATCAACTTTACAAAATCGACAGTAATAATTTGCTGAGAAAGATTTGGAAAAACCAAGCAGAGTGTTATGCCTAAATTATCTCCTCAAATTAAGCCCAAAATAAAATAAATTTGAAATGATTTATTTCCCAATTTTATATTAGCTGCTTCTACTTCTAACGATTTAATTTCGTCTGTAAGTTTAAATAATGATAAATCATTTCCAAATTCCTTAATATAAGTTGCTATTATAAGTGCAGCTACATGTATATCCTGTAACGGAACCTTCGTGGCGCCTTTGTAAGGCAACCCTTCAAGTATCCGTTAAAGATCATGCAGTCAGAGTCTTGCGCGGTTATATGTAGCCGGCTGTAGCTCAGGGTTAGGCGTGGGAATTTGCAAGTCTGACCTCATGCTTGAATAAACCGCATACAAAAAAAATTAGAATTGATTAAAAGAAGGAAAACTAAATTAATATAGACATTTGCAGGAGTTAGAGACATTTTAGATTCAACATGAGAGAGAAAAGAAAACGGAATTTACCCCATTCCGACTCAAACGTTACTAGCCACTCATCTCGTTATTGTGGAAAAACTTCAAAATATGTAATCGAAAAAAAAACTAAGCAAATTATAATTTTAGATTATCGTAGACAACATTTCTAGAAAAAAAAATCCAACATGTGGTTTACGAATAACAGGAATGATCGACAAAACCAAAGTGTTAACTTGATTTTTCCCCGAGACCATACCAATCAAGGCAAAAAGTTGTTTATAACTATTATGAAAAGTTATATAAAAAAAATATGAATATATATAATAAAAAAATATGTATAACTATATGATACAAGCCAAAATCCGCAATGGTCCTTACGTCCTGCCCATCCGTATAATTAATATATCGCCAACCGTTGCTCCTTGACCCACGAGGTAACAAAAAAAAACATCCAACACCAAAAAATCTGGAAATCCGTAGAATCGTGTAACTCCACTTAACCATCCATTGAAAATCCGCAATCGAACACTGTATATATATATATATCTATATATATATATTCGATCCACGAGGTAAAATAATATCCAACACCAAAAAATCTGGAAATCCGTAGAATCGTGTAACTCCACTTAACCATCCATTGAAAATCCGCAATCGAACACTGTATATATATATATATATATATATATATATATATATATATATATATATATATATATATATATATATATATATATATATTCGATCCACGAGGTAAAATAATATCCAACACCAAAAAATCTGGAAATCCTTAGAATCGTCTATTCAAATAATGATCCGTAGAAAATCTGATTCGCACAATGCCGCAAAAAAATCAAAATGCTCCACTTTTCTATTTTATGCTATTTTATAGCTATATATATATGTTTTATTTTTATTTAACTACAGCACATTGTTTATTATTTTTAACTGTATTTATTTATATATATTTTCTGTATTTGCACTCAATAAAGATAATAATAATTATAATTAAAAATCAACATTATTTTACAAAGTGATTTTTCTTTTACAAATTTCTTTTTATTAACAGTTTGTTTGATAAAATTTTTTACAATTTTATTTACTGAACTCCTCAGAGCTCTAAAACTAACTCTCTAGTTACAAAAAAACTTCTTGCCAAGTCGCCTCATCTCAAAGTCATCATTTTCCCGCTTTTCCTCAACCTCAACTCTCGATATTTCTCCTTCTCGAAAATTCTCGATTTTTTTTTTCATATTTCTTGCCCGCCTCCACTTTAACAGAAACCCAAGACACCGCCATCTATCATCCGGAACTTACCGCCACTTCCCATCAAAATATTTCAATCAAATTAGTTAGAAGTAAACATAATAGAATGTATTTGGTTAATCCGACAAAACCCAATAAAAATATAACCCAATATTATTAGCACAGTTTATCCCAGATGCAAACCCTAAGTTTTACTTTATGATACAGGTATCTCAAAAGTGATCTATATATAACCAAAATATATATATCAACGAAACCGATACACATATTGACAAAAAAAATATATTGTTATTTTGAATACAGCATGGGACAAAATATTGGACTAATAATATTTAACGAGACTTAGATTAAGTTTAGTATATATGCGGTATCTATAACAAGTTAAATATTACAAGTTAAATTTACAAATTTTGAATTAATTCAGGATGATAAACAGAAATATCGAGGTATAGAATAATATCAACGATTAGATAAAATTATTTAATATTAATTATATTTAATTAATGTTAAGCCACCGAGGCGTAACAATCCTTTAACTTGGATAAAGAATTAAGTACGGGAAAATTGTAATAGATACCAGTAATGAGTACCAGTATGAGATCCTAATGGATTATTTATTTCAAAATCATCCATATATAAAAAATATGGAATCAGTATTTTATTTGGATACAATTTTCTTTTCTCTTTCCAGAGATTTCCTTGCACAAAATGTGACAGAAATGATTTTTTATTTTCTAATTGACTTATATATTTTATTGCAAAATCAAAAACACCATTCATTTCAAACACCTTTTTGAATTGAAATTTCAAGAGAAATAATATTCCCTTGCAATTCCTTTCGTCAAGAATTGGCATACCTCTTTGATATACTTCAGTAGTTTGGTCATCTATTGAAAATTGTACTAAATTATGTGAAAGTTCTTTGTCTTTTAAACATTTTATAAATTTATGCTCTGTGTCAATTGTTTCAAAATTATTTAGAAAATCTAATAATGGTTTGAAAGTAGTAATTTTATCCTGTGAAAGAACTGTTTCGGCTGATTTATTTTCGAATATTCTATGTAAATTTAATTTAAAAGGTTGTATTATAAATTCATTTATTTGTTCTTGAATACTAATAACATCCTTTCTATTAAAATTATTTTTGTTATGAAAACTGAGTATTAAATAATTAAATGTGTTCAATGATTCATTAGTGGTATTGTTTATAACTTCTCGATAATCATCTTGTGCTGTTTTCGTATATTGCAATTTGATAACTATTTAAATCTTCACCGTTTTGTTCTGTTGTCTTTATAAATTTAGAAAAAGTATTTATAGCTAGAATATTCATTAATGGGAATCATCATTTATAATGGTTGGGAATCATTATAAGTGATTGTTTTGACTTCTGTTAAATTACAAATGGCATCCTCTTTAAGTGACAAAATATGTTGACTAGACAAATGCCTCTTGAATGAATTTATGTTGTGAAAATTTTGAAAACAGTTTTCCTGTTTACATATAAACTGGGAACTTGATTTACATTGGTGGAAAAGTTTAAGATGTGCTATTTATATATTTTCCGAACTAAGACAAAATTTATAAAAAAACATTGATACATATTTGTTTTAAAAATTAAAAACCAAACCAAATGAATAAAGGCAATTTAAATTATTATTTTGATTCTACTTTAAATTGGTTTGAAACTAGGACAAATTTAGTTGTTCAAGCTTTCGGTAGTAGAAAGTGTACCATAAGTATCTATTTCAGATATTGAATCCTAAAAATTAATTCAAATAATTAAAAAATAAAATTTTGTAATAGTTACCGGTAGTTAAAAAATTGCTTTGCTAACAATTTCTTCCTGTAGTTTGTGTTCGCGTTGTAATTGTAATAATTCTTAAATAATTTATTTATTTGGAGTTGCGTTAGATTCACGTATAAACTGCGATTTTATCTAAATATAGATAAAAACTGTGTTACTCACATATTATAAATCTATTAACATAAATAATAAATTTAAATTAAATTAGTGGAAGTTCAACCAAGTAATTAGAATCGCGACGACAAATCGGTTAAAGTATGAGTTTTTATTTAAATTTTTTTTTATTAAGCTACACAAAAGATAAATTTAATTCACACAAAATATATATTAGAATGCTTGCAATATTACAAGGCACAATGTAAAAAGCACAAATTACATTTCTAAATATATGTAATTGCATTGAACTTATTATTCAAAACTGTACTCGGTTTTATTCTATTAACATGGTTTGATAATATTAGTATTAAATGCCCTAATTTATTGCATTAAACTTATATATGCACGTTTAGTATATATAATAATAAAAAAATTGCTTACCTTTAATCGAATTGAAGACTTCTGTAGTAAAATTTTTATATTTTATTAAAAATTGTTTTATTTAATTTTCAATAAAACATAATTGCTATGCTAACTATTTGATTTTTTTATTATTAGGAAAAACCTTACGTTGCATATGAAAACTGTACAATTTAGTTAGGCTAAATTTACAAAATATTTTTGATAATTTTTGACATGTCACAACACAATTTGCCACATTAGCATAGCATAGATTAATTAGCATAGTAAATGTACAAATGTCATTGCATATGCTGTAGTAATAAAAATATAAGTCAAATTTATATTTTTCTCTTAACCTTTCAATATTTGTCAATAAAACATAGCACTTTTGTTCAGTGTACGAAGTACATCTCTAGATTCCATAAATTCATATTCATTTACATCCTCAATCAAGCAAACCCTTTCTGCAAGCATATCGACTTTTTCATTACCTTCAATCTGTAAATGTGAAGGTATCCATTGAAGAACAACTTCACTCCCACAAGATTGAAGGTACTCAAACAACTTATTCACATAAACATTGCACTGAGTACGCCCTCCCTTACTTATTAAATCTAAACCACCCAGAGAGTCGGATAGTATAAGAACTCTCCTTCTCCCGTCACTCATAACCACCTTGATTCCAACACTCACACAATCATCATTCACACTTTCTGTAACACAGCCAAATGAGCAAAATATTTCATTTGTATCTTGCGAAATTCTCTTTTAACTGATAACTCATTCATCAAAGTTTTTGTCGTGTCTCCAAAATTCAAACATACCACCAGATTTGCAAGATTAACAGTTGGTACCACGTTTGGGATTTTGTCGCATATGTTTATACTCTCGAAAATCAAGCGGGTTCTTTGAGTTTTCTTAAAATCTGTTCCTGCCTGAATTCTGGTTATCATTTCATTTATTAACGCGTCATCTTTCAGAATCATTCGTACAGTTTCACGCACAGTGATCCACTCTTTCTTATAAGTGAGAGATGTATCCCCCATTTCGGACCATAGAGTGTATATTGGGGTTGAATTGATCGCCCCCAATACCACTTTTGTACATGTATTCTCAATTTTCATTAACGTGTTAAATCCAACTTTAGAATCATCACCATATACGCTCATCTATGCGCAATTTTGGAAGAAATTAGCGCTTTACGTAGCATGTCAGTCACACTAGGATGAGCTCCCAATTTCGGTTTACTCACCCTTTTGATAACATTTAATCTACTCTTACAATTATCAGTTAATTTCTCCATGTGCGTTTTAAAACTTAAACGTTGATCGATCCAGATCCCTAAATACCTAGTGAAAGTCACATATTCAATACTTTCACTATATACTTGCACATCAATTCTTTGTCGCGTTTGAAAAGCCATAATTTTCTCGGTCTGTTTTTTTATGTATTTGAAAGGCTTAACTCCTTGAATTAAGACCCATAGTGCCAAATAATGTCTACAGTTTTTTTATAAATTTATAATAAAATAATAACAAATATTAATAGGTAATTAACAAAATAATTAGTTGATTGTCATCCTTGTATACACATCCACCTGCTTTCATACAATCAGTCAGATTTGTGGCGTTCCTTAGGATATCGTAATCTGCTCTATTCCTGCTGTATTTGGTACAGTTTTGCAGGATGTGCTTAATATTCTCAGTTACGCCGCATACTTCACATTCATTATTTTCAACCAAATGACGCTTAAACAAACACTTCTTCCAATTGATATGATTCATTCTGCTTCTCTCAATCGTCTTTAACATTCTGGTACTCACTGAAAGCTCCTTTCATATCTTTTGATATTTTCACATTCAAGTACCTTTTTCGCAAGCATATCTGCTCTTTCATTCCCTTCGATATATTTATGTGATGGAATCCATCGAATGATTACATCAAAATATCGAATCCATATTAAAATTTTATCCATATACACGTTGCCGTCTCTACTTCCTCCATTATTTAACATTAAAATACCACTCTATGGGAGTCAGTTGTTCCTCCTCCCATTCGTACCCAACTTAATGCCTTCATACATTGCAATCAACTCAACATTCATTATACAGATGCCTTCAAGTCGATAAGATTTGCCAAGGTTCGTTCTTTCAACATATATTCCAACACTCACTCTCTTATCATTTACACTTTATTTCATATTCGTTATATTGACTTTTAACTCTCTTAAATGTCCGTTTAATCATTATTTTATTGATTCCCTTGGAATAACCCTCCAATTCCATACACACAATACGACTGTTAAGTAATGGGTTCGGACCAGTGTTTCCGATGTTAAAAATAACATCAATATTTTTAGATATAACACAAAGTCTATAAGTTGGTTTATACACCTCACCTCTTTGCTATCTTTTCATTTCACTCAAAAGATTACTCTATCTAATCACCATTCGTACAGTTTCTTTCATTTCAATCCACTCTCTCTTAAAAGGAAGAGGTAAATCACCCAATTCAGAATATAGGGTGTGTATGGGGGTTGAGTTTATCGCACCCAATACCACCCTTGCACCTGCATTCTCAACTCGCATTAATTGGCTAAAAGCCCCTTTCATTTTGGAAGATACCAATGCCTTCGAACATATTAGTTATACCAGGATGAGTGCCCTATTTAGGTTAACTTACCCTTTTCTCACCCTTTTAATCACATTCAATCGATCCTTACAGTTATCTGCCAAAAACTTCATATGCTTGCCAAAATTCGACCGTCGATCAATCCATAGACCCAAATATCTATGCACATTTACTTGCTCAATTTGCCGTTCATTTATTCTGATGTCAAGTTCTCTATTGTTCACTCTAAAACTCAAAATGGCACACTTATTCGGATTCACCTTAAGATTCAAACTAGTCAGTTGCTCGATTATTTCATTTAGTCCTAGGTTAGGTTAGGTTGTTGTGGCTTCTATCGCACACTTAGACCGGCGATCGGTCCGTTGTGATACCACTTTGTACGGCTATAGTTCCGAGTTTTTTCGTAATACCGTCTGCGCATTGCATAGCTCTATGTCAGCCTATAGTACTGACATGGAAGATGGGTCGGCCCATGGATTCTAAACACGACATGGGATCCAGATATATGTTCATTTTTCACACCGTGAAAACCCCATTTGAATCTTGCCTCGAATCGGGATTCGAACCCGGTACCTCCCGCTCCAACTGCCGCAGTTTTAACCACTGCGCCACCTAGGTGATTCATTTAGTCCTAATTGTGCGTTCTGTTTTGCCTGTGCAATGCAGCGACCCTTGCTAATTACTACAAAATCGTCTGCAAATTGCAAAACAACTTTATCTGTCGCATTAACTCGATGAACAGCAACGGTATAAAGGTTGAAAATAATACGAGATATTTTACTCTTTGTGGAAGTCCAAGATTTATTACTCCGTCCAACCTGTAGTTTTGTCCTTTGATAATAACCTTTCTATCACATATAAAATCTTTCACCCAATCACACACTTTCTGTAGAAGAAATTTCAATTTTAAAATTTTAATTTAACCACTGCGCCACCTGGGTGGTTAGTTCAATCTTACTTAAATATTTTTTACTTGCAAATGTTAGGTTTATTACAAAATGAGCATTATTTACAAAATAAGCATTATTTACAAAATAAGCATTATTTAAATTTTTGAAGTTACTATTGCAGTCACTTTGCTACAAATGTAGCAAATCTGCTATTTCAATGATTCACTACCCACTAAACCAAATCTGCTACGTTTTAACTTTTTTACGATTTATGTATTACACGAGAAAATGCCTTTATTCAGTAAACTTCATTATACGTTACAACTATTTTTTTTTCGGTACATGAAAGTCATAACAAGATACTCAAATGGACAACCGTAGAATTTTAAAAGTATTAATATAAATACAATCATAAAAATAATTCAATCATATAAGTATTGTTAAAGAACTAAAATAATAAAATTTCCCCATTTTTTTCGGTAGGCGAATCGTTACTTTCAATTAATAAAAAGGAAAATAATTACTTGTAAAGAAAAACCTTAATGCTTTGCTCTTTCTTAGAAGCATTGCGAACAAGCGAACATTATTAAAAATTAAGCGAAGAAAAAATAAAGGAATTAATAGCGAATTTTATGGTGTTGTTATTTAGCGATTTTCCACCACATATAAGTTAATTCTTTTAATAATATATTTACATACATTGCTATATAATAAAAATTGTGAATTTGAATACAAATAATAATCAAAAAAAATAAAATTTATCTAAAATTTTAATTGTGAAAATAAAACATGGTCCTTCGAGCCGGATATACTAGTATCCACATATTAAATTTATAAATTCAATTATAATAATATCGAAAAGCTTTATTATTTTGGAAAGTGAACAAACTAAAATTAAAAACAAATATCGTGATTATTGCTCTGAAATCAAAATCAATATCAAATAATTAAATCAATTTTGATAAAAGAAAAGTACTCAGTGTTGTGTTTAGATACATCCGAAATCGAACATTTATCAAAATTAAAAAAAAAATAAAAAAGGTGATTTAGTATAAAATACCAATATTGCATTTACTGCTTAATTCAAAATGGCAGACACGCGATCACTTCAGCGTAAATTAAAAAGATTGTCTCAAATTGAAACATTCGCGAACGGCAGACTATCACAAGAACCAATCGAACGTATAAAAACACAAATCAAGCTATTAATCGAAGAGTGGAATGATTACAAATCAAATTAAAAGAATTTTCGAGATCTACCTGAAAATATCGAATTACAAGACGAAATAGAAACCAAATATTTTGAGATTAAGGGCGTGCTGCAAGCAGAATTAGAGTTAGATGATAATGAGCATAGCGAAGAAATTGATACTAGCTTACACGAGCTTATGGCTAATCAACGTGCGTTTTTAAATGAAGTTTCAAATTTAAATAATAAAAATGATTCCGACATTCATTTGCCACGAGTAAATGTGTCAACTTTCTCAGGTGTATATTCCGAATTTGCATCATTCCGAGATCTATTTGAAGCTTCTATTGGTAAAAATCCAAAAATCTCAAAGGTTCATAAACTACAATACCTTAAAGGTCTTTTAAGAGGTGAAGCTGCTGCATTAGTGCGTCATATCACAATAACAGAGGCAAATTATGATGAGGCTTGGCAGATTATCAGTAATCGGTATGATAAAAAGAAACATGTGACGACCATGCTTTTAAAGCAATTTATGGATCAACCTACAATAAAACTTGCAACTGCTAAATCTCTTCACAACATGCGAGATGTTTCCGATGAGGTTCTCAGAGGATTAAAAGTTTTGGGAAGACAAGCTGATTCTCGAGATCCTTGGTTAATATATGTATTAGGCAAATTGGATCAAATAACTAAGCATGATTGGGCTCAATAAAGCTATGAAATGAAATTTCCTACAATTGATAATTTCTTCGATTTCTTAAACAAACAAAGCGATACACTCGAAAGCTGCCAACCATCGAGACATATTATCAACCAACAGACGACACATACTAATTTAAAGATGATGTATGCAGACGCACAATCTATCAGTTGTTTAAAATGTAGCGGGAATCATTTCCTTAGGAATTGTGAACAGTTTCTGCAACTTTCCGTAGATGATAGGAGAAGCTTTATAGCTGAAAAAGGGTTGTGTTTTATATGCATGTTTCCAAACCATCAGTCACAAAATTGTCGTTCCAAATTTAGATGTAGTATATGCAGATCGAAACATCATACAACGTTACATCAAGAAACATCTAAAATATCATCCAATACAGTTATTCAACAAGAAGTTATCGTGGATCAATCAAATCATAAAAATTCAAACGCTGAAATTATTAATATCTCTCATGCTGTTACCACCAAATGTTTGATGACTCTGTTACCTACGGCAAAAATCAGGGTGTTGGATGCACAAAACAATTATCAGAGATGTCGAGTTTTATTAGATTCTGGAGCACAGGCATCTTTTATTTCCGAATCATGTGCTCAACGACTTGCATTACCACGTAAACATGCAAAGATAATTGTTAAAGGTGTTACTCCTGGTACTACATCAACAAGAGGTCTATTGTCAATCGAAGCGAGGTCGTTACATTCTTCATCGGAATCCATTCATATCGACGTGCTTATATTACAAAAACTTACCAATTGTATACCTACATGTGAAGTCAACTTTTCAAATTGGCAGAAAATCAAAACGCTACCATTAGCAGATCCGAAATTTTATGAAACAGGGATGATAGACATGATTATAGGAGCAGATCGTTTCTTCAATGTGTTACGAGAAGGCAGAATCGATAATCTTGAAAATAATTTAGTCGCACAAAATTCAATGTTTGGATGGATTTTATCGGGTAAAGTGACTAATGTTGGTAGAAAATCCAGTCAACCAAGTCTTAATTTTCATATTGGTTTAAACATCGACGAAACTCTGAAGCAATTTTGGGTAATAGAAGAACCTCCTACATGTAATTCATTTTCACCAGAAGAAACCCAATGCGAAGATCATTTTAGATCCAATCTTCAGCGACATCATACTGGTAAATATGTAGTCAAGCTACCTTTCAAAAAATCTCCTAACGTATTAGGTAATTCCGTGAATATTGCTAGAAAAAGATTTTATAATTTAGAGCAAAAATTATACCGCGATGATGCTCTAAAAATGGAATACAACAAAGTAGTTAATGAATACGTTGCTTTAGGACATTTGCGAGAAGTAGAAAGCTTCCAAGAAAGTCAAAGCTATTACTTACCACATCATGCTGTTATAAAGAATGAAAGCGCTACAACCAAGTTACGAGTTGTATTTGATGGATCCAGCAAAACCAGCAATGGTTATTCAATCAACGACTTACTAATGGTAGGTCCAACCATTCAACCAACCTTATGGACTACACTAATGAATTTCCGATACAGCAAAATTGCATTAACGGCAGATATCGAAAAAATGTATCGCCAAGTAATGGTTTCTGAAGAAAATCAAGATTTTCAACGCATAGTATGGCGAGATAATATAGAAAGTCCGTTGAAACATTATAAATTAACCACTGTGACATTTGGGATGGCCAGTTCAGCTTTTTTAGCTATCCGATCGCTTCAGCAAGCTGCTTATGACTTTCAATCAGAACATCGTACCATTACGAACGAAATTCTACGCAAATTTTATATAGATGATTATATATCGGGTGCGGATACAATAGAAGATGCAAAATATCTGAAAAAATACTTAACTGATATTTTATCATTAAGAGGTTTCAATTTGCGCAAATGGAAATCAAATGCTACGGAATTATTAGATCAAGTGACAGAAAAACAAAATCACTGGTTCATTTTGAAGAAGAAAACTCCGCCTCAAAAATTTTAGGATTACAATGGGATTCGAAAAGTGATATATTATCTTTCAAAGTAATTCTACCCGAAGACGGAACTCCTACAAAAAGATCATTAATATCAAATGCTTCCAAAGTATTTGATCCCTTAGGACTACTTTCACCGTCTATAATCATAGCAAAGATTTTATTCCAAAAGTTATGGTTAAGAAAGTTGGAATGGGATGACGAGCTACCTGTCGATGTTGCAATAGTATGGAATCAACTTAAATCGGAATTACCACTGTTTCAGGAGCTAAAAATAAATAGATATATCAATAGGAAAGAATTACAAATTCATGGTTTTTGCGATGCTAGTGAACGAGCTTATGCAGCAGTAGTGTATGGGCGTTTTGTAGATGATAGTGGAGAACTGCGAGTACATCTAATTACCTCAAAAACGAAGGTAGCACCTTTACGACAAGTATCACTTCCCAGATTAGAACTATGTGGTGCTCATCTGCTAGCCAAATTAATACACGAGGTAAGAAAAACATTCTGCGAAGATACACCTATATTTTGTTGGGCAGATTCAACTATAGTCCTAGCTTGGTTATCTGACCATCCTACAAAATGGAAAACTTTTGTAGCCAATCGTGTGTCTGAAATACAGAAACTGTTACCAAGAAATCATTGGAATCATATCAAATCAGATAATAATCCAGCTGACTATGCTTCTAGAGGAATCTTGCCTTCAAAATTGTTAGTACTTCCAACATGGTGGCATGGACCATATTGGTTAACACTTTCAAAAAATCAATGGCCAGTGAATAAGAGTAAAGTATTTTACGATGACACAATAAGTGAAATGAGAAAACAGTCATCTTCTATACCACTTCTAACTATTGAATGTCAAAATGAAGAAAATAACATATTTCAAAAAATAATTAAATCGACTTACTCATTCAGTAAAGCAATACGAGTATTAAGCTTCATTTCCCGATTTTTGAATAATATTAGAAAGCCAAAGGAAAATCGACTACATACAGGGATCAATATAGAAGAAATCAACAAAGCCACTTTAAAACTTTTAAAATGGGTACAACACAGTGAGTATTCAACCGAAATAAGGATACTTGAAAAACACGAAACATTATCTTTACACGATAAACTATCAAAACTAACACCGTTTCTGGATAGAGATGGTTTATTGCATGTTGGTGGCAGACTTGAAAACTCATTGAACTCTTATGAATTTAAACACCCAATCATTCTCCCAAAATCTCATGTCTTAAGTAAAATGATAATTTACTTCTATCATAAAAAATATCTGCATCCCAGACCCTCCCATACATCCGATCTCATCCGACAAAAGTATTGGATAGTGAACGGCAGAGGAATTGTGAGAGAGGTGGTGAGAAAATGTATCCATGCTTTAAAAATCGAGCTAAGACATCAAAACAGCTTATGGGCAATCTACCATCCGTTCGAGTCACACCTGCAAAACCCTTTAGCAATTGTGGCATTGATTATGCTGGTCCTATTATTTTAGCAAGCAAGAAAGGTCGTGGAGCAAAGATAATAAAAGGATATATAGCAGTCTTTGTTTGTATGGTGACTAAGGCAGTACATATTGAAGCTGTCTCAGAATTAACAACAGATGCCTTTATTGCGGCTCTTAAGCGATTTTCTGCGAGAAGAAATGTACCAACTAACATCTACGCTGACAATGGCACAAATTTCATCGGCGCAAGTCGCCAATTAAAATAGGTATACAAATTCAATGCCTGCAAAGTTAACGATAATATTATTTCAGAATTTTGTACTTTCAATCAAATTAATTGGCATCATATACCTCCATCCGCACCACATTTTGGTGGATTGTGGGAGTCCACTGTGAAGTCGGTTAAAACCCACCTCAAAGGAGTTACTGGAAATTGTCATTTAACCTTCGAAGAAATGTCTACATTGTTGTGTCAAATTGAAGGAATCTTAAATTCACGACCATTATGTCCAGCATCAGAAGACGATGATTCTTTCGAAGCATTAACACCAGCTCATTTTTTGACGGGATCAATGCTAGAAGCAGTTCCGAAAGTTGAACTAGATGATAAAATGACATCAAGACTGTCAAGATGGCAACAAGTTCAGCTGAGGACTCAAAGTTTCTGGAAACGATTTCATAAGGATTATTTAAATAACCTGCAACAAAGAACCAAATGGAAAGCTGCTGAAGATAATATCATAATTGGAGATTTAGTTCTAGTCAAAGAAGATAACTTACCTTCTTGCAAGTGGGCGATGGGTAGAATTGTGGCAGTTTATCCAGATTCAGCAGGATTAATACGAATAGTATCAGTTAAAACAAAAGTCAACATTTTTAAACGTTCCATAACCAAAATCTGCAAACTACTTTTAGAATAGTTCTGTTGACGTAATAACAACTTCTGAAATATACGTCAACGGCCTGGAGTATGTTAAAGAACTAAAATAATAAAATTTCCCCATTTTTCTCGGTAGGCGAATCGTTACTTTCAATTAATAAAAAGGAAAATAATTACTTGTAAAGAAAAACCTTAATGCTTTGCTCTTTCTTAGAAGCATTGCGAACAAGCGAACATTATTAAAAATTAAGCGAAGAAAAAATAAAGGAATTAATAGCGAATTTTATGGTGTTGTTATTTAGCGATTTTCCACCACATATAAGTTAATTCTTTTAATAATATATTTACATACATTGCTATATAATAAAAATTGTGAATTTTAATACAAATAATAATCAAAAAAAATAAAATTTATCTAAAATTTTAATTGTGAAAATAAAACAAGTATTAAAAATCATAAAATTTTACGGCTAAGTGCCACCCGTTGGCTATCATTTGAAAGCGTAGTCAATCGGCTTTTAGAACAAATGGACCCTTAAAAATATTATTTCGGTCTAGATAATTACGAAGAGCTTTACAGTTGAAATGCAGGTGATATTAACTATTTCTTAATAGATCCTATGACTGACTAAAGGTTACCTTTTGTTCATATCTTATATTCTTAAGTTATTAAATGACGTAAACAGACTTTTTCAATCAAAGACGCCATCATCAATGCACTTTGGTATAAAATTTGAAAATTTTTTACTATCGGGTTTGAAGAACAAATTTTAACTCTTAAAAATAGACTAGTTTCATTTTACGTCGAGCTTTGAAATAAAATTAAAAGCCGGTTTGATTTTATCGATACAAAATTAAAGCTCTTAAATATATTCATAAATATAAATGAAATTGTAACGGAAAGTCTTTTGTCAATATTGCCTTTGATAAATGCATTTCCATTTTATGACGGGAAAATAGAAAAATTAAATAATGAGTTTCGCAGGCTAATAGGTAATGTGGAAATTGCATCAACATTTTCTGGCGATGTTATAAAATTTTGGACGGAATTAAAAATGTCAAAAGATGTTTTGAGAGAATTTCAAATTATATGCTAATAGTGTGTCCTTTGCCGCGCAGCACTGCTGCTGCGGAAAGAAAATTTTCTAAATTAAATTTAATTAAAACTAGCACACGTAATAGTTTAAACACGAAAACTGTAAAAAATCTTATGTTTGCAAAGGAATTAATTATACCTAATCAAAGTTGTTAGGAAGCGTGCAAGGAACCCGGTCTCTTAAAATTTTCAGAAAAATTTTAGTCGACAGGAAATATCAAATTTAACTGCTAGACTGAGAAAAATTGAATTTATTTATGTGATGTATCTGTGTACGAGTACAATCCATATAAGTTGTACATAATGTGATTTTATTGTAGATTTTTTTATTGGTAATATTATTTTAATACATTGAATTATTTATTTTGTTTAGGAATTTAATAAATACTGAATTTTTAAAGTTTCATTAATAAAATTTTTTAAATATAACTGGGTATGATATACTATGAAAAGTATTCGTTTACTTCACTTTTTTCTAAATCTGCTACACATTTCAGCTGTGGAAGTGGCAGCACTGTAGCAGCTAAGTAAACAACGCATTGCGTTGCTTACTTAGCTGCAACACATTGCTTCTTTTTCTGAGTGTACATTTTAATTCGTCAGAAATACTTACGTTTTTAGATGATCCGCATGCATTGGGTTTTTTTGATTGCACCAATTTTGGAAAGGGCAAGATACAAATCCGTTTCATGAAAAACTAAGCATTTTAAAGCCTACTTGTTAGTAGTTACATATTTTTACATATTTTACCTAAGTGCATATTTTTGCTTATTTTGCCTAAAAAAGCATATTTTAATTATATTTTTAAAAATATTGTTCTTACAAAAATATTTTTATTGCTTTAAGTTTAATTTCAAAATTTTACATATTCTGCTTAGGCTTACTAGCGCCACTAGCAGAAATTACATAGTATTTATAAAAAGGTTTTATTTACCTCTAAGGTATTTTTTGTTTCAAGTGCTCACCATGTGGTACTGTTCCTCTATTTTATAGCAATGTTCATGTCACTCTTAATGGTATAGTACAATTTATGTAAACGGTTTATATAAAAAAACCGTTGAAAACATTAGACGTAATATAAAAAACGTTTTGTATGCATTGCCATTGATGAAACTACCTATTAAGCTGGTAGGTATGTGGCTAATGTTACTGTCGGTATTATTCACCCCGACCAGACAACCTCCAAGCAAAAATATTTGTAAATCACAGCTCTCCTTGAAAAAGTAAATCACACCACTATAGTCTGGCTTTTTAACGAGTCCGTGAAAATTTTTTTATCAGATGCAGCACCCTATATGACAAAAGCAGCTCGGGCAATTCAAATTTTTTACCCAAAAATTACACATTTAAAATGTCTTGCACACGGTTTTCATCGTGTATGTGAATATATTCGTGAATTTTATCCTTAGGTGGATTGTTTAATATTCAACATTAAAAAAGTTTTCTGAAAAGCTCCATCAAGAATAGAGCTTTTTAAAGAAATAGCACTCGGCATCGCACTTCCTCCATAACCAATAACAACATGATGTGGAACATGGCTTGCAGCTGTGAGATATTATTCAAATATTATTAAAAGTTTAATTTGTGTATTTCACGCATTGGACGACGAGGAGACAGCCTCAATTAAAATCTCAAAGCAACTTTTGTTTCACCTCTCAATAAAGGCTGATATAATCTTTATTGCAGCGAACTGCTGTTTATTTGAGACATCAATCTCTAAGTTGGAAAGTTCCGGCCTTCCGTTTGTTGACCAAATTAATATTGTTTCTGATGCTGTAAAATAAATAAATAATGTACAAGGAAAAGCAGCTCACGCTATCAAAGAAAAAATTATCAGCGTAATCGAGAAGAATTACGGGTTTGCTGTATTAAGTAGTATACTACTAATATTGCCACAGCTTCCATGGGCATTGGGCACCGAACCATAAACATAAACAATTGAGGAAATCCTATCTTTTAAAATTGCACCAACTACATCTGTTGATGTGGAAAGAAGCTTCTCAATGTAAAATAGTGTATTCCGTTTAAATAGACAAAGCTTGCTTTTTGAAAATTTAAGCCAGATATTTTTGATTAATTGCAATGAAAATTTAAATTAAAAAGTGTAAAAATACACTTTTTTTTTAATTTGATGTTTTATTCTTTTAATAATTTTTAGAATCTAGTTTTACAGATGTAAATTATTTTTTTTAACCATGGTGGTTTTTGCATTTTTGTATAATTTTTAGAGCATAGATTAAGTGCTTAAAACAGTTTATTAAGAGCATATTTTTGGTTGCCCTAGTGATCAGTTTTAATTTTGAGTGTTTAACAGTAATTAAAACAGTATTTTTAGAGCATAGATTAAGTGCTTAAAACAGTTTATTAAGAGCATATTTTTGGTTGCCCTAGTGATCAGTTTTAATTTTGAGTGTTTAACAGTAATTAAAACAGTATTTTTTGGGAAACGATGGATAGTTACAATCAGGACCAAAATCATTCTTTAATTTAACTAAGATAAGGTATATACTTCGCAATTTTTAGTTAAAGTTATTTTATATACATATAATACATATCTCTGGTCAATGGTCATAAATAAGAGTGAATAAATGCGAAACGTCATTTTTCAGAAGAGGCGATTAAAGTTCTTCCGTATGAAACTTTGAGTTACCTGTTTGCCTTAATAAAATGAACTTTTATTCATCGAAACATGAACTTTAAGTAAAAATAAATAAAAAAATTTATAAAAGATAAATAATAAAGAAAATTAATACATATTTAATATTTTAGGAATTGCAATATAATAATATATACTTGTACGACTTTTCTTTGGAATAATATAACAATGCTAGATGTTATATGACAAAGTAATAATTTAAATAGGAGAAATATTGAAATTTAATATTTTACATTTAATAATTATTTCTATATATATTTTTATATATATCAAATATTATTTCAAAAATAAAAATGGAATATTTCATAATATTATCAAAAGAAAAGTTGAATCACAAATCAAAGTATTTTAAAAATATCAAATAAAATTCGTTTTGAATAGTCAATCAATCAATGTTCATTCGTCATCCGAATTCTCAGTAAAACTATTCCATGCGAAATATTGTTATAAAAACTGTATATTCATTTATAACAGTTTTTTGTTGCAAAGATATAAATTTGGCATCTGATATTGAAACGATCTGATTAATAGGCCGGCTTCAGTTCACAACTAAGGCTACTAGCCGCTTTAGAGGATTTACGTGCTCCAGATGTTAGTCAAAGAAATCGATTGAAATGTTTCATTGAATTCGTACTTATAATTTAATTTGATTGAAATACTTTGATCAATAAAATATGTTTAGTTAACTGGTGTTTAATTTTTCTCTGTTATCATTTTTTACAAAATTTAATAGATTTGAATTGATTTAAAATCAAGGAAATCAGTAATTTCATTTCAATCACATTATGCTTCGACGGTTAAATTTTTGCGCATTCGGTCAACTGATACCATCCGGCATGAACATTTCTTGATTTAAGGTATTCGTTCTATGAAGGAATGAACACTATCCCCCTCATAATGTGTTTGGCCTCGCTCTCTTTATATTTATGAGAAATATTAACATTAAAATGTGCAGAATAAACTTTTTTATTTTTCAATTGAATAAACTTTTTTATTCCTCAATCGTCCAACCAAAACCTAAATTCATTACAAGATGGATGAAGTGCTTTCATTTGATTGTGCTTTAATTTTTTTTATTTCTTTTGATTTTCTCTGCATACTGCATCAGTTTTAGCCAACAAATCGTTATTTTAAATCGTATTTTTGTGACCAATGCATTGACCTTTTTAGGCATAAAAAATCCCAAATAAAGTCATTAAAACCATTACGCTAGGACGGGTCGTTCAATAAAATTGTTGTCCTCAATATGTTGTTCGACAAATTGTTATACACTTAAGCACTATTTAGATGGCCGTCTAGATACTTTTTACTACTATGTTTTCGGCAATAAAGAATACTAGGAATTACCTAATATGATCGCAAATGGCTGTTAATAAATCATGTTTTGTGGGGCATAGAGATTTTTTGTATTTGCCTCTTTATTCTTTATCTAAGACTTCATTTCCGGTTGGTTTTTTACGCGGTTGTAATCCATTCAATATTGATATCGAGAGTATTTATAAACATTGTCTTACAAATCTTAAATAAAAATAAATATACAACAGTAACGATGCAAATTAGTTTAAACTTTTTAAACTAAGCCTGTGTCGAATTTTTGCATTTCCATCGTTGCTATTTAGCAAAAAATAATTTCGGTTAGCGCGTGTTTGATCCTCCGTATATAATGTAATGAAATTCAACTGAGGGTTACGGTCTCAAAGACTCGAGACTTGTTTGAAGGTTTTATTTCTATCGAGAGCGGTTATTTTATCTGAACATGTGTTCCAACAAGAATTGCACGAAGGTCGGAAATTTCTTCCTTTATTTAATATAAAGGCCGCTTGCATTTATATGTGGGAAGCCTTTATTGTATTTATTTTTAGATACGTTTGATTTTCATGTGTTTATTTCTCGTTCACGTTTTCGAACATTTTTATGTAAAGAAATTGCCAATAAAATTCTATAATCAGCATTATTTTTGAATGCCTGTGACATTTTCATGTGATGATTATGTAATGGTATGATGAATCTTGCTGAGAACCACTATTTTTTACGATCGGTTTTGATCATGAACCAGCTCTTCATACTGGTACAAGCAATAAGGTGATTCGAAAATGAGATCGCTTTCTCCGTCCGGATTAGCACGCAGAACGTGACCGAGCCAGTTGTTCTTTAAATTTCATGCACGATATAATAAATTCGCATTAAATTCCTTCTCTCGTGATTGAAAAAAACTAGGTATGTGCCATCATCGTTGCGTTTTCGGCAATATATCACACGCATGATTCTTCTCTCAAATGTTAAAAGCCATCTTTCGTACTCATTCGTCAAGATCAAACTCTCACATCCATACATAACATCGGGTCTGATCAACACTCTGTGCAATTTCAGCTTATCCGTATTTGCAAGATATTTTGATTTCGGAAATGGACGAAGCGGAAACAAAGCCCGATTGCTAGCAAGGAAAACCTTGATATTCTCTCCTAAAATTGTATCGTGAGTAATGAGAGGTTCAAGATACATGCTTCTTATTGCTCCTTCAAACGTATGGTTACCACCACTGAAATCAAAAGTTATTAAATCAATAAATCTGTGACAAATATATAAAGTGATAACTGGATTTTTATTAATTTTTAGTAGAAAAATTTTAACATAGTTATCTTATTGTGAAACACAATTCTTAACATTAAATAATTGTGCAGCCAAGAGCTAAGTGTCAGCTACGTTAAACCTCTAATTTCGTGCAAAATTTCGCAACAATATCGATAATAAGTACTTAGCCCCTTTTTAATATTTAGTAAGTGTCTCTGATTAGATAAGTCCATTTAACTCAATGGACTCTGATAAGTCCATTTAATTAAATTTAAAAATGTATAAAATTATATGTGAGTTAATCTAACAACAATTGCTCCCTTCTTCAAATAGTTCTATTTTATCTTAAAAGTTAGGCTATCACTTTAAATAAAATAATCAAGTATTATGTTGATAGGTGTATGCTTTAAATTATTATAAATATTTAATTAAAAATTAATTATTTACAAAATGTTTTTTGAAAAAAAAAATCAATAAAGTAAAATTGAAATACATACATTGTTTAAAATTATAACACAAAATTAAAAATTATTACTATTAATTGATTTCATCCAAAATATCCAAATCTGGATCTATATCATCCTCAATTATAAGGCCAGTTTTAAGATTTTTGTAAAAATCGTGGTATTGTGGCGATATTATTTGTAATAAATCCATTATATCTCTTCGTTTTTGAATTTATAGGATTTGGTCCCCGGTAAGCCATATTTAAATCGGATCTTGAAATAGTAGAAATTCCTCGTCGTTTTATACTATGAAAGAACCTTCGGCCAAAGAGTTTTAATATTATATAATTCCGTGTATACCTAAGCCAGCACACTTTAGACTAAACAAAGTGCACTTTAGCAGAAATATCTTTAGTACTCCAAGTGTATTTTTTTTTACTAAATAATTGAAGTTCAAAAAAAACTTTGGACCATGTCAATCACTTTATATTATCTGGTCGATCGTATAGTACGTCAAGTACGAATAAATTGTGAATAATCATGTGGAGCATGAATGTTGATAGATGTTTTTTAAATTGTTTTTCAATTGTAGACCTATAATTAAAAATTTGTGGTCGATTGTTGTGACACTGACTTCTTCAGATTGCAAAAAGTATAAAAACAGCTAAAATAAAACTGTTTTTATTTTGTTCCATGCAACTGTCGCTATAAAATATGATGTGTTGGACTGATTTCGGTAACGATTTCAAATGCGTATACAGACATCAGGCAATTTCAATTCCTCCGCGATTTGCTATGCCTTCATGCCAAATATAATTAAATGGTTGGTTTGATGCCCCGTCATATAATGACCCCCGACAGTTAAATATAATGCCAATAATGAACGTTTATAAAAAGAAACGTTTGTACTTATCCGAGGTGTCGCTAGACACTTGTAAATCAAAAGTGAACATTCCATCGGTTGTTTCTTTTGGAAGTGTTTTATGAAATTTAGATGACACTCCACGCCTATCTTTTTCCGGTGTAGCTCCGGGTCATTTGTATAATTTATTACAATCTATATCAACGAATTAACGCGTTTCACCAAATGTATCTACTAAACAATTTTTGCACACTTCAAAACGACTGTCGATTTTTTAAAAAGAATATCGGCGAGGGGTGCAAAAAGTTTTTCGGCATTTTATTGAAAATTTAAATTTTATTTTAATAAAAGTGTAAAGGTATCCAACCAGGCGTATATAGAAATGGCGTTATGATACTTTTAGTTAAAATAACTAAAGAGTGTTTAAAGTAAATCAACGCTTAACAGGCCTTTTTTAACGCTATTATAATAATAATATTCGTAATTAGAAAACTTAACTAGTTTCCAGTACTCATCAAAAATTTTGTTTTGGTCATCGTATTTTCTGGAGGATTTAATGTACTGCAAACCTTAATTTAGATTCGTTTTTCGAGTTTTTTGATTTCCCCTTTTTAAAGTAGAAGGGCTAATATTGCTCGCACACTCCGAATACCGTTCACTTTCTAAGTTACTTAAATCTTCATTATTTTGAAAATTGGCACTAAAATGCTCTGAATCATAAGATAAATTGCAGGCTGGCACATAAGACACGTCTTCATGACTTATTTTTTTTTTTTTTGCGGTTTTTACAGGCCATTATTGGCCCGTACCGTGTCAACAATCTGACTCCAACGGTTTCGATCACGAGCCAGATCTTCATACTGTTGCAAGCAGTTGGAAGATGCCAGATCGCTCTCTACGCCGTGGAGCCATCGTCGCCGACAGCGACCTCTTCGCCTACCAAAAGGCGGTTCTCCCTTTAAAGATCGCTGTATCATTCGGTTCGGATCAGCACGCAGAACGTGACCGAGCCAGCGTATTCGCTGTCCTTTGATTTCATGCACGATATCAGGAATTTGCATTAAATTCCTGATCTCGTGATTGAATAGAACTCGGTAAGTGCCATCGACGTCGCGTTTTGGACCATATATCACACGCATGATTCTTCTCTCGAATGTTAGAAGCCATCTTTCGTACTCATCCGTCAAGGTCCAACTCTCACATCCATACATGACAACGGGTCTGATCAACACTCTGTACAGTTTCAGCTTATCCGTATTTGCAAGATATTTTGATTTCAGCAGTGGACGTAGAGGATACAAAGCCCGATTGCCAGCGGCAAGGCGGACCTTGATATCCTCGCCCACACTATTATCGTGAGTAATGAGAGATCCAAGATACTTGAATCTCATCACTCCTTCAAACGTGTGGTTTCCACTACTGAAATCAATTGCGTCTTGGTCTCTAAAACCCGAGATTAGATATTTGGTTTTTGACTCGTTGATTTTGAGACCAACGGAAGCTGAACACTGTTCCAGTGGATCAAGTATCTCTTTCACTCCGTTGCCAGTTAATCCAATCACACAGATATCATCTGCATAAGCAAGAAGTTGATTGGATTGTCGGAATAAGATATTGTCCTGAGGTGTTTCACTTTTACGAAGGATGTATTCCAACATGAGATTAAAAAGTATCGGGGACAGCGCATCTCCTTGTCGAACACCGGAATTGATTGCAAAAGTTCTCGATAGCTTGTTCTCAACTTTAACACAGCATTGTGACTGCGTTACTGTCATTTTACACAGATGTACATATTTTTTTGGTATTCCTAAATATTCAAGCGCATACCATAGCTTCTCTCGATTGATCGAGTCATAGGCTTGCTTGAAATCTAGGAACACCTGGTGTACATCGCGAGATGTTTCGTAGTACTTGGAAAGAATCATCCGTAGCGAAAAAACTTGATCAGTGACTGACCGATTTGGACGGAATCCTTCTTGGTAGTCACCGACAATTTCCTCCGCTAGAGGAGTAATTCTTCCCAAGATTATGTAAGACAGTAACTTGTATGCTGTGCAAAGGAGAGCTATACCGCGATAGTTCTCGCATTTCATGCGATCACCCTTTTTGAATATTGGGCATAACGCGGCCACTTTCCATTCATCAGGCATAACTTCATTTCGCCATACCAATCGAACAAGGTCGAAAAGACAGTTCCACAAAGTTAGCCCTCCGAATATCAAGAGCTCTGAATTAATGCAATCAACCCCTGGTGAACGATTTTTCTTTAATCTCTGCATGGCCATTGTGAATTCCTCATAGGATGGATCCTCAATGAACATCTCCGCGGTCTGTATTTGAGAGTATT
Source organism: Tipula lateralis (assembly GCA_963932295.1). Lineage (NCBI taxonomy): Eukaryota > Metazoa > Arthropoda > Insecta > Diptera > Tipulidae > Tipula > Tipula lateralis. Next base: position 141,437,482 of record OZ010738.1, read on the forward strand.
CAAATACAGCTTGTGATACATGTGGAACATTAAGTAGATCAGAAAAATGTTCACGCCATGTATCGAGTACCGCATCGACGTTAACACAGAGGTTTCCATCCTGGTCCCGAATGGCAGTTGACCGAGATCTTAAGGTATGGTGCAATTCGGTGATTCCTTTAAAGAAACCACGCGAGTTGTGCTCATTGCTGAGTTGTTGTACTCTTAAGACCTTGGCCTTCCACCATTCGCGCTTCTTCTGTCTACAAATGCGTTTAGCTGTCCTCCTAGCAAGAACTGCCTTGTTTTTCCTTGCAATTGCAGATAATTGCAATAAACCGAGTCTGCGCTTCATTGTGGGCTATATTGCGTTGCTCAACAGCAAGATGACACTCCTCATCAAACCAATCATTTTTGGGCTTAGTTTTCACTATACCGAGAGTGTGCTGGGCAGCATCGACAACCGAGGTTTTCAATACTTCCCAGACACTGTTCACATCATCAGATTGGTAGTTGGATCCTAAAATGCTATTGCTGACAAGATCTTGATATTTTCGTTGCGTTTCTTCATTTATCAGACCTTCACAGGAGAATCGCGTTTTATATTCTCCTGTCCTCCTTGACTTGTACGAAAATTTCCATCGTAGCTTTGCAGCAACCATAAAATGGTCACTGCCTTCGAATTTTGTTGACGACCGATACGATCTCACGTCTTGAACAACCCGAGCCCGGTCTTTTGAAATCAACACATGGTCAATTTGGCTTCGGGATGTTCTACGTGGATGTGTCCAGGTTTCCAAATGGATGTTTTTGTGGGGAAAGAATGTACTTGCCACTTGGAGATCATGTGCGATCGCAAAGTACATCATTCTTTCCCCATTTTCGGTCGCAGTTTCGTGTCGGGAGTACGGACCTATGTTGTTACATAAGTCGGTCTGATTTCGGCCAGCTCTAGCATTAAAGTCACCAATCACCAATCTGATATCGTGCTCAGGTATAGAGCCCATCAGATTATCCAAATTATTGTAAAATGAGTCTTTATCTTGGGGTTGGCTTACATCAGTGGGCGCATGTACACATACAATTGACAGGTTGGCTAATCTCATGTGCAAGCGAAGCTTACACATTCGATTATCGACTGCTTGGAAGTCCAACACAGCCTTTTTTACGTGCGGCCCAAGGAGAAAGCCAACTCCAAGATTTCCGAGGTCATCTCCACTGTGTAGCAACGTATAGCCTTGGGACACATGGACTCCACTTTTAGGCCATCGAGTTTCTTGGAGCGCTACGAGTTCCAGCCGATACTCCTTCATACATGTGATAAGGCCGTCCAACGCGCCAGGTTTTCTTAGTGACTGCACGTTCCACGTGCTGATCCTCAATCTCGTATCCGGGTACTTAAGCGGGGGGTCATTGTTATTTAGGCGGTATCCGTTTTTTTTTGTTTTTGTTGACATTTTTAACTGTTATTGTTTTTTACGGATGCGGGTCGTCAGCCCAGCGATCCAACCAGATTTAGTCGCCTCCTACGACAAGCTCTGGATACTGTGGTGGTATTCTATGGATCTCATGTTTCGTTCGAAATATTTACGAAACATGGTTGCCCCCACCCTTCATGACTTATAACTAGTTGAGAATTTTCATCTGTACGCTCAAAATTGGTCATTTCACGAGATATAAAAGCTAATAAAATTATGTCTTTTTTGATTTGTTCTAACCACAATTTTTTACACAAATAACTGTAATGAAGAAAAATTTTCTACGAAACAATAAGCTTCTATTTATGTTATGCATGCATAGTTAAAATAACAGTCATGAGTGTTTCTTTCGTTTCCATTAAAATACTTCGCTTGTACTGCAGATTTTGTCAACTTGGTGCAAAAGGTTATCTAGATTATAGTGCTTTTGAACAATGAATATAATTAAATTTAATCCATAATTTATTTCGTTTGTAAAAATGGAGAACTATAATCATATTCAAAAATTTTATTTATACATGTATTTCACAAACATTCTTAGTTTGACCAAACATTCTGTTAAATGAAACATTTTTCAATTAATTTTATGAATCGTCTTATTAAAATAATGGTTTTATAACTTTGAAGACATATTTTATCATACTTTTATCGATTATTTCAATTTAACAAAACATTTTATTTAATAAATATTTTTTTCATTAATTTAAATAAATTTTTTAATTAATAAATTGTTCGGTGATGACAAAGCTTTTTGTTGGCTCGTTAATCGAATAAATAATGATTTTGCTGCGGTATATCTTTGGGATTACTATTAAAATCTATAACTACAGTAACCACATGTACCAAATTTAGCAACATTTCTATTTTTAACCTAGAAACCTCAGTTGCAAAAATAATTCACATGAACCAAAATTTTATAATAAACTTATTAAAATTTACAACCATAATAATTCATAAAAGCTTCACGTCTTTCACATAAAAATAAATTAAACAAATTAGAAAAATAAATATTTCCTAGAGCTATAATATCTCAACAAACGGAAAAAAAAGTTGTATGACGAAAGTTTATTATTTTAATTAAAAAACAAAATACGTTTATTCCACATTTGAATTATTTAGACGAGGCGTAACTTTTAATACTATAATGTTTAAAACCACATACTCACACATCCACATACAAAATTAAAGTTAATCAACACAAGAAAAAAAATCAATTTTTCATCTGCGTATGTACCACAGTTGTAACATTAAAAATTAAATGTAATATTTTTGTTTTTATTATTATAATTAAAGGAAATGTAAATAAACTAAATCATAATCCTAAAATATTTAACATGTACATAAATCATTTTACTTAACCAAGAATACAATTATGTATGCTCGACAGAATAAAGGGTGGATCATATAAATATATACACATGCACGTCTCGCCTTTGCCTGTTTGCATTTAACATAAAGCAAAAGTCTCAATTTTTTGCAGCTCCATAAATTGTCCAGTTTAACATAGTTCTGACTAAGATAATCTTACAATACGATATTGGTCTATGGCACTATGTGAACATGCTTTATAATAACTGACCAATAAAAATTGATTTCAAACAATTGATTTCGGGTCGGGGCCATGGCATATGCTCGATTAATCGGACACATCTTCGATAGTATGACCAAACTCTTATAGCTGCGATCTATCATCAGTATAAATGCCGCTTGTTCAGATTTTGTGTCTTTCCAAATATTGCACTTTGTCATAATACAATGTAATTTACACGGATTTTTACATGTAAAGAATGTGTAATTTACTTGAAACATTAAAAAAAAAAATTAAACTAATGTGAGCGAAGTGTGTTCAATGGTTAACCCAATGACAACACATTCAATTCAACCCAAAACGAAGACCAGGTACAATTATAACACGCTTAGTGAAACAACGAGTTGTTAATTAATGCAGATGAAGAAAACTACCATGAATCTGATGCTTCAAAACATCCACTTGATAATTTATAGCCAATGATCAAGTGCAACACAAACTAGATGTAATATTCCTTGGAGATTTTAAATTTCCACTTGAATGCAACATCGATATCATACTGATTTGTGAAAATTATTTTCATCTTTTATTTTCATCTTTTCCAATCGAATATTACTCAATTAACGATATTACGATCGAGGTACAGCAATATTATAAAGCACCGAATAAAGATATTTGAAATAGTTACATATAATGAGGATCTTATACACGCAACCAGCATCTGCCTAGAGGAATGGTATCGGAAATATGTCATCCCTGCACCATTATCTAATATTCAATGAGAAGGTTCAAGATTAATATCTTCGGAAGGGAGACAATTGTGGGAATGTATCAAGACATTGTTCATCCAGTATTTATCCTGCGATTCAGTCGCCACTTAGTCGCTTTAAGGTTAAAACGCTCATTAATAGTCAACGTATTCGTATTCTATACGAATCAACTACCGCTCAGTCAGTATACGAGTAGAGTCATAAAAAAATTTGAAAAAAACTTTATCAAAAGAGCGACACGAAACTATCAGAATGGATTGACATATACAGAATCAACAGGTTACATACTTGGAAAGCTATACACAAACCTAAACTTTTATATTGTTCGATTCTGAACAAGGACTGATGCAGAAAAATTAGTAACATTGTTTCAGTAGTCATTTCTGCAACACTAGATGTCCAGTTTATAAGAAATTAACGCCTACAGCGCAATGTTTGGGACCAATATTCTATTCTATTTATACAGTTGACCCACCAATATAAAATTACAAAACGATTTCCACATTTATGGATCATACAGCAATCAGCGGTACGCATCAAAATCGCAGAGTGGCATCGAGAAACTCTACAAGAACATTAGGTGATATTGAAAATGTATCTACTAAATAAACGATCAAGATCAACGGGAGTTAATCTGATCACATAACATTCAAACTCCGTAAAAATTTAATCCTGCTGACTGAATTCTTTCGGATGCATCTTCCAGATTCCTTCTATATTTTTTTAATAAGTATGCAATAAGGCAAGCTCGATAAAATCGTGATTCGTCAAACATACTATCGATTAAATCTATTTAGGATTTAAATTGATCAAGTTCGTTAATCCCCTCCACAGATAAATTGCTATTGATTGTCATTGAATTAAACTAGAAAGCCAGTTAACGATAGAGATTCAATAATGTGTGACTTTAAAAATTTGAAGGTTTGGTAGCCGTTATATAGAACCACCTGAACATTCCTTTGCAGATTTCAGTACTGAGGGGTAAAGCAGAGAGAGCCCACAAATTCTGGACTGTAACAAGAAATCGTGCATTTGTTAGATCACTTATCGTAATCAGTAAGTGAACAATATTTTTGAATTTTGGTTCATTCGGGATTTTACTGCGTCATTTGGTTGCATTCTTTCAATTAACTAATTTTTATACAAATGAATGCTAGTTTTAATACATTGTGGATCCCTAGAAATTAGCCATATTCTGCATATCAGCTTTGGCAGACTGGTTACATCGGGTAATGCTGATTTATACTTACCACCATCGAAAATGCTTAGAGATATTTGTATAGGCTGGTCGAAAAATTTTATTTAACATTTTCTAAATTAAGTCAATGGCGTTTTTGTCCTATGCAAAGAGACAGTTGCGCGAAAGATATATCTATTAATATATATTTAAAGTTCAATACAAGATCGAATCACTGTATCCAAAATAGAAACAAACTTTGATTAAGTTAGAATTTCTTCGAGTGTGTACCGCCGCCAGTCACTGAATTTTGTTCCATCCATTTTGTATGTTTAGCTTAATAGTTCGGTTAGTGTTGTGATACTCTCTAAAAACAGAATTACTGGAAATTATGCTCCTTGGGCTAACAAAATAATCATGAAATATACGTTCGATACATAATCGCCGAACAACTATTTCGTCATCCAACTTGGTACATATTTTTAATGTTTCCATTGATCCACTTTTAAGAATAAACTACCATTGGCATTACCATAGTCCTAACGCAAATATTGTAAACGTGACCATTAAGTTTTCTTTGGGTAGACCACGATCAACTGTTTTTGTTTTAAAGCGATGTAAGATATTTTTTTATCGGTATCAAATATTCTGGTTCAAATATCGCTCGATTTACATAAACCACGATTTTATATCTGATGCATGATATGATTCTTGAATATTAATATGACAATGTCGTTTTATATATTATAAATAATCGGAACCATCTATATTCGGTATGCTATACGATCCAAAATTGTCTAGGGTTAAACACACTTTAACTGCATGTAACAAACATCTTTTCTTTTTAGCATTTTTCCTCTGGAATGTGATTACATACTCGTATATATTCCTCTACTAGTTTTTCTTCCTCTGATGTAAAAACAGTATGAACATCCAATTAACAGTATCAAACGAGCAAGTTTAAAATTTCATCTTAAATTTCATCATATTTATAATTGGACTAGATAGTACGAGAACTTGGGAGATTGTGTAGGAAGGTATTATCGTAAAAATTGGCCCGTTGAAGGTAACTAATATTTAGAAGTCTGTGCTTCTATTATTAACTATTTATAGGGAGGTCGCCGAAATATTTGTATCTCTAATTAAAGGTGAAATGCATCTTACGAGGGGTAAACGATTGGACTTGATATAATATGAGCTTGAAATATTTACGAATTTTTATTATTTTATTGTTTTACTATGAATGCTAACAGTACCTCTCGAAAATAGATTTTCCACCGATTGTGATATGTGGTGTTGCTTCTTGGTGCCCACAAATTCGCCCACTTATATTTTTGTTACTAGGTATTGTAGATTATTGTTTGTTTTTGCGTAAATGAAACCGAATGGATACAGTCCAATTAAATCTCTTCACACCTGAATTTGACCATTTTAGTTTAACTCTGGACTAATTTTCTTCCGATGCTTTAAAAACAGAAAACGCCATTGAAAGAGCAGATAATTTTTCTGTGAGAAGTAGTTTTGCTGAGATGAACGAAAGTATGTTTGCTATTTGAACGAAAACACCAATCGCATTTTATCAGGCATTTGCAATGATACTTGATAGATGTATTGTGCTATTTTTAGATACAATGTGAGTCGAATTGCATCAATTATAGCGAATAACATATTTTTATTTGAAATATTTGTGCGCAGGGCCTGCTTGCATCTTAACATATAAGGTTTAGGAATGGAAATGCTAATGACAGAAACAACTAAGATGGTAATCCACAGCAGAGTCATTGTTAACTACATTATTAGTAAATTATTATATATCATTTTCACATTGATATTTGAGTTATATTAGTTTCCTTATAATTGTTAATTGGATAGGTAAGGTCCATTCCAAATTCATCATATATATTCGTATCGTCTCAACAGTTAAAACTTAAGTACTTTAAAAACCATCTTTGGGTCATCTCATCATGTGTTGTATTTACAGAGGTGTCCTTACTTTCTATAATTCCCAATCCATGGAAGAGTATAAATTTCCGCGAAGAACCGACAGCATTTCCATATACAATATGATGATCTAATACACTGTTAATCCGTTTGTGAGGGAAACTATTTAAATAAATAAATAGTTAACAAAATAATATCAATAGGACCGTTCGGTTAAAAACACGATTTTCCTAATGTGACGAATCACAGATGTCACCAGTGATAATTAAAAAGGGTTATTAATTTTAGCAGTAGGGGTTACCAGTAGGGGTAACCAAATATTTACATATACGAACAAACTAACAAATGAAATAGGCTGACGAACAAAAAACGACGCAACGAAACTTCACGAAGTGTAGAGATGCAAAATAATGGAATGTTCTACAAGCATTTGCGTCGTATAAATACGTGTAGACATTTGAGTTACGAGTCAGTCTAATTTTGAAATTCGAAGTGTTAATATCGGGAAGTGAATAAAATCGAAAGTAAAGTGTTTAAATAATTGTAGTGATAATTATTGTGTAAAATAAGTGTAGTAATAATTATTTGTGAATTATTTATTGAATATTTATTACGAAATAAATTTAGTTGAAATTTAAAATTTGCGAGTTTATATTCACAATCCGTGATCAAACACTAATCGTAACACTAATATATGAATAAGCATATGCTAAATGAAAATTTTAGCCAATTAAAATCTCACCAATCAGTAGTTAATTTTTACTGATCATGTATATTATTGTCAATATAATGATCGTATAATAGTACTGATCGTATTAAAACAATCTTCAATCCCTTCTACCATTAATATATATGGCACTACAATAAAACCTCAATAGTCTTAACAGATATAATCTTAATTCAAATTTCAAATAGGATTTAAATCAAGCATTATTTGAAAGCATTATTTGCAAAACTATTTAGTAGCAAAACCAGCAATATAAAAGGTTTTACTGTGTGCCCCGATAAATATTTAATACCTGCACAAAATATAAAATAAACAAGAACTTCTCTATCAAACATAGAAAAGAGAATTTTGATGGAATAAACGAAAAACGTGTTAAATATGAAGAGGACATTGAAATGTAGACTGTAGTGTGTGTATTGGCGTTTTCAACATCAAAACACACACGATACACAATACAAACATATATAAAAATAATATGTAATTCGCAAATTACATCGAATAAATATATAATAGCCAAAACAACGATCGCACAATGGCAGTGATCGCGTTAAAATACAAAAATCTCCCTTCTACTGTAAGCCTTGATACATACATACAACAAAATATGAAAAATCTTTTAAAGGAAAGGGAAATATATAACGTTTATTTTATTCGAATTATGATGTGCGAATTATGGGATGAGCTAGTCAAACAAAAAAAAACACACGTCGCATGCGGTCGCTTTCAACGGAATATTATGATGTTATATACTGATGTATACAAGATACAAACACAAACACGTTTTATGTACATATATTATAATATATAAATGAGAAATAAGAACAAACCGAATATAATATAATATAAGGTAAGTGTCCCAATTGCGAATCACAAGACTGTCCTTTCAATTTTTCGAGTTTGAGCTCTCAATATTTGTAATTAATGCATAACATAATTAATATTTTAAACTTTTCAGTTAATTTTTCAACATAAATGTTATTTAATGCTAAGGCACATGAAGTGGATCGTCCTAAAAATTCAGTTCCCTTACGTGGGTTGATTGATGTACATATAGCGGATATCCCTTTAAGTTCGCACTTGATTTTAAAACTAATATTTTTTATTTGAATTTGTTTTTTTTATAACTAAGAATTCAATTTGATAATAATAAACTTATATATAAAAATCATTATTAAAAATTTAGAATAAGCTACATGCTATTATAATTTAAAAATAATCATGCGTATATCACATACTTAAATCACATATTACACATATAATACAGTTAAAAAATTCTATTTGGAATTTTCTTAATTGCTTGTATTGCGCACCTTTTCATTTATTTAACAGAATAAACTCCTCTAGCAGTCATCAGTTCTGGTTCTTCTATGGCTTGAATTATAGTTTTTTGCTGTACCAACAGACGTCATCGTTATCGGGCCATTTCCAATTATGGCCAGACATACTCATTACTTTTACAAAATACTCTTCGTTTGTCTTATTTTGTATAATGTCAGGGAAGAATTCACTTTCATATTGTACAATTACATATTGTTGAATTTTAAAGTCAAGATCAACCCTTTCCACCCTAATCTCAGAAGGATTTTCATCTGGTTTTCTAGACACTATTTGATTTTGATCGATAGGTTGCTTTTTTGCTTCTCGCACTCCTTACCGTTGTTCTTGTTCATTTTTCTCTTTTTCTATTTGTCCAATTTTGAATTGGTATATGTAATCCACTGCTCATAGAATACCACTGCTAGTAGTTTCCTTTTATTTGTTGCTAGTTAATTCGCAGGCATTGGCCAAATTGAATTTTGTGTAAATGGTAAATTATTATTTACTAAGCTTTCCGCACATTTAACTGGTGTTTGGGGATCATTGTTTAGTGGTGCTGAGCCATCAATATCTACATTCAATACTATATGTTCGAGTTATCGCCCAAAAGTTCGTCTAGGTCAAATTCGATTCCATCGATATAAGCTAAATTGTTGACTAAGCTGGTTTCTCCAATTTTGACGGTAGATCCCAACTCCCGTTCATTTCCATCGATAGTACTCTTAAATCAATTTCGGTTTTGAGATCTTTCCATAAAAAAAGGGATACATTCTCGCCATTCCAGAAATTATACATTAAAGACTTCTCGAATTTGTTTAATTTTTCAATCCTATCGGTATCGCTGAAGATGATCTAGATTTTGCTGAAATATTTTGGAACACGTATTTCCATCAGTAACAGTAGTAATCACATTATTTTTCATTTCCGGTAATACTTGATATTCACAGCTGATAAGTTTACTGTAATTAACTTCACGACGCATTTTTACACCATTACTATCCATTCGCCACTTTTTAACTGCCTCTCTCCAGGTTTGTTTTTAGTGATGAAAGAATGCCACATCCATTGGTTAGAAGAGCGATGTTAAATTTGGTAGAAGCGCGATCAGTACAATTTTCTTTTCATTGCAAAATTGACTAAGCGTTAACGTCATGTGACTGTGAGATGTGTGACCATCAACAAAAAGAATGATTGGAAATTTGATATTATTCAAAAAATGGCTATGTATTCAAAAAATAATGCTCCTGTCATCCAAGCCGAATCACTTTGTCCTATTCCCCAACTGGCTGGCATGCTTTAAGCTATGCTGAGAGGATTTCTTTTATAAGCAAAAACAACCATCGGAGGACCAAGTTTCCCTGACGCGCTACCCATGAGAAGTGTTGTTATATTTTCTTTCTCATCGTAAGCTACCAATGAATAACCACATTTTTGTCCTTTAGTTACTAGAACCGAGTTTCGTCACAATTGAAAATTCGCTAGAGACAATCGAATATATGTAGATAGGTATCCGTTTTTTTCTAGGGAAACTGTTATTTCTGTGAACCATTCTTTTATTTTGGTTTCCGTAACTTTGGCACGACTGTTAATCAAATATTGTGCTACACTCTTCGATACTGAAGAGTTTCTTTTCAAGAAGCCTTCGTACCAATGGCGACCTATCAAGACATATTATAATACTTATAAAGCATGAACGAACATAAATCAAATGTTTAAAATTATTTACCAGGTCTGCTATCTTTAAATTTGTGTGCAAATTTAAAAATTGCAGACCTTGTTTTTAGTTTGGGAAATCCAGTTTTTGCCATATGGTCAATCCATGAGCATAAATGACCCTCCTGTTCTTTAGTGAAAATGGTTGGTGCCCCTTGTTTAACATCACAACTTAGATTCCTTTTAAAGCAGTTATATAATGTTGTTTTGGGCATTTCGGAGGTTTTGCTGGGCGTGAGAACAGTGATGCTATTTTGACAGCTTTAAGAGCATTCTTTAAGACATCTTTAGATTATTCTATTAAGACATCATTAGATTTTTAGTTCCTGCTAAAATTTTGGCTGCCATTCTACTGTTGCTCTAATAATAATATATAATTAAACTCTAGGAATCTTAAAATGTATTAACATGATCTAGTGTCACATTATTCGTATCGCACGATCCACATTACAGCCGTCAAGACAATTTTTTAAAGATGATTTACTTACGTAAAAATGTTATTATATAGAATCTAAAAAGTAATTTTAATTACCAAATAGTGAATAAACAAGTTGACTTAATTTGGATCTACCGTTCACAACATAGTAACAGTACAAAAATAATATCATTGAAATATAATGAACAGTCACGCTTCAATAGAAAATCATAAAACATAATCGAAAAAAGATTTCGATTCAAAATTCTGTAATTCGCTAGAACTGTTGCAACATAGCCTGCCAACATATATAGAAACTGAATGCAACGGGCGCATATGCCTGATGAGATGGATTTGATATTTTCGATCACACAACATATCATTGACGTCATCAGATCGAAACCGGCCAAGCGAACGAACATTACAGGTCACATACAAAGAGATATGCCATACATTTCATAAGACAAACGTCTTCCTCGGCTGGTTATTCAGCGCCCTAGCTGTCAATTAATGCCAGTCTGTGGAGTTTTGGTTTAACTCCCATCATTAAGCTGTCACGATTACAGCTTTCTAGCATCACTATGATATTTTACAGTTACACACATTGATAAATAAATATTTTTCTTATTTTTAGTAAAATAACGGCGTACGATCCGCGATTGGTACAACGATCGACATCATGGACGTTAACCTTAATAGTATATAACATTATATAATGTAATATAATATAATAAACGATACTCATCTGTCATCAGAGTTAAACACACACACACCAAACGTATTTATTTTATTTTATTAACACGTTCGCGGACAAAATTTTTTGGTGATCATTAGTACTTTGACAAATACTGTAATTTGAAAGTTGATGTTTATTTTGACATTTGGTTTAGTTTCAAGGTATTTCTATGTTATTCTTAGACAAGTTTGGCTAGATTTAGGTTTTTTCTTACGGCAGTAGCTGTCATGACCCAGTCTAATAAAAAAACATTGAAACGGGAAATGTGACGGCTATTACTATCATCAAATATGCGATGAAATTTAAACTAACAAATCATGCATTTGTTAAATATGGTTTGATAGCAAATAAAAAATTCAAGTATGTTGTTTCGATTTCAATATTTATTTATAAAAATTCACAAAAAACAGTCCGAAAATAAACACAATTTAAAATTTATTTTTCGTGGTATATTTCAATTGACTCCCCTGCACATAAAGCCGGTTTCTTTGGACATGTTTTACAGCGAAACTGCGATTCTTTTCTTATTTTATTTTTGTAACAGTTTTTACATCTTTGAAATAAAGTTTGACTGTTTCTTCCTTGAGGTACAGGAATTTTTTCAATGAAATGTTGTCCTTTGTATAGCGACGTAGAAGATTCTTCAACCTCAGGTGTTAAAATTTTAAACAAAATCTTGCCCTATATCTTGAGGTATTTCTAAATCTATCACTAAATCTTGAGGTATTTCTAACAGCGATTCTATAAGTTGTTCCCTGTATGCTAAAAACTCAATTTTCTTAAATACTTTTTTTTTATAAAAAGTATGAGTTCCAGACGCAAAAACCTATCAAATGGAACATCACTTTGTTGTACCATCTTATAGTTTTCCGAGGTGATGAATAATAGGCGACCATCTGATCAGCTCTATCTACTCCAGCCATAACTTTATTGTGAAAAACTATTTCATTTGGTCTTTTACTGATCTTACCAAACCTGTTGGTAGCTTCTACGATTTCAGGTTTTATGCCGGTTGTTATACAAAGCACATCACGTTCCAGATATATACAACTCTCTTTAATTTTTTGTTTATAACTTCCACCGGGGTTCTTTTGCGATTAGACCGTAATGCTCCAGTACAATGTGTTTTATTTTTTCAAAGTCTTTTACAAAATGATACACTTTTATAGTAATTATCCATTACAAGGTGGTGTTCTCTATTTAAGTATGTCTTGATTAGTCGCTCGACCAAGTCTTCTAGTGTTAAACTTTTCAAATTATCAAGATCTTGATATATTTCGACGTTAAGTACGTAGCCATCTGATGATGTAAACTCAAAAAGCTTTATTACATATTTTGCAGCTATGCCCTTCATATTTTGTCTAAAGCACAATCGCTCCCTAAAAAGGAGAAGCGGTCTGTTTCTTGAAAGGAAGTAAATCGACTATTTCTTGTGGCTTTTGAAGGTTCGGCCATTTTTTGGTCGTATTTGTTTGTCGGTTCAACAAGGTGATCAAGAATACGATCATTAAAAATTTGGGCAAATATTTTACGAGGAGTTGAGCTTTCATTTATTTCAATTGCCGATCCGGCCTGCTGTTCAAACTTAAAATTTTGAATATTTTTTACATCCGTGCTCCTATCGACTTCATTTGTTTAATTTGTATCATCATTTTCACTTTCAAAAGAAGTTTCACTGTCGCCTTTCTCCGAATCATTTGAGTTGCTATATTTCTTCCGTCTTGTAATTTGCTTTGTCTTGTTCAAATGAATCACTTTCAATGTCTGATTCCGGTGTCTCCATAGTGTCAAAAATCTCTTCGGGTTTTTTATTCATTTTGAAATGACAATTATTATACTTGAGAAGACTATTATAAACTTAATATTTAGCGAAAATATTCGAAATGCAACAACTCAATATACGGTAAATTCAAATACCGCACGTTTTTTATCCTATTTTTCAGTCTCTTATACATTTATAAATAACGACTGAGGTGAAAAAAATGGATAAAATGTTAAAATTACATAAAAACCCTTTGGGTAGGTCAAAACAAAATAAAAACCTATTTTTGTTGGGACATAATATTGTAGTTTATACGCGAATCCAATGAAATACCGAATGCTATTACCGTCATGTCATAAATTAAATGGTTTCAAATGACGGTTAAAGCCGTCATGACCCATTTGAAGAACGCTTTTTTGACGACTTTTGCCGTTATGTCCACGAACGTGTTAAACAAACACCGAACTGGAAAACAACGGGTCCATTCGGTGTGAAGATCGACACTAAACTACTGCTGAAAGTTAAATCTTGTTAGAGAAATCGGTAAGAAATTAAGAACCAGTTTCGGAAACATTTAACACTTTAGGGACACACTGTAAATAATTTTATTATTCTACCATACATTAAATTACACATTTCTAAATATAAGTGAATATGAATCTAATTAATTTATTAATAAATAATATGTTGCCGTTTTATGAAAAAAAAAACATTTCCCTTATGTCTACGGAATGGTTAAATGCGTATAAAAAATTTCCAGATTTTTTCGGCGCCCTTTCGAGAGGAATATTAATTTTATCATGTCACGTAACGGGTGGCGAACATCCACTTTGTATTAATGTTTTTCTATTTTCATAATTTTTTTTTTTTTTGGATTAAGACAAACAAACCGTAATCAAAATTCCCTAGAAAGATTAACATAATATTTTAATTAAAAATTCCATTGAATGAAATTAAAGACAACCTTTTTGTGATTTATGTAAATTTTGTTGTTGTTGATACTCGCTTTTTGCAAACAACATAAATTACAAACATTTCCCATTAATTATTGTTCAGTTTAATTCAAAACATTTATTTCGTAAAAGCGCCAATGATACAAAGGAAAATATAATAATAATAACATGGTTATACTCGTATGTGCATATGTGGAATACAGATAGAAACTGGCATAAAAGCTTTTAGCATAATAGCCTCATTCTTGCATGTTTTTAGCTGTGTTGTTATTTTTTCATAAATTCAGGCATCTACAAAAGGAAGTTAATTTATGAAATGTTTTGCTTCACTATAGAATACAATTCGGACGATAGCCTCCTCAAACCAAAATGTAAAACACGGTCTTCAAAATTCATTTAAATTTACTCTTAATTAACGTTTAAAATCGTTTTATGTAAAATAAATCCTATACGCAGAAAATTGGTCCATATAACCCACAAAAAAAAAACATCAACAACAAAAATAGTAGGCAGCTTCTGATGTGATTCAATTCAGTATCATCCTAAATTAAATCAGTTCCTCTATCATACGGAAAGTATTATTAAATATTTCTATACCGTTCACTTAACGTTATCGAAGAATATTCAACGAGTTAAACGAAAAAAGGTCAATTTATACAGAACGAGCTTTTGGTATATACATACAGAAATGAGTATATTGTGGCTGGGTTTTCTTTTTGGGTTTTCGGTTAATGCGGAAAACAATACGAACAAATCAACTTAATTGTATGTTACACATACATACGTAATAGACTAGGTGTAAACAGACCACATATTTCATTTAAAATTGTGTATTATTTTCCTTATCCTAAATGGATTAAGGCGGAACGAAGTGAAAGCGATACTTGATCTACTAGCACAGCATTAGGAATCCGTTGGTCTCAAAATCAACGAGTCCAAAACTTAATATCTGATCTCCAGTTTAAAAGACCAATTTTATGTAGCCACATGTTTGAGCAAATGGTGAGTTTAATTATTTTGGGTCTTTTATTATTCATGCGATAAAAGAGTGAGAGAAGATATGTTTATTCACTTCTGAAGTCAATATAGCTTACAATTATGAGTAAGCTGTATTTGTACTGTTCGTTGATGTAATTAGAATTTTAATTCAAATTCCTGATCGGGCTTGAAATCAAAACGCAACAAGAGCGCTTACTCGGCAAAGTGTTGTTGCTGGAACGATGGCTCCCATGGCAAAGAGAATCAACATCTTTAAATTGTTGACACGACATGAATGAAAACCAGTTATTAAATATTTGGGCACATTTAATAACTAGCTAATTATAATACTACAAAATATTTGAATGAAACTTCTCGGAGATAAAAGCAATTGGAACATCGTGTTATTTTTTATAACGTCAATATGATAAACACAAATCATGTTTTCAATATGGTATACTATAACCACTCTCCTCATATCGTATCCGGATTATTGAAGCCTCAGGTTTAACACCTCAAACTTACAATTTTATTATTTTTCACAGTGTACGTTCTATAAGTTGTGTAAGATCAGTCAATTACCACTGTTGGGGGCGATATCACTAATCTTGTGCACACAATTTATGCACTTCACTTATTTCAATTTTTATCTAAATCTAGTCGATGACATTGGTGGGGGCTATAACACTAGTCTTCACCAAGACGTGTCCATTACGGCGATTTAGCCCAACTTACAGGACGACTGACACGAAATGTTACCATAACAAAACTCCAAAGAATTTTTTGCGATGAAATTTATTGAATCAAAGCAAAATGTATACAAATATTTAAATATTTGCATTAGCAGTTTTCGATTTGGCCATCCTTAGCCGCGATTATGGCCTTCAAACAACCGACAAAGAGAATAGCGTTTGCACGAAAGTGGCTCTGCGGTTATTTTGGCTCATTCCTGGCGAAGCTTGAGATGATCGACACTTTTGTATTTTTTTGTCTCAACCTGGCTCTTCAAAGTACGTCAAATCGAGAAAATTAGCGGATTTACAGCCGATGAATTTGGTGGCCATTGGGCAGTAGAAATGAACCACGGAACGTTGTTTCTCAGCCAATCTTGACTGAAGCGCGCTTTATGACTCAGCACCAAATTCTGTTTAAATATCCATGCTCTGCTGCCGAAATGTACCCAAGGCTTCAACGTTTCCTTCAATACATGATCTCGATAAATTTGAGCATTTATCTTGATGCCACGGTCCAAAAAAACGAGCGGTGGACTGCTTTCGGCCGTTACAGTGGCCCAAACCATCACCATCGGCGTCGCTTGCTTTCGAGTTGCATTCATGTTGGTCCAAATTTTTAGTAGATTGGCTGGCCTTGTTAATATGGTCGTTCCGCTTGTTCACATATTGCTCAATAACGAACCGTGAATAATCGAAAAAAAAGAAATGCCGCAACTCGCCATTTTCGTGCAGCATAACAACTCGCTTGCTCTTTCCACTGTACATTTTTTTTTAGCATCGGTGAAACTATGCGTTTTATGGAATTTCAAGGCCTTTAGTCGCATTTCGAGCCAATTTGGCCTTCACCTTCCGATGATATCCGGCGATGTTGCAGTGTGCTTCGAGCCACTCGAAGGCTCGAGTTTGAACTAACAATTTGCGGCTGTGGTTCTCCAGTCAAATATAGAGCAATCACACTATTACGCTTGAATTCCATTGCGGATAACTTTTTTTCTTAATATTTCCCACTAAAATGCTTTTGTATGCTTGTAAACAATGGAATGAACTGGCATAAGTGTAAATTTCAGCACTCTGTCATCACTGGTATGACAATCTGAAGTAGGTAACACTTCGTGTCAGTCACCCTGTATATATAAATCGAATGGATTCTCAATAGTTCCATTCTGCTTACAATACTCAATGCAGTGCTACTTAAATTATAGTATAGAACACTACAAAATATTTCATGTAGTAGTGTCTTCAACTGTTTCGATTCATTCTGTCGCTAACAGAAGTTGTTGTCACTGGCTACAGAGAGCTTGATGTATTGCTAATGCATACAAGCAATAACGAGTGGAATAAAATGTATGGTAAAAATATGGATTAACCGAAAAAAACTAACTGAATAAGAATTATATTTAAGATATGGTTGTACTTACATGATTCAAAATTATTAAGACAGAAAAAAATGTCCCAACCTGTAGTGAATTGATGGTTGTTTATGTGCTCACCTCCCTTCCCGCTGGTACTTTCGTTCATAGGTATTTATCGATTACTCATCGCTATACACAACTATTTTAAACTAAAGGTACTAAAGATGATAAGTTGGTACATGGTTTTCCAATAAGAGGTTTCTTTTTTATATTTAACAACATGTTGTTATGAAGAATGTTTATTTCATTATAAAGAGGAAGATATGCCACTAACATTTGAAGACGATATCAGTCAAATGATCGCCATGGCTACGCTTGTAGCGCCATTTCCTTTTCCTGAAATTTTCCATAACCAATTCGCATATTTGCGTCTGTATTTTGAAGCGCTTGTGAAGCATTGGCTTAGATTTTATCTTTTAGGAATCACGTGGCTTCAAAGAAAAAAGTCTAAAGGTGTTAAATCACAAGATCTCCTTGGTCAATTATGATCACCTCTTCGAGAATTTACACGGCCAAGAAACTTTTCTTGCGAAATTGCGATTGTTTCGTTGCTTGAGTGGTACGAAGTGCAATTTTGCAGAAAACAAACATCGTCCACATCAATATCTGGCAATGCCAGCCATAGAAAAGCATTAATCACTGCCCGGTAGCGTAATTCATTCACCATTACAGTTGCACCAGCCTCATTTAAAAAAAACTTAAGATCCAATTCAATTACACCACCGGCCCAAAAACTGCATGACAGGAACACGTTGAGGCTTATCACAAATATTCTTGGATTTTCTGAGCCTTAAATGCGGCATTAAGGCTTATTAACGTAGGCTCTGAGGTGAAAATAGGCCTCATCACTGAAGATAATTTTTCGATAAACATCTAGATGCGTTTGAAGAACTCAATTAGCGAAGATACGACGTTTATGATGATCGACGACTCATTTGAGTTCTTGTTAACTGGACTTTAAACGCCTTAAAACAATGCTGTTAAAGTATGTCGAAAGTTTCCAGCCAAAAAAATCGATAATGCAAATCAAAAAAAAACACGCATTTATAATGTCTAAATTCACAAATCTCTATAAAGTCAACCTCTTGAGTGTTTTACCTGGATGTGGATTTATTCTAAGCGGTTATGATTGAAAACATTTTGGATCAAGTATCATGTAGTCAGGGAAAATTCGATTCATTGAACCATTTTTTCCATTTTGCACAACTTTCCACGTGAAACATGACCCAAATCATTTTCAGTCATAACCAATGACAAACTACTTAAAATAAACTTACATCCATGCGAAGAAACCTACATCTAGAGGTTGATTTTAAAGAGTTTTAGTAATTTAGACTACGGATTCAAGGAGTAGAATTTTCCCGTACTCCCCACATGAATCTTGACCCAATATTTTTTCCAGTGATTTTCATTGGAAACCCGCTTAGAATAAACTCACATCCACTCATTACACTCTAGAGGTTGATTTTTTAGAGATTTGTGAATTTAGACATTATTACTAGTGTTTATTTTATTTATTTTTAATATAAGAGTTTTTACGTTAAATTTGGTAGTTTTCGTGTCGGCTGGCAACATTCGGCTAAGTCTCAAATCATCTTAAAACCTAAGTCTTTATGCAAAATATGGTGTAATGTCGTTTGTGGAATGTCTAATTCCAAAGATCGAATAGGAATCGACAAACCTGGGTTTACTACATCAGCAATATTCTCAGTTGTTCTTTAAGGACGCACATGATTTCGATTCTTCAGATCACTTACTTGTTGCAACAACACTAATTTTCCCACCAGTTCTACTATTGCCAGCCGAGAACGCGCTTCACGACCACCAAAAAGTACTTTAGTTTGGCAAACTGTGACAATGGCTAAATTTTTACAATTTTGTAGTGATTTTTAATAATTTCAATACGTAGTTGAAGCGTGTATTGTACCATTTTGAGTAATGGCGTAGCTTTACTTGTCACATGTCAAAAAATGACTGCTTCAAAATAGGCAGCAGCGCAGGATATTAAAATGAAACCTATTACTGTAAACCCGTTTATAACCACTCAACAATATTCGAAACTATCACAAATGTAGGTGGACCCATTTTGACTTACACCGATAAGGTGTTGTTGAATGATTCATAAGATAAAATTGTATGTAATTCTTTTCGGAGATTGAATTACTTTTTTTTACATAAAATCGATCCTCGTAAAACTCGTGGGAGATATTTCTTACCGTGAATCCTAGTAAATTCAAAACATGTTAATGTTGTTGTATAGTACATCCGGTGATAAGATACTAACACTGTTTATATTAAGGCCAACAAGGTTATTTAGGTAACAATAAATATTGAATAAAAACAAAATTTTGTAGACACTTATTTTAGCGGATATCCTATTGTAAACGTTGTTAGTATTTAAATAACAATTTAATCAAATGAAACAAAATAACAATTTTATCAAATACGAGTACATAACAACAATTATAATTAAATTTTTCAGCATTTCCTGCCGTTTGGAAAGGCGGTCGTTTTTTATCTACATACATTTCAGTCGGTGAAATTCAAATTTGAGCAAAATAAATAAAATCGAAATTAATGAAAGAGTGGAAGTAGCCTATGTATAAAAAAAAGGAAAATCAATTTCCTTGGAAATGACCTTAATTCGTTTTATTTATCTCTAACATGTAAAAAATTTACGTTAATTTATCTTGAAAACATATTACCTACATTTATATGTTTCTCTTTTTAATTTATTGTGATTTGTAAAACCGACCGACCGTAAAATCTATTGGAAAGGGTTGTCGAATTAATTTCAACTTGATTTTCACTTCGTTACTGTATTTTGGTTTTAAATTTGGCAGGTATTTCAAACTTTTACCCAAAGGTTTTATGTATCAGTTCTCCATCACTGTCCCTCGTCGATCAATCAACCTGTATACTGTTTGTAAATACGTAAATATACAAGGATACCACACTTAGACCTGACCTCTTTTGATTTCGAAGAAATTTGCTCCAATGATTTTTTATATGAAAATATGTACACGCGTATTTTTTTAGGCTCTTCAAATTGATATTTTGGAATAACTCGTTCTCGTAAACCGCTAATCAGATTTTAATGGTTGAAGAAAATGAAGGAAATATACTTTTAACCGATTTTCACCAATTAAATTGTAAATTTAATTGGAGAAAATGGGGTTTTCAGAAAGATTTTTTATGACCTTGATATTTTTTAAGCATATTTATTAACCAAAAAATGGGTAAAGTCGGGCTTGTACTAAATCGGGTTTTGATTTAAATCAATGTCATTTGACTTATGTCAACATCTTGTTTGTTTGTTTTTATCTCTGCAATCTGTTTCGGGGCTCGAGGCACTCCCAACTCTTCCGCGATTCGCTTGTTTACGTCCTACCTTACGCCACTATAGCCAAATCGAAGACGTACGGCTATAGGTCCGATTTACGTAGAACCATCTGCACATTGAATAGCTCCATGCCAACCCATGATTTCTGCACTCCAACAGGGGGTCATATATGTGTTCATTCACACCACCGATCATAATCGTATGGTTAAAAATCCTTTGGCCATCCTGTTCCTATCGGGATTCGAACCCGGTACCTCCCGCTTCAACTGCCGCAGCTTTAACCACTGCGCCATTTGGGCGGTTAATGCCGTTAAGGTCCTTTGCGTCAGTTATTTGAGTGGTTAGACTGCGTTGTATATATTTGTCCATAGTAACGAGATGAGAAAAGAGATTACCCATACAACGAGAGAATCGAAATCATGAGAATGCAGCGAGTGAAATGGAACCAGTGGTAGATACTACTACAAAATCGAATGGAAATATCCCGAAATGCACTACATTGAAATTTATGCACCACTACATTGATTGTAGCAGGCAAGGGTTGCATTACCGATATCTTAACTACCGATTTTTTTAATTTACTGGTAATTTTTGTAATATTTTAATTTGCATTTCCACATAAGAAGATATCTGCAAATTCCATAACAAAAAACTTGTCATGCAGCAGGTATTAAAATTCGCAGTTAAATTCGTCGAGATATTCCAGAACAGATGAAAAATCCCGGTTTAGTTTTTCTTCCGACTTCGCATGAAAATCGAAGATATATGTATGAACATAAAATAAATTTTGGAATTTAGGCTTACAAATGTAGAGAAGGTGTTGCAACTAAAAATTAGAAGATTTTGGGCTTAATATTAATGACATCGATTCCATAACATCAACGCCATGGTGCGGCGGTTATGAAAAAGCTAGTTTCAGGCTTCGAACACATCTTGAGTTATGTTAAGTACATGAGATTAAGCTTATAGGTATTAAAGTATGATATAAAAAATGAAGACGAATACGTACACTCAGCGAAAAATATCCTATGAAAATTTTAATAATACGATTATTAATTTAATACTACATATACTTCTGAGTTTTTCTGATTGAATTAATAGTTGTCTCTAGCTTTTTACCATTGAATCAATATTGGAGATATTGTTATTTTGAAAACTGTAAGAAGAATTAATTTTACGAGAAATACTTTTAACTTAATATTATTTAATAAGTTTATAAATAAGATTGTAACATTATTTTTTGTAGTATGTTTTTGATTCGTATCCATGTACATTGTTTATAATTATATTAATGGCTTGTCATGTTAAATATTTTTTAATAGTATTCGTCTAAACTGTGTAATAAGATGATGCTTTTGAATCAAAAGGATTTAATTATGATTTCAGTAATAATGTGATATCCTATTATAATTATTTTCTATTATCATATAGAATAAATTATTTTCTATTATCATGTTTGATGGAATGTACTATTGATTTAATCTGGTCGCAATTTTGGAACAATATGATCATAGTATCTAATTATACTTTTAACAGAAAAATGTTTTATTAACGACAAACCGTGTAAAGATCGAGAACAATTAAAACAAAAAATAATAAAATTTAGTAATAAGTGAATCCGTGTCTTTTAAAATCATTATCGTGATATGATAATCAGTGGAAAAACTAAACTTTTGAAAACAATTATTAAATTGTTAATGACACATTAAATTGTTAAAGAAATTATATAAAGGACACAGTATGATTACAGAAACCGTGGTTATTGAAGATTTTGATGTAATGGATGAATTTATTCAGTTGCCCAACGATCGTGATTCAAATGTCGAAACAGCAAAAGTTACTGTTACGAGTAAGGAAAATTATGATCTACATGAATTAATCTGCACCAGATTTGGGTTCGAAGAAACAGTTTACCAACGTGTTATGGGTAAGAATTAGTTTGTATTTTCATTGATACAAAAAGTTCTTAATTATAAAAATAATACGACTTTTGTTTTGTTGAATCAACAGATTGCAATATGGATATTGAAAGCCGTTTTGTTATCACCGAATCGGAATTGAACGATTTATTATTCGTTCCTCTTCTGGGAACAAGAATTATTATCCGTTCCTCTTCTAGAACGTGGTACCTCCCACTTCAACAACCGCAGCTTTAATCACATTTTAATTTGATTTGTTGACGTTTAGCTTCAATAAGTTTTTTCCACGTCAGTAAACAAAACTATTATTTTTAACTATTCGTTTAGTTCACAATATATTTATTATAATATTAATATTAACAATTAAAGACTAGTACTAAGTTCAAAGTGAAATGAAATTTTACCGCGGTCTCCCTTTATAAACACAATTTCTCAGTATCATGATCTTTAACATCAAATCTAAATTTCTGTTATAGAGCTACTATCTTAACAAACGAGGTCACCCAACGGGTAAGCTTCATGACAAAGCTGTCAATGCTTGCGTAAAATTAAAAATGCACCAAACCCTAGGAAATCAAAGTATTATTTAGAAAAAGATTTATTTAGAAAATTTTTTAACATTTAGATTATATGCAATTTACAGACATTTCGCAAGCGATGGCTATACGAATACCAACACCGGAGCCCATTATCACTGAAACTGAGTCTGAATTAATATTATGGTTGGCACACAATAATGAGCATTGGTCAACTGTTGAAGCTAAATGGTCGGAAGTAGTAGCTGTACGACACTGGGATATAAAGACAGGAAATGGCGAAAATCTACTGAAAAAGTGGCCACTTTTTAAGCATAGTCTTGGGCATTGTTTGGTAAGTTATTATTAAACACTCATAATACAACTTCAAAAAATAATAACTTTTGACATTTATTAATTTTATTTTAACTTTCAGGTTGACATCGATTACAAACGTTTGTAAAATGATAATCCATCACGTCTTTTCTTACTTTGGCCCTCATTTGTTACAAAAGTAGTAACCTACTTTAAAATTCATATTAAAGACAAAACTTCCATTAGACTGTTAAAAGAGTTAAAACAGGACATTGATGAAAGTAAGTATTGATTTTGTTACATAAGTATATATTTGTATTAATTTGCTAAATTTTCTCTTCTAGATTCGCGTGATTTTATATTATTCTTGCTTCTTCACGCTATTCTTAAGCCACCTATCCTCGCAGTTGGGATAAAA
The DNA here is from genome assembly GCA_963932295.1 of Tipula lateralis. Classification (NCBI taxonomy): domain Eukaryota; kingdom Metazoa; phylum Arthropoda; class Insecta; order Diptera; family Tipulidae; genus Tipula; species Tipula lateralis. The sequence continues at coordinate 141,461,612 of OZ010738.1, forward strand.
GGGAACAAAAAAACTAAATGGAAGCCGACAATAATTGATTCGCAAGAGTCTTGCATCCTTCATTGTAAGTCCGCGAATGACTATATGATGAAAGTTTATGCATTAAAAACCAAATACTTTGAGAAAGGATTAACATTTCAGCCGGTGATGATAGTAATTGGAGATGAACGTGTAGCTTTGAAGAAATTTTATTGTTACTATGACGGTATTTTATCTATATTTAATTTTTTTTTAAAATGCTTAGATATAACATTTAAGCTGTTTCATGTTATGAATTTTGAATATCCCTTGGAGGGTAGCAATGTCTATAATTTATTAGAATTTTTTTTTATAATTTTCACACGCAACCGAATTCAAATATAACTAATATTTTAGAATACTTAAAATAGAGTTTTATAAACTTTATAGTACATATTAAACCTACATTTTCAAAGAAAATCTCTTGTATTTAAAATGAAATGCTTTTTGTGCAATAAACTATATTTTCCATCTAAAGCTTTAATAAATCACATAAGATTCGCATATCTTAAAGAATATTGCATCTTTCCAATGTATAGTGGAAGGTTGCTTTCAAAACTGTCATAATTAGTATTCTTTTAAGAGGCATATTATGAGGGTTCCCGAAAACAAACCATATAAAAATAATAATATCGATGCAAGTGTAGCAAATCAATAAAAAGTAATAGTTATTTAATGCACCAATTAATGAAAATAATGAATTACATAATTTTAGAAGCATAGATGTATTTTATAAGCATAATTTTAGAAGCATGAAGTCCTGTAAAATTACTAGAAAAACTTGTCCTGTAAAATTAATTTCAAAAGAACTTGATTGGGCATTTTCCGAACTTGTTACGGAAAATGTCCAATCAACTTCTTTTGAAAGTAATTTTACAGGACAAGTTTTTCTAGTAATTTTACAGGACTTCCATTTGCTTTATTTTTACACAACAACAACAATTTTAATAGGAAAAATGTTTCTTATATTACAGAACAAGTAGAAACTGACGTAACTAACTCTCTTATTGACATTATATACAAAAACATTTTACCTTTGATTGAAAATTCTGAAAATAGAGCACTTGCAGAAAATATTCTAAATCAGATTAAGCATCCATTTCAAAACATAAAAACTGAATATAAATATCTCCAAGAATTAAAATCTAAAGGATTGTTCAAAAAACCTTCTTATTACACAATTAATGAAGAAGTCTGTGAAATTATTATCGATCATTCTCCAACGATAGATTCTAAACAAGTCACTGGTGTTATTATGCCATTAGAATTCCAAATAAAAAAATATTTTGAGTGCGAAAATATCTCGCAACAAACATTGGAAAATACTGAAAAATTAAACCAATGTGATCCGGGTAGCTACGCCAATTTAATAAATGGAAATGCATGGAAAACAAAAAGTGATAATTTTAAAGGGAGGTAAACAATTCCATATGTCTTATTTTTTGACGATTTTTGCATCGATAATCCTTTGGGTTCCCATGCTAAAGACCAATCGATTTGTGGTGTGTATTATGCATTTCCTACCATTCCAAAGCATCAGCTTTCGAAACTGAATAACATATTTGTTGCTGGTTTTTTTAATACAAAAGATCGTTCATTATATGGAAATTATTTTTCAATAAAACCTTTCGTTAACCGCATAAAAAATCTAGAAACTCTTGGCATAGAAATCGAAGCAGATAACAAAATTTATCGCATTCATTTCATTTTAGCATTCGTTCTTGAAGACAATTTGGGCCTTAACACATATTTAGGATTTTCTACCAGTTTTAATTCAAATTTTTATTGTAGGGCTTGTAAAAGAAGTAAATACGAAATGCAATCAGATATATCAGAATATTAAACCGCGTTACGCACTGTTGACAATTATACAGTTGACGTGTTGGCCAATAATGAAAAACAAACTGGTATTAAAGAAAATTGCGTTTTCCATGAGATTGAATCGTTTCACGTTACGATTAATTTTTATTTCGACATAATGCACGATTTCTTTAGATGATTACCAAATTTATGGAGCACTTTCCCAGAGTTTAGGGGATCGTAAGTAATTATATTATAATCTTTAAAATCAATAATACCAAAAACCCAATGACCACTGCTACAATACGGTACTATACTGTATCTATAAGTATTGGCTTATTTGATCTCTGGTTGTTTTTCAGGATCAACAGCTTTATATTCATTTTTAAGTGAATGTTTATTGTTTGGTAATGATCAAAACAAATACAATTACTATTTTTTATCAAAATGCTTATGACGGTATAAACTACTTCAGTGGTTAAAAAGTTACCACGATTGAAAGAGCTGTAGCAACCGTTGTACAAACAATTGTCCCGCATGCCATTTAATTTACTTTTAAATATTACAATGTTAAAATTTTGTCTAGTCATTTCTTCAAAAAACTCATTTTTACTGTGAGAAAAGTAGATTTTTGTTGGGGTTATTAAACGAGAAAGAGCACTCTATCCTGAATATTTTGGCCTCCGTCGTTTCGATTTTGTTTGCTAACGTTCTTCGTTTTTGAGGTCACAAGGGTATTTTTCGTCATCTCTAAGCGAACCCGGTGTTTTTGGTTCCAAACCAATTAATTACTGTTCACATCCCAGAAGAACTGAAATAGGTATATTCGATCCCGATGCCTGGTGCTTTTCATTTTTTTTAATTTCGGCTTTGATTTTAACGATTTCATATGTTGGCCACACTCTGCAGCTTTTAATAAAAGGAAAGTTTTTTCTCAAAGCTCATCCACAACCCGCCCTAATTTCAAATCAAGATTGTTTGTTAAATTGTTTTTCAAAAGATTAAACCAACTTTCTGCGATTTGTTTCGATATTCGTTCACTGTGGCCAAAATGTTGGAGAAACACTGTTCCCCATAATGGTAAGTATTTCATATAATGTTTCGTGCAAAATACTATAAAATCGTGGCAATATAAACTATTGAGAGGTTCTACGGTTAAGTTTTCTTCGACGGATATTTTTTTTACTGTATTTTGTAAAATACTATTATACCTTTCATAAAAAGGTGTTCTTCAATCAAATGTGTGTACCTCTAAATTATAGGAACACTTTTCATTTTCCTCATAATCCTTTATATTGGAATCTTCGGGAGTTGGAGTCATATCATTTGGTTGTAGTTTAACAGTTATTTGCTTTTATATATAGATTATTTTGATATTAAGAACAGCAAAGCGTGCAAAGTATTTCGAAAAATTCATCAATTTCTTCTTAATTTTTCCTATCAAAAATAATAAATAAAATTATTAAAATGGTCTCTTTCAAAATTAACGAACAATCTTTAATTTTTTGTTTTATTTGACGGACAATAATAACCGTAAAACGGGCACAATACATGAACACACCTGCATATTTTCCAACTGATATTTTGTTGTTAATCACATCGTATCTTTTGAAGCAAGGCTAAATCTATATCTTTAAATTGTTTCAAATATTTTATATATATATATATATATATATATATATATATATATATATATATATATATATATATATATATATATATATATATATATATATATATATATATATATATATATATATATATATACATATATATACTGAACTGTCTTTTTAATGGAACCTCTTAATTGAACAAACTATTTATATGTGCCGTGATTATCAATATCATGACCTAGAGTGAAAATTTTCATGATTTGTGCACTGTTTATGGTAAATTTAAACTTTTGACAGTGAGTCTTACATTTGGCATATTGAGTTACTAATTGTTGATTAAAATTAACGGTCTTAAAAGATAAAATGCATGGATGTTTTAATAAATTTAATGTTCGTTGTATACAATTGTGTAAAACATCGTTCGTCCAAGACTGAGAAATATGGAGATCAATAAATGTACAACCTCGGTATAACCAAACGTCAGTTGGAGATTGTTTAGTTATAACTTCCATATTTTCAAAAGATTTAATGTCCTTACTTTTTTCGATTTCAGTCATCGCAGAAATAAGGTTAACTGTTCCTGTACTTTCAATGTTCGTAACAACAGCATTTAAAATCAGATTTTCTGATTTAGATATGGAATTGCTCGATATATTATCAACAAAATTTTCAGATGCAATAGAAGAATCTCCGTTAGTATTTAGATCTACATTATTGTTTTTGTTGTTCTCATATTGGCCGTCAGATTTATTAATATGTTCTGCAGCTATAGTTTTTTTAAGACCAATAGTTGTTTTGATTGATAGCCAAAAGTTATAAACACTTTTATGATTTGCAGGAACGTCTTTAATACATAAATCCGGCCAAATATCTGTCATTATAGTAGGTCTACTTTTTGGTATATTAATATTGGAAATATTACTACCACATGTACTTTGCAGAATCGTTAAAATTTTCGATCTTTGCATTTTAAGTGCATCAATTTCGATTTTGAAAAAAACAGAAAGATATAATAGATATTTGGCAAAACCTTACATCAATTTAAATAAATAAATTCAATTTATCTCTGCAAGTAGCACTTTTTATTTTAAATATTGATTTTTTAAGTAGAGAACTTAACAACTGGAATAAAACTGAATAACACTATTTCGGTTCCTGTTACTTTATTTTCCAAACAACTCAAAAGCTGTCTTAGTATTTGGCCCCGATTTTTCCAAATACCGGAAAACCTAAAGAAAAATCGTAGTACATATGAAATTTACCCGTATTACGAATTTCGTATACTTTCGTATAATACCACTAATATATTTGTTTTTATTATTTAATCATAATTATTATACAATTCATTTATATTTTTGACAAAAAAATTATTAAATTTGTTGCTATCATTAGTTTACTTGGTAATTGAGCTACGGAATTATGCCGGTGTAGTAAATCATTGATTATTAATTCTTGAAAAATAATTCATGAAATATAGTTTTCTTTATTTTACGAGTTATTACGAATTTTACACACACATTGAAAAAAATTGTTGGTTTAAGAATGTTTAGGAAATACTTCACTCTCATACAAAAGCGCGTTATAAATTAAGTTGGAAAAGAAGTCTGTTTTATTTTGGATAATAAAACAAGATGGAAGTCTGGTAGACATGCTTGAATTGAACGGTTTCATTAATATATTAATTCTAGAAGCTTTAAATGCCGTTGATTGCACATTATAGAATGGTTAAATATGAAACGGGTTAGGCTGTGTTGACGCCCGGTTTCTCAAAATATCAAGAAATATTTGCAACTCATGCGGCATGATTTTCTGCAGCTTAGTTCGGTCGAGGAGGGAAGAAATGCACCTCTAAAGATCTAAATTACCACACTTATTAAAACGACTTCAAGGTGAAACGTAATACTTTATGTTTGCCAAAATAAACAGAAAAAGTATTGTGGATGGTATGTATACCCGTATTGTATGCTATTGGCGTGGTGGTTCATGCCTTATAGTTAGAATTTAGATGGTGCGCTTAAGGTCGCACCATCTTTAACAAAAAAAATGCAATAAAACGTTATCGAAACTATTTTTTTCAAATTAGGTGTGGTCGTTGGTAAGTATAAGAGATAGTACAACGTAACCGACAGAAATGGAGGCAGAGCAAATATTCTGTAAACTTTCTCTCGTTTGCTAGTGTCATTTTTTCTTACTTAATTATTTTTCTGATCAGATGTGTTTTCTTAAGCGTTTTAAGTCTTGGATAAATAGTAAAGTGTAGTAATAAATTGTGTGACACAAGATTAGTGACAAGCAGTTAATCGTTCACAATTTATAGAATTGACCGTGTGAAATAATTAAAGTTCTATGTTATACTATACTCTGGTCGTTTAAATTTTGATCTGCGTTTGATTCGTCAATAATTCGGATACGAGCCGAGGAGAGTCGTAACAAACCTTTTGAGTATCTGATATTTCTTTAACTTCGGTTTATGTTTTTTTAACTTTCTCTTCATTCCTAGATAATTATTTAGACTAAAAAACAAATGTTTAGTTTTGATTCAATATTTGCCACTGTTCATGAATATAGTTAAAGTAACGTAGTTATTTCACCTAATGAAATATATGCGATAATGCATCGCATGGTCAATTTACATGCATCGCATGGTCAGAAATGTTGCCTCCAGTTTAAAGTTCCTTCGGAAAAAATAGAGTGGTTGAATGTGCGGCAATTTTTACTTTATAAATTCGATTAAACCCTCGGTGAACATTCTTACAGCTATATGATTATTTCTCTTGTGAATTCCAGATCACTTTCATTTTCTATTGCTCTACTTATTTATAAGTCTACAAATAAATGTATTAAATGCTGTGCATTAGACTTAAAACATCCTACACAAAAACAGCATTATAAATAACGAATGAACACTCGTAGTTCTCAGAAAAATCACATACATTTTCCGTAATGGCCTATTCTCCTCCAATAAACGAAGTTTTATAAATGTTTACAAAAAATTTCCATGAATTTATTTACAATTTTGTAAACTGCACATCCTTTCTGGGGCTTTGTGCTGATTCGTAATATTAGTGCAGTTACTTGATCCCAGGAAATATACAAAAACACAAATGGGTGCGCAAGTTTTCATACCCTCAATTAATAACAATCAAAAATTTAGAGTAATTCTTCGAATTTCCATAAAGAGTTGGTTCGGTTAAATATTTTACTTTGGTTGAACATTTTGGTGTAAAGCTTAAAGGTAAGTCTGAATAACTTTTTCGATGTGGTTAAAAATTCACTTGACCTCATATAAAATTCAAAGCCTTGTTTTATTTTGAATGGTTATTATGACTAGGTTAATGTTTCAATGGTGCTTCGATTTACTGTCAGACATCTGCTTAGATATTATTTCATCCACACCATTTCAAAGAAATCACTAGTTATATCCTTGCGCATGTTATCTGTCCCTAGATATTGGATAAGATTATTGCTTTTAAGTTAATGCTGAAAACAGATGGTCAGAATTCTGACATCAGCGAAATAAGAAATAAAATTATTATTATTATTTTTTTCTTTCTTTATTTCATTTTATAATTATAGTTTACAAAAATACTAACAAGAATTACATATATATTAAATAATAATTACAAAAATAACATGTTTAATAAATAAATTAACAAATAAATAAAATGAAATAAAGTTAAGCTCCGAGAAGATATATATCTGTGGTGGAGCATTATAAATTAAAATTACAAATAATTAAATACTAAGTTAAATGTAAAAATGCTTGCAAAACAAACAATTTTGGGATGTAATATTGTGCATTTTTTTGAAAGTAACTCTCGATATTGTCAATTTAAGTAGCCAAGTTCGCATTTCTTTCTCAAAATAATGTTTGCGCTCAATTGTAAGGGATTTTAAGTGTATGGGTAGCATCTGAAACCAAAATGATGCAACCGTTTGCATCTTTCGGTGTTGCATCGAAAACGGATAAAATTATTTGAATTTCTCATGTAATAATTGTGCGTTATTCGACTATGAAAACTACTACTTCTAACGAAAAATAATTTTAATACTTTAAAAATGTAAAGGTTTCTTAGGGGTAGCAGGTTAAATTCGCAGAACAAAGGAATTGTCGGGGTGGGATTCGGTCGACGATAAATTAATTTAACGATTCGCTTTTGGGCAATGTAGAGATCTTTTAAGTGAGAAAGGTAAATTCCTCCCCAAATGGTAATACCTTACATCAGGTTAGACTCTACTAGTGCATGATATAGCCGTCTTAAAATGTTTAATGGGCAAAATTTTCTGAGATTATAAAATTTATACACGACGGTAATAACAATTCTTTTTAATTTATCCAAGTGACAATTCCAATTAAGTTGGGAGTCGATAATCCAAAATATTTGAACTCAGTCTCCATCTGAAAACACATGGTTGAACATATGATACCATTACACGGATAAGCATGATACATAGGACGATTTCGTGTTAAACTATCATTAGTCCGTCCAAAACTCGATAGCCTTGATTTGTCACTGAGCACAAGCTTATGGTAATAAAACCATTTACTTAGGTTATCTAAGTCTTTTTGTATTAGCAAACCCAGTATTATTTGGCGAATAGCTAAGGGCCAAATCATTCGCGAATACTGTGGGGTGACCAATAAGACCAGCCGCAAAGACGGAGTTAAAATATATTAAAAATAATAGCGGTCCAAGCACTTACCCTTGAGGTACACCACATTTTATAAGACCTTCAAAGCTTAAAACTTCGTCGATCTTGACAACCTGTCAAGGACCTTGACAAGGACATTACCTCGTATACCGATGTCAGACATTTTTGTGAGAAGAATATAATGGTCAACGGTGTCAAACGCTTTAGTAATATCTATGAACAGAGCTGAGGGATGAAAATGGAGGAATAAATAATCGAGTTTGTAGCACTATTAGTAATTACGATGGATTCCAGACGAATTACTAGAAATTGAGGAGTTTCGAGAAGTACAAAGTTGTGATGAATCAATAAGTGAGATTTTATCACTACCATCAACTTCGTCTCGAACAAACCGCAACAAAAATAAGATAGACTCCGCAATCAAATCTGCCACAAGCCAAATGTCAGATTTGTGTTGTTTTTAATGGTGTATCACGACAAGTGGAAAATGCAAAAGTATTTCCAGAAACATTTTTAAAAATTCAAATGGAAGTTTTAGCTGTAATTTCAAAAAAACATTTTTGATAAATAATAAATTTTATAAACATTAAAAAATTGGTTTTTATTTACATGTTTTCTACATTGTTTAGATAATTTTTTAAGTAGTCCCTCATGGCGAATGCATATCGAGTTGAATTATATCGTGTAGCATATCTTTATTGAGGAAGTGGATTTACTTCTTGTCTCCAACTACCTTCTATAAGTTCGCCTTCGTTATTAATATGGTCGACAAAATTATTTGATATATAATTCGCCGGGTCATTCAACTTAATAAAATTGTAAAGTACCACTGTTTTTCGCATAATTTTTTCAGCATTCTCCGTAAAGACGTTCAACGAATTTGTCAGGACCCGAAATTACGTAGTTAATATATCAATTTTTTTTTCGATTTTCACGCGTGCTGATGATAGTCGTTTGTTAAACAATTCCTTGTCTTTTGAAAGGAGTCGCCCAGGATACGGCCGCATTAAATTGTTCCACAATGGAAAAGCAAGGTCACCGATGAAATAATAAGGAAATTCATCGCTTGTGTTTGGTAACACCATTGATTTCGGAATATTTATGTTACACTTTAGAATTTTTTCTCCAAATCTACTTTTCTGCAGTATTCGACCATCGCTCTGGCTCCCATATGCTCCAATATCAACTACAGAAAATATATAATAGCTGTCGCATACAGCAAGGAGGACTATACTGTTGAATTTTTTTAGTTATTATAATCGAGCAGCATGTGGAGGGCATTTAATATGAATATGTTTGCCATCAATTGCTCCAATATTCGGCACCTTAGTATAACATAAAAATCTTTGGCGATTTTTATCCACTCTTGTTCAGTGGGTGGTGATAAATATATGGAACACAATTTATTCCATAGCACGTCACACACTTTCAAAATAATTTCACGTACAGTTGATATTCCGATCCTGAACGACCATGATAGCACCTGCCAAGCTGCACCATGCGCTAAATTTCTACAATTCAGATAAATATATAATATTTCTATTAAATTAACTATAGTTATTATCGTTAATAATAATATAGAATCGTACATTTACTTACACAAATGTCAACACCAATCAACATTCCGAGAAAAATCCGCGTAACTCCCGCTCATTCTCAGAATAAATGGATCGCGTCCATAATCCTCTATTTTAATTTTTTTTTTCACAGCACAACTTATGTAGTGAAGTTAGATATGCAGAATAACATAAATATAACATAATTATTTTATTGTTATATTTATATAAGATACATAATATTTATTATACCACTCATTATAATTTTTTTCGATTTTTATAAAAAACAACTAAACACTTTAACAAATAAAAAACAGCTCGATACAAATAAAAACAAATTCTGCCGACGTTTCAGAAAAAAATGCTCATATAGTTTGACGGCAGCACTGTAGGCAGTGCTGTCGGCAGAAATTCTAACCATCTGTTTGATTATTGCATTAATATTTTGATAATATATGCACACTTGTAATACACAGTGCTTCGAACGAAGCATTGCAAAAATTGAAAATCTTTTTATAAGTGAATTTTTTTTTAAATTTATTGGTGCGTCAAATTACAATACATCAATCTTCGTTGTTTTGTGATAACTACACCTGCTGAAAAAAATTTCGTTTTAAAGAATAACATCAGCTTTTCGTTTCATGATGTAATATTATGATCAATGTATTTCTCATATGAATTTGATAAACTTGATAAAGTAGCAAGTGGTGATGCATTATCCATAATAATCCCCGAGTTGCTTACTATCAATCACAATAGTACAATTATTGCAAATTGTACCTCCAATTTGCATGCTAATTCTCTTTGTCTTAACTGTATTTATGAAATAACCATTAAGTCTCCAAAAATGAGTTATTCTTTGAACTTCCAGCAGTTACGATGCAGATTTGAACGAAACAACATTTCTTACTACTTCCAGCTGCACTTTGACACCCATTCATTATTAACTGTCTGTAGTTCTTCCGTTAACAATTTTTTAACGATTACTGCCATATTGGGCGATCCCGGTAGAATCGTTTTTCAAGTTATTTGATGCTGTAACAGTGCTGCGCCTTCGTTTGATGCTGTTGATTTAAAAAGTTGAAACATCTAGTGTAATTGTATGTTGGCACCTTCTAAATTAGTGCCATTATCACTTTAAATAGTAGGGCAATAACTACTTCTTGATATAAATCTTGAAAATGCTCCAAGAAAACTGTCGGTGGTTAAGATTCCTACGTCTCTATATGCACCGTCTTTGTGCTAAGCTATATGAATATTAAAAAGTACATATTATGGGGTATTTAACCTCTCCATCTGACTGGATGCACTTTTCCTCTTAGTATCCAAAAAACCGGCACCGTGTGATGCTTGTGAGCCAGCTTACCTCTGGGAGATCGTGCGGTTTGTGAAGATCCCTTATGATGCATTTTAACGCTTTCTGACTTGTTGGTAGAATAATCGAATGTTTCACGTTAAATGACGGAATTAAATTTTGTATACGGCCGCCTACCATAAGTACTCCTGCGTCATCTAAAAACGGATTCAAAATAATAAGCTTAGAGCGTCTTGATAATCCTCTTTTACCATGTAATGTATCTATTTCTGCGTTAAGTGCAATCTGCTGTGTGTGTCGTATTAAATTTCTGAAATCAAAATATCCTCTCGATTGGTTTCCTTTTAATTTTGGTTCTTCTTACAGTTGGTGATGAATCGCTTCATCATCGCCAATATCTTGGTCTCTTATGAAAACTGGCTTTCCTATTAGTTAATTCTTCCAAAAATTTATTAATAGATATAATATGGTTCAAATCTTTTGCGTACGTAATTCCTCTGTTGTTACGTCTGGCAAATTCGTCTCAGTCCCTTTAGGATCAATTAACCAATCTTGTCCATGCCATCACAAACTACTTATTGTTATATCACTCGTGCTAATACCTCGAGATGGAATGTCAATCGAATTGTCCCTTGTTGCAACTTGTCTCCAAATTTATCGCTTATATTTTAAAAAAATGTTTGCTTGGTATACGTACTCGTATGTGTGAATTTGAAATAATCTCCACAAGGATTTCAGTGAAGTCTTAATACTTTTTTTCCTTTGAGATAGCACCCGTCAACAGATCGTCTACACGATTAAACGACGCTACAGCCGTGCCATACGTTTATTCCATAATTGATATTGATAATACTACGGAAGGGACAAAAGCAATAAGTTGGAAAAGTCGGGATCGGGCAGAAAAAGCGCCACTATTTCAAATGACGACCGACGCATAGTGCTGGTTTCTCTAAGATACAGAAAAAGGACAGTCGAATAGATTCAAAATGATCTTGAAACGCGGTTAAACCGTCTGATATTAGATCAATCTATTTGCCAAATTTTTTGGTCTCTAGCCATTATTTGGTAAAACTGAAATTTTATTAGTCACATAGGAATCGGCTGTTGCAACATTGGCGGGTCTTCACGGATAAATAGCGATTTGGTTTGAGTGTCATTGATAAACAGAATAAGGTTTTTGGCGCATTGGAGAGCGATATAATAACTGCTGTATACGAGAAATGATGTTTTGGTTGATGTTCAATAATTGATTGGGTGGCATTAGTTTGAGGGGAGGAGACAAGTCTCGTAGTTATTGTGGTTGCACTGGAATCTTAAAATTTTAGCGTTTGAATATTTGAGAGTTTCTGAAATAAGACATATATTTATCTTTTTCATATTCAGAGAATTTTCTAGTTCTAGAATTCGTTGCAACTGTCCATTTGCATTCCAGTTATTCTGAATAGTTTGCTTTTGGCCATGGATTAATAAGTGCATTCATTGTTTTTTCATTATTTAGTCACTTATAGTTTTTTACGTACTTCAAGGAATTTTTCCCATTTTTGAAGGATCATGAGTATGTTTCTGTACTCACTACTACACTTGCTAGTTGTTTAGGTATCACTAAATGTTTTACGGGGTTTTCACTGTTTTTGTTGTTCTTTAGCTTTCTGCATCCTTATTTAATAATTCCACTCTAACTCTCTTGAGTTGAGAATGCCTTAAATGTTAAAAGTGTTTTTTACTTTTTCTTTCTTGTTTAATCTTAGCACGAATAATGGTATCGTTTAACTCCTTACTTCTCTGTTATTCTTTTATATCCTTTCTCTAACACCGCGAAAAAATCTTTTGCCATAACTTTAATCGGGTGTTATTTTTTGTTTTCATAACTTACGCTCTATTCAACATCCGTTTTGTTAATTTTCCATATTTTATTGTTCAGTAAAACTTACATTCTCAGCGTGATATTCAGTTATAATATTGATTGGTAGTGCCTTATCAGGAAATAACTGAAAATTTGATTAAAGATTATAAACTATAACATTCTTTCCTAACTGGGTCAGAACTGAATTATAACACGGAATTAAAACGATTCAGAGCAACCATAATGTCGGATGGTGTCTCACAGGAAAACGTTACGAGTCTCGTTCGTTTCGGTTAAGTAAGGGATTTTAAATGTAAAAAACGTGTTTTACCTTTTTTATGTAAATTATGTAAAAATTAGCGTAAATTAAAATGTTAAAAATCTACTGACGTATATACAAGTAAATTTTTCAACAATCAAAATTCAATCAATTTTAAGGTCTTATTCGATTAAAATCAACAAACGTTAGAAAAAAAGGTAAGTTTGTTATTGTCCACGATTATTTTGAGAATATGTTTCAAGGAGTTAGTGAACCAAGCATGAGCGCGTAATCAATCGATACTCCGTTGACCTGGGAACGACAAAAGAACGTAGAATGAAGACCTCGAGATGATTAAATGGCGTACTCATTCCCGATCGATATCTAGCATCAGATCTCCAGGGCTTTACACCTAACTGCTTATTTACTACATTACATTTAGTACGGGCACATAATCATTTTTACCAGAGAAGACATTCAACTCTCCTATTATTAAGTCGAACATGCTTGTGTAATAATAACAATCAATAAGAAAAAAAAAATGTAAAAAAATAAACTTATGTAAATTAAAAAAATTTTATATGTAAAAAACCGTGTACATAATTTACACGCCTAACTGTACCTTAAAGATTCGAACCAGATTGGAACCTACCACCTAACAAAGATTATCACCGACAGATTGTTTAAATGACTGTATTTCTAAGTTTTCAAAATCAATTATAAATCGTGGTGCTCCTAAAGAGTACTTTTCAAAACTGCCACTATTTTTAATTTCTATTTCGAAACTTATATCAAAAAGCCCAGTAATTATAAAAGCACGATTTTAGTACAATAATCTTAATTAAATTTATTTTCTTCTTACAACTTACGAAATTTCTAATAGTAATTTGAACATCTGTTTCTTGTTAAGTATACCGATTAACTTAAATTTAATAAAAGAAAATCAAGTTACCTCCAGTACACAATCAACCACCCTCTCTCTCTACAATATAACCAAACTTTATTCTCCATATTAAAATTATTTGTATCATGAGAACTTTTCATATTGTCTTACTATACGGTGTTCCTTGGAATTAAAATGTTGATAATCCCATCGAGAAATTGTTTATTTGTTTATCGCAATAAAATACATTTCGTATATTTACCATTTTCTTTGCTCGATATACAGATGTTCGGAAGAAGAAAATTTAATTCATCTGTTCGCTGATTTTTTCCTCGAACATAGCGACACTTTATTTGTCGTTTTCGTGGTGAAGAGTTTAGGAAAATTATTTTTTACTTCACTGAATTACCAATGGGAAATGGTTTTTTTCTCACACTCAACGATTTATGTAATTTGAATTTTATGTTTCTGATAATCGTTAGTCTCTAAATGGTGGAGAAAAGTGGGAATTAACCACAAACAAAAATCTTTTGTTTCGTTATAATAATAAAAAGGATTAGTGTTAACATACAATGTACATAAATAAGAAAATTAAGAAATAAGTTCATGAAAAGTTTTCTAATTTAAATGATTTAACTACTTTCTTAATCTAGCGACAGATTTTTCACAATTTTTATATGTATTTCATTTGTAACTTGAAATATTCCTGATCTGGAAATCTCTGCCCCCTGAGAGTCTATTATGAAAATAGTCTATTTCGGATTTTTTTTGATTCGACTCAAATTTGTCGTGTTTTATGAAATCGAGTTTGAATAAATAAATAAAGTTCTGTCTGTCTGTCTGTTTCTATCTTTACCATCTGCTTTGGGGCTAGGGCTCTCCCAACTCTTTCGCAATTCGTTTATTTACGTCCTACTTTACGCCATTATATAGCCAAATCGAGAACGTACAGCTATTGGTTCGATTTACGTAGAACCATCTGCACATTGCATAGGTACATGCCAATATATAGTTTTGCATCCTGCTCTTATCAAAATTAGAACCCGAAGATAGCTCCTACTTCAATTGTCGCAGTTTCAACCACTGCGCCATTTGGTCGGCATTTTTAAAGCGTATACGCATTTAAGATTTATGAAATTATTTTAAGTATAAATATCTTGCAAATACGGATAAGCTGAAACTGTACAGAGTGTTGATCAGACCCGTTGTAATGTATGGATGTGAGAGTTGAACCTTGACGGATGAGTACAAAAGATGGCTTCTAACATTCGAGAGAAGAATCATGCGTGTGATATATGCCCCAAAATTCAATCACTAGATCAGGAATTTAATGCAAATTCCTGATATGGTGCATGAAATCAAAGGACAGCGAGTACGCTGGCTCAGTCGCGTTCTGCATGCTGATCCGAGGGTTAAAGGGAGAACCGTCTTTCCGTAGGCGAAGAGGTCGTAGAGAGCGATCTGGCATTTTCAGGTTGCTTGCAACAGTATGAAAATCTGGCTCGTGATCGAAGCCGTTGGAGTCATTTTGTTGACACGGTACGGGCCAACAATGGCCTGTAAAAACCGAAAAAAAAGTATTATAAGTATCAAGTGTGTTTTTAAGTACTACTTACTCAAGCGGAATCACTTTTCACGATCCGGAAATCCATTGATGCCATACCATCGGTTTCAAAACTAACAGCTACCCTACAGTTTTTGGCTGAAGGATCATATCAGCAACCGACAATGTAAAGCTTTTCTTTACTCTTTCATCGTTTGAGATTTTAGTTACCTTTTTCTTCAGAATGTTCACAGCATTTATGATTTTGAATCCTTTCTGACTAAGTCCCTCAATTATTTCATCAGTTGGGCATGTATGATGTAGTCCTCTGGCCATAACTTTGATTTGTTGCTCTGCTTTGTTTTCATACGTGAACCATTCGATGTTTTGAGCACTAATTGCATTTGCTGTAGGTTTCTGGATCAACTGCATTCACTTTCCAAACATTATTATTCAGTGCAGTGACCTTATATTTGTCGTTTGGAACTATTTTTACTCTTTGTTTATTTGTTTCGTACTCACTAACATTAAGAATATTAATGGGTGAAGGTGATATCTCTTTCTTCATTGGTTCATTTAACTTTTCATTTCTTTGTTTAGACACGTTAGATGTGCTAGCTGTTTGGAGTTGTACATTCTTCTGTAGATTAACTTAGTCCTTGCATGGCTGACCAGATTGGTTTATTGGTGGTTTTCTTACGCCTTATATTGATTTTTTCACCTCAGACGAGGATTCTGCTTTCCTTTTTTTCTTTTGGCGTTTAGTTTTAACAATTTGTTTGCGTATAAAACTCGTTTCATATGCCAATTCATCGTCATCTTTTTCAGAGACGACTAAAGCATTTTGGGTTTCATTTACTTGTTTCTTCTCACTTTTAATTACAGCAATTTCTTCTTTAAGCTGTTGAACCTCTTTAAAGAGTTGACCATTGAGTTGCATTAAGTTTTCTAGTGATTTCTTTAAACCAGCGTTTTCTCTAGCGACATCGTAGAGATTTTCTTGGCTCACGCTTACCATGCGATCCACACTAGGTTGAGATATCATAATTGGTATTTGGTCTGATGGCTTACGAAGTTCTTCGTTTTCTTTATCGTGGCTACTTATTGACGATGTTGGTGATTTTGATTATTTGGAGCTACGTCCAAATGGATTTACATTATTTGACTTGGTCGAATTATTGCGGTCGTATGATGTCGACGACTAGGAGCTCGCTTCCACACTCTAAGTATTTTCTTCATTATTCTCTGCCATACTGATTTTTTGTCAGGTTTCCTTCCTTTAGCATTTTAAACCTACTGCCAGGTATTTAAAACAGCCGCTTCTAATATGAAGAACAGACGCTGACCAAGGAGTCGCCCAATGTGAGTCCGTCACGCTTGGATCTTTCTATTTCAAGTTATACTGCCCTGACTTTATTACTGGTCTAGTAAAATGCACTTAATACATAAAATAAAAATGTTACACAACACAACAACAAAAAATTAATTTGTGTATACGTAGTTATTATGCATATTTGTCAAATGTTTTTGATTTTTCTAATTATTTGAATAAGATCACTTTTAATCAAATCTTATTCATTTATCACTAATTCACTAGCTTTACACACGTTCACAACAATTTTTACCTATTATAATATTTGTCTACCATTTTATTTCATTTATTTAATTCAGAGCAAATATTAACTAGTTCGATTTTGGAACTCATTAGTTACTCACAAAGGTGAGTAACATTGTCATAATAAAATTTTATTCTAATTAATACTACCAGTCAGCCATTTTTATTTTTTCACTATGTTCTTTTTTATACGAGTGTTTAACTATCAATTAAATTATGTTTGTTAATATTTTTAAATTTTTTGAAAATTTGGTCAGTTTAGAATAATATAACTGCTAGAGCAACAGATGAGCTATTATCATTTTTAAAATTGAATGGATATCCACTGCTACCGAAAACTTGTTGTTGCTAACTCCTATTAATCGAGAAATATTAAAAATGAACTCGGGGAGTTTTGTTTATCTGGGTATAAGGAATTACCTAGATAATTATTTGGAGTCCATAAAATATATTCCAACAGAAATAGTTTTAAATTTTAATATTGACGGTGTTTCAATCATGAAAAAAAGTCGCAGTTGCTTTTGTTTAATTCTTGGTCCAACAAAAAATGTATTTGTTGAAATGTATTTGATGTATTTGTTGTTGAAAATAGAGTGATATTTTCTGAAACAAATTGGACCTTACGGACAAATGAATCGTTCCGCTCAAAATTTGATTAATATCACCATATAATTACTCATCAATACTAGAAGAGTTAAATATTGATATGGTTACGCAATTCCCATTGCATCTGCACGTTGTATGCCTAGGTGTAATGAAAAAGCTTTTAATTATATGTTAAAATGGATATCCACCCCATTTTCTTCAAAATTGTGATGTAATGCAAATTTTAGCCCGGTTAATAAAAATTTCAAGATGTTCATTTGGATTACAAATAAAAATTCGACCGCTTTCGGATTATGGATATCATAAAACATCCGAGTTTTTACTCTACTCAGCATAATTTGGTTTAAAAGATATCTTACCAACCGAAAAGTTTAATCATATAATGTAATTACATGTTGCAATTCGAATGTGTATAAATGGAATCAGTGTTTAAAAAGCAGATATTGTTAAAAACATATTAAAATTGTTTGTAACAGAAACTGGACGGATTTACAGACATGAACATTTTTTGTATAATGTTCATTCCTTGATTCATATACCAGATGAAGTACTGCGTTATGGAGGTCTAGATAATTATAGTGCTTTCCCTTCCGAAGGTTTTATGTTTTGTGTATAATCACATTTAAGAAAAAATAATGATCATTTGGCACAAATATGCAATCGGTTAGTTGAGCTAATATGCAATCGGTTAGTTGAATCGGTAAGATGGATTATATTATTTTCTCTGCTTTAATACTTTTCACTCGGGCGTATTCCACCAGTTGTTGTTCCTTAAATCGATACTTTTACTTACTTAGTAACATTTCTACCATTGTACACACTTCAGACACGTACAAATCTCCATAACATCAAATAATCCGCTTTATGGAAAACATTTCATGACTCATCCACCTGGTACATAAGACTCATCAAACAGACAAAATATTAATTAAATTTATTTATTCAATAGATGATTCCAGATACACACTTCAACGCTGGTGCGAGACTCATAAAAAAAAGCCGCAGAAGGCTCCTGAAAAGGCTATTTTAATACGCTCCACCCCTTTATTTGGAGTTGTTAAAGGGCGCTGGTGATGTCTTATAAAGTGAACTTTTCTTTCAACCAGAACCGGAAACCCAAATAGTATCTGTATGATGCCTTTTTCACAATTTGTGTATTAAATAAAATGTTCCCTTATACGAACTACTATAGGAATACGATACATGAGATGATAATGACAATTCGAATTCATGTATAATCGAAATAATACGTGTCCTTTTAAAGAGTGATCCAATAAGAAGTGCTTTTTTCCAATTGGTATTCTGATTGGGATTGATTGACATCTGTCATGTTCATAAGACATTTGTGTTCCGTATTCATTGACATATTACCATGAATAGACTTACAATAGAACAACGTTAGAACCAATCAATAAATTTTGAATTATTTTTTCTTTATTTATCACTAAAACTTACCATTTCGACAACCGTTCCAAAATGCCCGATCTAATTGGTTTCTTCAGAACATATTCGTAAATTATATACAATTAAACGTACGTTGGAACTTGGAACTAAAACTTTGACTAATCTCCGATATTTCTGACATTAAATGGAAACAAAGCAACCTAACTTTAATTAATAAACATTGGGATTGGTTTTGACAGTCTTTAGTATAAAAACTTGCACTCAAAATTGAAAAGAATTTGCAAACAAATCAATGAAGAGAAATATTCTAAAGAAATAAGTCTCCTAAGAGACGAACGAGAAGCGAGAAAAATATGGCACCAAACAAGACCTTGTCTGGGTCAAACTAATTTAAACAACCTCTCTCAGTTCCGATGTAGCTTAAATTAATAGACCTGCTGTTTCCAATATTGATGTATTTAATGCGGTCGCTTAGGTAAGATTTACACCAGGCAACAAAGTTATTTAAGAATCCAAATGAGCTTTACAATGGCTAATGAAGTCAAAGGTCTTGGAAAAGTCAGTGTACACCACGTCAATTAGAATAGCAAGTGGAACATAAGCCAGAAGTAATAAAGATAAAGTTCAAAAATTTGCTAAGCTTCTTGAAAAGGTATTTCATCCAAATAACCATGGTTATGATCTTATTTCCACAGAAATAATGAAAGAGTTGACAAACAGGAGTTTGTAATATTTTTGCAGTTATAAAATTAAATTTGTACCCAGTTTATGGAAAGATGTAGAAGTAATCATGATCTTAAAACCTAGCAAACAACCACACAAAACATCGCCTTAAAACCAATTTCGTTATTCCCAGCTATGTCTAAATTCTTTAAAATGTTAAAGCAACTAAACATTTGATCCTAGATACTCAATTTACTACGGAATGAACAATAATATCGACGGAAGAACAAAAAGAGAAAACAGTTTCTTTAAAGATTTTCTTAGACGTTGCGCAGGCTTTTGGCAAAGTTTGCGCAAGTTTTTGACAACGTTTGATGATAGAAAGAAATCAAAGCAGAAGTACCTCAGGGTACTGTTTTAGGCTCAGTCGACTATTACTCATATTTGACAAAATTACTCTATAATTATCACTGCCGAAAACCAGACCTTTGAAAACTCTAAAACGGTTATAACGAATTTTGGGTATAGTTTGTTTAGCATTAATCGTTGTAATTGAGGTTTATCATTGTAACAGCATGAGGCCAAGAATTCTCATGATGCAAAATAACTAATCGTTTCAGACAGCTCATAGTACACTACACCGTGCAGATGCAACTAAATACAGAGTATAACCTTGAATCCATAGAAATTAGGTTTGACATTAGGAGTGAAATCGTAGAATATTTCCATAATTTTATGGGGTTATCGCCCAATACCAATTTGATTCAGAAATCCCTTAATTTTTTGATTTGCAAGAAACTGTACCCAACCAAACAAATTCTTGAGACGCACTTCCAAAGTTCGTCACAAGTTTTTTTCATTTGCCACGAGTCAACATGAGGTAGGATGGCAGAGGCAGTAAAGACAACACAACAATGCAAACCCCGTAGAGCAACCATTGCTAAGGTTTGTATTAATTTGGATGACCGCTTAGGACCATCATAGAAGGAAATGCAAAATTAAACAAAATGAGAACCTAAAGATACAGCTCTGTGATAATAATACAGTGGACAACTGAATCAATATTGCTAACAAATAAAGAAGATGGCAAGAATTGCAATGTTTGAATAAAATGTCCCGTAGACATTCTCGAGACTGCGGAAACAGCGGCAGCAAATAGATAAATGCGCACACTACATCAATGTGAAAAACGGCTCACCGGAAAATTTACCACCTTACCCACCAATAAAGAAATCTTCTGTGCAAGTCCAAACCACTGAGTTATATAGATTTGGAAAAAGTTTTTCAAAGACACGGTACAGATAGCATACAAAATGAAGGCAACTATAACGAAGCAATCAACATCCATCTACCACGAAACGGGAAGTTAAAAGTGCTTTTCAGAAGCTAAAAAACCACAAAGATCTATGATAATATTCCAGCATAATTGGAGACGCATTTGTAACTACGAGAACTCTTATCCACTAATAGCAGAAGAGTGAAATACTTTTAAAATTCTACAGAAAAAGAAAGAAGGCGCTTGACTATAACAACTCTAAAGAACAGTTATCTTAGAGAATGCAAGAATTAGAGATTCATATATTCTCATCAGTACAAATACAGTACTAGCGATCATTATTCTTAAACGAACAACACCAATGTAAGAAACGAACAAGCTTGCTTTAAACCTGGAAAAAAGCTGTATAGTTGAGGCGCATTCTGAAAAGCATTCTACAAAATGGGTATTCCAAAGAAAACAAGAAAATTCATTAAGGAAATGGACAAATAGAGTTCAATACAAGAGCAAACAGAGTGATTAAAACAACAACACACGAGGATTTAGATAACAATGTGTTCTCTATCCACTACTGTTCTTAATAGTGCTGGATAATGTGATGCACAAATTACATAGTGCATTCCCAAATGGCATTCAGTTGAATCCAATTAACCAACTCAACGATCGGGATTACGCGGACGAGATATCTCCTAACTTTATGCGTTAGACAACAACTTCGTTTACCTTCACATTCGTCTATATCACATTCAGTGAGTATCAGCCGCAGAATTTTTTATATAAATAAATAAACAACTTTCCAAATGACGATACTTTTTTTTATATTTTATACTATGCCACCTGTTTTGGGGCTCAAGGCTCACCCAGCTTTTTCGCGGTTCGCTTATTTACGTTTTACTTTACGCCTAAATGGCCAAATCGAGAACGTACGGCTAAAAGTCCGATTTTCGTAGAACCATCTGAGCATTGCATAGCTCCATGCTGGCCTACAGTACTGACATGGAAGATTAGACGGCACACGGATTCTTACCTCAACTGGGTCTCAGATGAGTTCATTCGCACCATCGATCACACCACCCAAACGTTCCAGTAGACTAGTATAGGGTAATCCATTCACCGTAACAGTTTCACCAGCCATATTTTCGAAACACCGTCAGGCCAAAGGCGCACCAAAAAGTGACACCTTGATGATAGAGAGGCGTCAAACAATCATTTTTTGTTTTCCTGAACCCTAAATGTGTCAATTCTGCTTATTAACGTAGCCTCCGATGTTAAAATGGGCCGCATCACAGATCAGAAGTTTTCTTCAACGCTACGGGCTACAGAAGCAACGTTCTCAGGTGTTCCTTAACGACGCACAAGACTTCGCTGCTTCACATCACTAATTTGTCCCAACAGTCCAAATTTTTCTACTAGTTTCACTATTACCGGCCAAGAAAGTGCTTTAGTTTTGCGAACTTGACAATGGCATAATTTTTACCATTTTGTAGTGGTTTTAAACAATTTCAATGCGTTGTTGAAGCATGTATTGTACCGTTTTTAGTAATGGTGTAGTATTTACTCGTCAAAGGTCAAAAGATGACAGGCCTTAAATTGACAGCTGTCCAAATAAGCTGTTACGTATCTCCGGCAACGAACACGTGTCTGCATTTCGGGCTGAGCAGCGTCGGCTGGGAGGGTTGTTGTTGCCGTCATAAATCGAGATAGTACAAATCCCACGTGTTCTATAGGAACTTTACACATATCCGCATTTTGAGGTCTAACCACCACCACCACTTAAAAAAAACTTAATTCATTTTAGGTACTCGTAAATATAAATTTATTTCAGAATCACCCAAAAATCTTCCATAATATCAAGTGAAGTCTGATAAACAAAAAAACTTACACTAGGGGTTTAACTTACAAAGAATATACTTAATAAAAATAAAAATGTACTTTATATATGTATATATATGAAAAAAGTTAAAAGAATTTCTTTTTAAAGGTAGCCAAAGGCTTAGATGTTTACAGATACAAAAAAAACTCACCCAAACCGTGTCTAGTTCCTTCGAGTACTCCAAGGTTGCTGGGGAGCTGTAATATAATGTTAATTCTAATCCTAAAAAAAAATTCACTGATTTTCATATATATGTACATATATATATATATATATATATATATGTAAATTTTGTAGATTCTTATAGATTTGATTAATTATTATTAATAAGACTAATCTATTTCACTCGGCTAACAAATATCAAATTTTCTTATTCTAAATACACTTTTAGTTTCACTAAATACGCTTAAAAAAAAACTGGAACTTGTGGTCACCACTATAGATAATAATACCGAAAAAACCCGTATGGCTAGTCTGGATGACTTAATTTCTGTTTTTTTCCCGGTCCTGTCTGGTTGAAACACTGTTGCCTCAAGTTAAGGTGGCCTTGATTGGTGTTCTATTATTGAAATGAATTTCAATATCAACTACGAACCCCGTCTTGCGGGTTCGCTAGTACAACAACGATATTTCGGTGTATATTTCGCGGTGCCTTATAAGGTTGTACCCGATACCATTTACTTTTTTTTTTTAATATTCTCATAGAATATCTCAATTTTTGTTGATTTACTAAATATTATTTTTATTATGATTATTGTTATTTTTTTTTCTTTTTGACTTTATCGCACGGGAGTCTCACTTTCATTAAAAATCCGACTCAATTCGCAGTTCTGATGAAGTATCGTATATACATATAAAGGTGGTATATACATACAACGCAACTATATACAAAGAAATTCAACACATTCATAAAAGGCAACAGTATCATGCGTTCCATGGACCAATAATTCTTCCGCGTATGTAAATAAGAATCGTCACACTATGAAAAATACTTTATATCAATACTTTCAAATATTTCTCAAATACATAAGAATCACAACCAACCACAACATGACCATTAGTTACCATACAAGCAAGTATATAATGTGAGTATATAACAATAACAACAATGTCCAATAATTCGAGTACTATATTTCCCCTGTACGAAATACCAATAAACCTTTTATATACTAAAGTTAATGACTAATAACATCGAAGACTTGAATATTATATAAACATAAAGCAAACAAATTTCAAGTTCATCAACCTAATTTACATCATATACATCATATATAACGTATCATCAAAAGGGAATTCCATGAGGTGTTAAATAAATAAAACCGGCCAGCTGAACTAGTGTATTTGTTTTTTTTTCCTTTTATATATATGGCACCATTGCAACCGTAACAAAGCAGGCTTTTCAAAATAAAACCTCTTATTGGAAAACCATCTAAATAGAATGGTTCGGATAAGAAGGCACAGTAAAGTGATTTATTTTTTTGGTGGAACAACACAGCGTTTAATTGAGGTTCAATTTTAAACGCTAAGAGAATTGAATAAAGGCCAAACAGTTTTCTCTTTTATATGTATTAGATACGTTTGTCACCTTAATGCAATGTTTTGACTGTTTTTTTTTCGTTTCGCGATCATCATGGACTACGTTTGACCTGCACATCACTATATAGTAATTTGAACATTTCAAAATGCACGGTTCCAATTTGCACCACTTTTGAGTAAGCGTGACAGCTAATATTAGATTTAAGTTGTACATTTTTATAGTTCAACAAAGCATAGTTTAATTAAAAGTTTTTTGTGACAAAATTTTGAAAATTGTTGACATATTTTTAATTAAAATTTTTAGTTATAGTATTTTCATAAATTAGGAATATCAAAAGAAAAACTCAAACATATTTCTGTTCTCTTATCATTTCCAGCATTATCTTATAATTGACAAAAAATAAAATTGAAAGAATTTATGTTTATGACACTGTCAATAACATTTTATTTTCAGCAATATTTCAAAAGCTTGCACATAAAAGCATATTTATTTTACCTACATACCTACATATATTTATATGATTCTGTGTTTAAGACAGTTCCGGAGATATACTGCAGTTTTCCAATATTAAATTTCCCATACAAATATTTAAACGTTCGCTTATTTACAATTAACCTACTTTACGCCATTACAACAAAATTGAGGAAGTATGGCTTTACGTTACCAGCCAATAATACTGACATGGCAGGGTTGTTCATTCCAACAGACGATCGGAATGTTCATTCCAATTGTGTTTATTCCCACCATCAATATCGTAATCATATGGTGAACAGTCTCTTTTATATCTCTTCACAGCGTTAACCGTTGAATCCTGTAGTCTTTAGAATATGCATAAGGCTCCAGGATATGATCTTATAATGGATCAGATAATGAAAGTGTTACCGGATGGATAAGGCGTTGAGAAAATTAGTGCTTATAGTTAATGAAGCTTTTTGACAAAGATATGTACCAATTCAATGGAAAGTTGCGGAAGTAATAATAATACTTAATCCGAACAAACCTCCGATTAGATTTTTTTCTCTGCTACCAACCTAATCGAAACTATTTGAAAAGTTTCTTCTTAAAAGATTAAAACCAACTATCGAAGAAAGGAATTTAATCTTCTCACATCAGTTGAGATTTAGGGAACAACATTTTGTACTGTATGCTGACTAACATTCTAACAAGAAGACTCCAAAGAACTAAATCACAGGACTTGTCGCGACTAGGAGGTCAGTATACTTATTGTGGCGAAAAATCTGAGGAGGAAATACAAAAAATAGCGCATAAATCACATGATTGTCGCCGACACAACACAATTTGCACATTGTCTCATTAATAACTACAGCTGTACAAAAATCTGATTAATAACTACAGCAAAGAGTATGTATACTGTCGCCTTTACTCATTGAAGCATATGATTTTAATTAGCCAAAGGGATCTCGAATTAATTGTTTTCAAAAACCATCTTATGTGTGGAAACATATTTTCTTTTCTATAATCGAGCATATAATTACTGTATGTATGTTCCATATTTATGTTAATACATATTATAGGCTACATTCAAAAATGAATATGTATACACATAAAAACTAAATAACAAGATAAGTGAGTTAATTATAAGTTAAGGGTTATATAAAGTAGTTCTTGTCATACCAAGTATTCTTTTTACTAAGCCACCCGTTTCAAGTATAAATTTAGGTTGAATATTAATTTAATTGTGTCTACATACTCGTACGAGTATGTTTTAAGATTTTCATCTCTTTTCAGTGCCTTTAAATTTATGTATGCAAAAAAGATACATAAGACTTAAAATCTTTTTATAAGCTTTTGATAAAATATAGGATTTGAAATTTAACTTTTTATTATACATATTTAAGTTTAATATATTTACCTATTTATATTCGGGTTCTGTTATCGGTTTGCTCTATGCAGATTTATTCGTTAACTTAAGATTTTGCAACAGATGAGCACTCGATGTTACTCTGGTCGATATCATCTTACCGCATAGTTGCAGAAAAGATGAACAGCACGTGTATTAGAAAACAAAGTTTTCTCTTTTGGATGTCATAAAAGCAGGTAACCATTTATTTGATTAAAATTATTAAATCAATCTAATTTTAATTCTTTAATATAATAATCATTATTGGTTTCTAGAGCATCAATAGATTAACCTATGAATCAATAAAATAACACACAGATTAGATACAGACAACCCAAAAGTACATCACAAATCGTACACGCCACACCGAGCACTACACCTACCAGTGTACTCATCACATGAAAAATTGGCATATTCGAGCTCAAGCTAATATAAAAAAATATTGAATCCGTTTTTAAACTTTCTATTTTAATCCGATGATGTAGATCCCATTTACACCCCGAACCTCTAAAAATTCGAAACCTCATAAAATTTAATGAGGACTAGAGTTTCCTTACGAGATAACATTCAAGTCCTCTTTACCACTTGAATGTCAAGTCCTCTTTACCACGTGGTATACATATATATATATATATATATATATATATATATATATATATATATATATATATATATATATATATATATATATATAATATATATATATATATATATATATATATATATATATATATATATATATATATATATATATATATATATGTATATATATAACGGGTGATTTTTTAAGAGCTTGAGAACTTTTTTTTAAAAAAAAACGCATAAAATTTGCAAAATCTCATCGGTTCTTTATTTGAAACGTTAGATTGGTCCATGACATTTACTTTTTGAAGATAATTTCATTTAAATGTTGACCGTGGCTGCGTCTTAGGTGGTCCATTCGGAAAGTCCAATTTATTATAGCATCGCTATCGTTCGATGCTAACAAACTTTTTGTTGCCAAAAATGGAAGAACTGAACTTAGTTGACATGTGGTTTCAACAAGATGGCGCTACATGCCACACAGCTCGCGATTCTATGGCCATTTTGAGGGAAAACTTCGGAGAACAATTCATCTCAAGAAATGGCCCGGTAAGTTGGCCACCAAGATCATGCGATTTGACGCCTTTAGACTATTTTTTGTGGGGCTACGTCAAGTCTAAAGTCAACAGAAATAAGCCAGCAACTATTCCAGTTTTGGAAGACAACATTTCCGAAGAAATTCGGGCTATTCCGGCCGAAATGCTCGAAAAAGTTGCCCAAAATTGGACTTTCCGAATGGACCACCTAAGACGCAGCCACGGTCAACATTTAAATGAAATTATCTTCAAAAAGTAAATGTCATGGACCAATCTAACGTTTCAAATAAAGAACCGATGAGATTTTGCAAATTTTATGCGTTTTTTTTTTAAAAAAAGTTCTCAAGCTCTTAAAAAATCACCCTATATATATATATATATATATATATATATATATATATATATAAATATATATATATATATATATATATATATATATATATATATATATATATATATATATATATATATATATATATATATATATTGTAACGGAACCTGTTGGCACCATCGTAAGGTAACCCTTCAGGTATGCGTTAAGGATCTTGCGGTCAGAGTCTTGCGCGGTGCTCAGGGTTAGGCATGGGGATTTGCAAGTTTGACCTCATGCTTGAATAAACCGCATACAATAAAATTTTTAGAATTAATTAAAAGAAGGAAAACTAAATTAATATAGACATTTGCAGGAGTTAGAGACATTTTAGATTCAACATGAGAGAGAAAAACAACGGAATTTACCCCATTCCGACCTCAAGCGCTATTAGCCACTCATCTCATTATTGTGAAAGAACTTCAAAATATTTAATCGACAAAAAAAACTGAGAAAATTATACTTTTAGATTATCGTACACAACGTTTCTAGAGGAAAAAAAAAAAATCCAACATGTGGTTTCCGAAAAACAGGAAATGATCGACAAAATCAAAGTGTCAACTTGATTTTTCACCGAGACCATACCAATCAAGGCAACAAGTTATTTAGAACTATTATTAAAAGTTATATAACAAAAAAAAATATGAATGTATATAATATAAAATATGCATAACTATATGATACAAGACAAAATCCGTACTGGTACTGCCCATCCGTATAATTTTTATATCGCCAACCGCTGTTTCTTGACCCACGAGGTAACAAAAACACCATCCAACACCAAAATCTGGAAATCCGTAGAATCGTCTATTCAAATTTAATTTTTAAAAGCGCGGTTTATAAACATTAAAACTAGCTTTATTACAATTTAATTTGATTAATTTAATGAGTATTTCCTCCCGTGCCCTTATTACAGCTTCCATCCTTCTGGGCATACTAAGTAGAATTCTTTGTATCATTTCTTGCGGAATGAGATTCCACTCTTCTTGTGCTGCAACTCTCAGCTCTGCTTTCGAATCTGGTGCAGGATTTCTAGCTCTATACGGCGTTTTAGAATGTCCCACACGGGTTCAATCGAATTAAGATCAGGACTCATTGGTGGCCACTTAAGTGCACGAATGCCAATATCTTGGAGATATTGTCGTACCGTTGCAGCAACGTGGACTGGAGCCTTATCATCCATTAACACAAAACTGTCATAACCTATGAAGCGATGGCAAAACGTGATCGCCAAGAATGTTCCGAGCATACCAGTCAGCATTCATCCTTAAACCAACATCCACCAGCTCCGTACGGCCCTCCCAACCGATTCCACCCCAAAACATTATTGAACCTCCACCAAAGCTTACAGTTTGCACCATGTTACACAGTGCGTAGCGTTCTCCAACTCTTCTGTATACAAGATTACGTCCATCTTGTTTCCATAATTGGATTCTGGTCTCATCTGAAAAGAGAACAGTGGCCCATTGATCAGTTTCCCAATTTGCATGAGTATGAGCAAATTCTAAACGGCTGGATTTGTGGCGGGGAAGAAGCCGTGGAACTTTTACGGGCCGTTTTGGAGTTAGGTTCACTTCTTTTAATCTTCGTCTAACTGTTCTGACACTAATATTCACTTGACGCGCACTAAGTAACTCATTTTTGAGTTGAGTAGAAGTTCGTTCATTTTTAAAAATCGATTATCATGCTCGGTTGTGCACTTTTTACGTCCTTGTCCGGGCTTTCTTTTATACTCTAGGATCTCACGATACCGCTAAAGTATTCGTGAAACCGAAGACTGATTAATTCCTAATTTTCGTGCGATTTGTACTTGTGTATAATCTTCCTGATACAATGTGACCACTTGAACCACCACCAGCTCTTGAACGGGTGCCATATTACAATAGATTTTCTATTAGCTGTTTACTTTAGAACACATTTACAAGAACTAGTGGAACTGCATTTAAAAATAATTGATATGCAATGGAACAAACGCCGATCGTTGCGTTGGATTTCAAACACAATGCACTTTTGATTAAGCATTTTTGAAAAATTTAATTGATTGGCTTGCAGTAAACTTTATTCATGGTGGTGGTATTCTGATAAAAATATAAATGTTCTATCATTTGACACTAGTAGTATTAAAATTGATCAGCGGGATTTTTTTTATTACAAAAAAAAATATACGTTAGTTTTGTATCAAAATTAATTATTTATTCTTAAATTATATTATTAGCACAGTTTATCCCAGATGCAAACCCTAAGTTACACTATATGATACAGGTGCCTCAAACGTGATCTTTTTATAAACAACATATATAGATCAACTAACCCGATACACATATTGACAAAAAAAAGCAAGAAGTGCTCAAGAGCAAGAAGTGCTCGAAGTGTTGAAAACATCGCAGCCTTCAGTTCAAAAAATCGCGAATGTGCCGCTCACACGACGTTTGCAACAATTGGGCGTTACTGTGACATCATTGTGGCGAATTTTACGTAAAGATCTTGGCCTGCATCCGTATAAGATCAAGCTGACACAACAACTAAAGTCGTTTGACCATTTGAAGCGACGCCGATTCTTGTATGCGTTACTGGGCAGGAAGCAATCCACACGTGATTCATGAGGCACCGTTGCATCCCGAAAAAGTCACTGTTTGGTGCGGATTACATGCCGGCGGCGTCATTGGGCCAACTTTTTTCATCGACGATAACGATCGCCACGTTACTGTTAATGGAAATCGATACCGCGATATGATAAAAGTTTCTTTTGGCCGCAATTGAATGGAATGGACTTGGACGACATGTAGTTTCAACAGGACGGGGCCACATGTCACACAGCACACGATACAATCGCGTTATTGAAGACTAAGTTCGATGAGCGTGTTATTTCACGCAATGGGCCCGTCCAGTGGCCGCCGTGTGATTGGAAACCTCTAGATTATTTTCTTTGGAGTTATGGGAAGTCATTGGTCTATGCCAATAAGCCGGCGACGTTGCAAGAGCTCAGAGCCAATATTGAACATGAAATTGCTGGAATTTCAGCCGATTCATGCGAAAGTATGGTCGAAAATTGGGTTCAAAGATTGGACTTCGCAAAACGTGCACGCGGTGGTCATGCAAAAGAAATCGAGTTTCGTACTTAAATGTAAATGTTCAAATTCGTTAATAAAAAAAAGTTAGTTCAAAAGTCGAATAGTTTGTGTTTTATTCAAAGTTGAAGTGCTCTTATTGAAAAACCCAATATAATTTTACCAAGAAAAGTTTCTAACTGTAATCCCATTCAGAGAAGATCGAGTGTCGAAAGTGTGTGTCAAACTAGGATTGTAATCTTCCAAACGGATAGTTCGATAAATTTAACGACGTTTTGCTCTTCTCCAACTACGGTATAGTGTTTTTCAAGCTAAACTTATGGTGATTAAATATTGGTTACTGATACTATAAGCACATTTACGAAGATCTAGATTGGCTTTAAAGTTATCAAGCTTTATGACGTTGAAATTATTCCAGATATAATTATTTGCTATTGTTTTCTCTAAGTTACCGATGACGTGAGTTATTGGCAGCTAAGATTAAATATATTTGCATGGATTTTGGCAATTGTTGGTATGAAGTCATTCAGCACCGTAATTAAGAAAAATCAATACTTAAAGTATTAGTTAACTGTAAGTCATACCTGTATCTATTTACACCACAGTTCTTTATATATGTGGTGGAGTGTTGATAACTGCTGTAGTAAATAAACAGATGATAACCGATTAATGAATTCTGTTGGCGGCTTTTTGGAAATCCAGGATTTGATTGCGTGTATGTCGAGAAACTGGTTTGTCGCTATAATGGAATCTATACGATTCGATGACAAAGCAAAAGATAAAGTAGTTCCAACTAGGTTTTTTTGGGAACTTATCAACATTAAGCCCGGATAAGAATTTTACCATTGACGATAGTCCGTCAACACCGATTATAGTTGAAGCTTAAATCAGAAATCGGCATGTTTAATGTCTATCTAAGATACGTACATACCACTATAATCAGTTATGTACTCAAGAATTCTTCTAGTAAAAAAATATCTAATATTCAATCGAAAACAATCAAACGCTGAGAAGATGTATTCATCTAAAAAATCTAGATTTTGGTCAAAATACTGATGAAAGGTGGAAGAAAATAGAAGAACATGGCAAACTTAAAGTTCTCCTTTACAATCAGGATACAAAAGAAATTAGAAGAAAATATGAGGACCCAGCTAACGAAGCGATTAAAATAGCCGGGAGTTTCGCAGGAAATACCATATGGCAACTATAACGAAACTGTCAATACCCATTGATCAAGCAGAAAGTAAGAATTGTCATCCAGATTAGTAGAACAGATAATCTACCAGGAGAATTATTCAAAGTGACACACATTTATTTAACTACAGAAATTCACAAACTAATATTAGTTGAATTATGGACTACCGGGAGAATCCTGTATAAAGAAAGCATTTAATCACAACGATTACAAAACAGGCGACCTAAGAGAATGCAAGAACTGGAGACGAGAGGTGTTTCACTTCTCAACGGTACCATAAAAGTATTAGGGATTATATTTATTGATCGAATAACCTCATCAATCAATCAATCAATAGCTAAGAATGGAAGAAGCTAACTTAAGGGCAAAAAAGAGCTGTACAGATCATATCAACGCCACACGTATGATCATAGAACAGTCAAACGAATGGACTTCACCCATGTACCTACTGTTCGTATACTTCAAACATGCAATTATTTCAATCTGTCGAACTACAATCTGAAAGGCACTTTGCAAAATTCGAAGAAAATAATTGAACTTATCAAGAGTTACTATTCATACAATTCCTGACTCTCCATCCCCAAATAGTGACTAATGAGTACCACAAACGCGTTTCAATGAAGTCCGCAAATGGCATTTGCTTATTTACACATAGCCATGAAGAAAAAAATATAAAAGCTTTTAAACCTCGCAAATGAAGTTGGTCTAAAAATTAATATGAGTAACTAAAAATTAATATGAGTATCAAGGGACTAAATACGACTAATTATACGCCAATCGTAAAGGTAAGAAATTTGTATACCTCGGTTGTAGCGCAACAAAAACAAGCGGCACGGTAGGAACAACCAATCAG
The DNA here is from genome assembly GCA_963932295.1 of Tipula lateralis. Classification (NCBI taxonomy): domain Eukaryota; kingdom Metazoa; phylum Arthropoda; class Insecta; order Diptera; family Tipulidae; genus Tipula; species Tipula lateralis. The sequence goes on from OZ010738.1 coordinate 141,494,534, forward strand.
CGCCTCAAAAAGCTAGAAATACGTTCAATATGCTTTACAAGGCTTTGAATGTATCCATCCTGTCAATAGAAGCTAATATTTTTTAATGTAAAATCAATTCTTCTGAGGGCAAATAAGATCACAACTAAAGCGACAAACGAACCAAACAGAATGAAATTCAGCAGGAAAGAAGTAATTAGGAAAGCCCCTTTTAAAGACAGATAGTCCAATCTAGTGGATAACCTATGCTCTTAAATTGCAGATAAAAGAAAAAAAATTTAAATCATAATTTCTAGGATTTGATTCAAAATTGTTGAAGTGTGATAATTGATGCTGGGTGCTGTAATCGTGACAGCTAATGATGAATGGCGGGAGTTAAACTTTGAACTCCACAGAGTGGCATTGATTGACAGCTAGGGCGCTGGATCCACCAGCCGATGAAGACGTTTGTCTTGAAATGTATGGCATCTTATCTTGTATGTGGTCTGTAATATTCGTTTCGCTAGGCCGGTTTCGATCTGATGACGTCATTGACTCGTTGTGTGATCGAAAAGATCAAATCCATCTCATCAGGCATATGCGACCGGACTTGATGTATGTTGCATTTCGTTTCTATATACTGTGAGGATATGTTGCAACAGTTGAGTCAATAAGTTGATCTATCGTTATAATAAAAAATGGGTTGAATAACCCAGATTCTACGAATAAATGAAAATATAAGAATATTTAAAATATTCTGTTACATATAACCTCCAAAAGCGTTACAACCAAATGTTGTAAATTATTCAAATCATAAATAATTATTTTGTGCAACGATTTCATTCAAAAATGATTAAACCCCAAAAATTCTTGAATTATGCCCAGAAACCCTATAAAATGAACAAAAATATGTTAAATTTCGAAGTCCAACAATAATAAAATAAAATTTTTTACTCTAAAATACGAGTTAAATTTTATAAAAAATTCAATTTTTTTTGACCCAAACATAAAATATGTATTAAAAATGTACATAAAATAACAGAATTAAATCATAATAAAGAGATTGTTCTGTGTTTTTAATTTAAAATTCATTAAAAAGAGTTTAAGCAGCAATAAAATGGATTACGAAATGTATGTTTTCACTATATGAGCTTTGGTGGTCGACTGTTATGATTTAAACATTTTTTTAGCTATGCTACTATTTATGCACTTAAAATTATCTTATGTTAAACAGATGCGTGGTTAAGTAATTAAAATCAAAAAATTAACTGGTGATTAAGTAAGAATAGGCTGTTGATAGGGTGGTTAGCAAAAACCCGAAATTTCCGGGTCGTCTCTTTCGTTTTCTCAGTTTCTTATAGCTTGTACCCCCAACTATCTACGTTGGTCGAAAAATTGCAAAGATTTTCCCACATTTTGAGACTGTTTGGAGAAACAAAATTTGAAATTGTTGAATACATTTGACACTTACACAGGAGTTAATTAGACATGTAGCCCAATAATTAGACAATTCACTTGGTCCTTAAAATAATTTTAATGGAATTGGATTAAGTTTTGCTTTTATAATTTGGCCAGAAGAACCAATCGATTTTGAAGAGTGAAAGTGAGGGTAATCTATATAATTCTATGTATATATATACGATTATAGTCTTAACAGACCATCATTAATTATACCGCCAATAATTACATCTTTATATTATCAAATTAATTCAACCCACTGTATGATAGAGGGGCCAACAATTCGCACTCAGTTGCTAACATATCCACTCGATGTTACATAAACTACTTTATCGATTTCTATAAAAAAACTTGAATTGTATAACAATTCATATATTTTCTAACTAATTTTAATTTGTCAAATACGAAAAAGTTTTTTTAAGCATTAAATTACGTAAAATCGATAAATCTTAAAAATTCTCTCGAAAATAAATAATTCATCCGAAATGAAAGATCTGAACAGTGGCGTTGAACTGACGAAAATAAAAAATTTTTATTTTCATTTTTCCGACATATAAAATTTTATTACGTTTATAAGCCCGAACACAGTACCGATCGAAATAACACATCCCATAGTAGAATGTATTCATCGGGATATTTTTTCCCCATTATGTGTAACAGTTATAAAAGTAACAAATGAAAATAGAAAATTCGAGTTGAATTAGGGGTTTCGAATTCGAGTATATAAAAGGGGAATATGAAGTGTTCGTTTGCATACTCGTAGTATACTCGTAAATGATTTCGTCTGATTAAGATAAACTCAAGATGAATTTCATTCATACGAAAACTCGAGATGAATAAAAGCTTTAGTGGGTGTAATGAGTATTGAATCAGTGGACTAAAAAAAATTCATTTATTTGTGATTTATTTACACCCCAATTTAAGCTTTAAGCTCATTCATATTGGATTTCTAACTTATACGTTTCCAATATATTTTTGTACTCGTTGTACCGAATTGCCATATAACGAATAGTTGGCATCCCTGAATTAGAATGTTTTGTTATTAAGTCATTGAGACCACCACTGCAGTGAATGGAGTTATTGCCGATAATATCGTCCAGATGTGTGTTGTACGAGTAACGAAATTTATTGGAGTAAATGATTTCGTTCCTGTTTAAAGAATATTATTGTTACCTCTTTTCAAATATTTGATGATTTCCGTCTTATAACTGATTTAATGTAAAATCTCAATCTCTTTTTATCACAGATGAAATTGGTTCAGGATTCAGTCTATCTGTGCGATTATTGTTTCTTTTTTAGTTCATATCCAGTTTCATCATACGCTTGTATTATTATTTTTTATCGATTTCACATTCGTAGCAATAGAATACGGATTGTATTGAAATCACTGAAAATTTGCTTGACTAATAATTTTCCATTATTGAATATTTACTTAAATTTTTTAGGGAGGTCAATATTTTCCAACTTGTACAAATGGAACATATATTTTGTTTGGCGTCACGTTTTGGCCATATATCTCACGCATGATTCTTCTCTCGAATGTTAAAAGCCATCTTGCGTACTCATCCGTGAAGGTCCATTTCGTTGCTCAACAGCAAGACGATTCTCCTCATCAAACCAATCATTTTTGGGCTTAGTTTTCCCTATACCGAGAGTGTACTGGTCAGCATCGACAACCGAGGTTTTCCATACTTCCCAGACACTGTTCACTACATAAGATTGGTAATTGGATCGCAAAACGCTATTGCTGACAAGATCTCGATATTTACGTTGCGTTTCTTCTATTATCAGACCCTCATAGGAGAATCGCGTTGTATATTCCCCTGTCCTCCCTGACCAGTACGTAAATCTCCATCGTAGCTTTTCAGTGACCAGATAATGGTCACTGCTTATGAATTTTTTTGGCGACCGATACGATCTCACGTCTTGGACAACCCGAGCCCGCCCTTTTGAAATCAACACATGGGCAATTTGGCTTCGGGATGTTTTACGTGGATGTGTCCATGTTTCCAAATGAAAGTTTTTTATGAGGAAAGAATGTACTTGCCACTTTGAGATTTTCGGTCGCAGTTTCGTGTCGGGAGTACGGACCTATATTGTTACATAAGTCGGTCTGATTTCTGCCAGCTCTAGGATTAAAGTCACCAATCTGACATCGTGCTCGGGGATAGAGCCCATCAGATTATCCAAATTATTGTAAAATGACTCTTTATCCTGGGGTTGGCTTACATCAGTGGGCGCATGTACACACACAATTGACAGCTTGGCTAATCTCATATGCAACCGAAGCTTACACATTCGATTGTCGACGCCTAAAAGAAATTCATCTCCAAGATTTCCGAGGTCATCTCCACTGTGTAGCAACGTATAGTCTTGGGACACATGGTATCCACTTTTAGGCCATCGAGTTTCTTTGAGCGCTACGAGTTCCAGCCGACACTCTTTCATACATGTGACAAGGCCGTTGAACGCGTCAGGTTTTCGAAGTAACTGCACGTTCACGTGCCGATCCTCATTCTCATTTCCGGGTACTTAAGCGGGGGGTTAGTATTGTTTTGGCGGTATCCGATTTTTTTTGACTTGTTGACATTTTTAACATTTGTAGTGTTTTACGGATGCGGGTCGTGAGCCCAACGATTAGACTTAGTCGCCTCCTTCGAAAAGCTCTGGATACTGTGGTGGTATTGTATGGGTTTCGTGGTTCGTTTGTAAAATTGACTAAACACTAGTGCCCCCACCTACAGGGCGATGAGAAAAATACGGACTTTAAATTGCAAGTCCTTGTGATCGTCAAATAATTTTGAAAATCTAGGATTTACATAAGAATTGTCTGCTCTGTATCTAGTAGAATTTTAATAGTTTGATTTTTTATAGTGAGTAAAAAAAGAGGAAGTTTGGTTTGCTAGGAAGTTAATGTCTATTTCGAGATATTTTGTAGAAAATCATTGTCATTTATGAATTCTAAATTATTTACATTCGGTTCATGCTAAATAGTTGTTTTTGGAAAGAATGTTTTAGGTTTACTCTCATAAGATGATTTATAAAAAGGTTTATTACCAGGTTTTGCTTCCTGTTTAATATTATTTGTTTCCGAATGTTGTTTTGTATATTTGATGAAAGCTTGGAAATTACGCTAGTTATATTTTTTTATATGTAGTTTTTGCAATTCTATACTTTTCAAACTTAAGATGATTTGTACCTGTTGAAAAAACTAAAAGCTTCTTGCAATTCACGTGGTTGAGCAGCGAGTAACCCAAAGGAGCAGCTAAACCTATCATAAAGACTAGTAAACCAGTTAACTGGTGTAGTTCGATCAATAGGCTCATTGTACATTGATCTATTTCGGTCAACCGAACTATGTTTGATAATAACGTTATTATAGCTTGAATGTGTTCGAAGAGCATTTGAGGCTCTAAGTTAAATTTTATTAACGAAAATATTTCAAGTTGTACATAAGATATGCTTCAATTCTCGGAATATCCATAAACAAGATTATGTCGGATTAGTTATTAATTTGTGGTCACACCATGAGTGATTAATGATTGACTTACTGCGAATATTCTGCATTATAATTGTATAACTTGGCAATTCTTTAAAAGGTTCTATTGTCTTTAGAACTTGGTCTACTGAATCAAGAAAGTGAAATAATTCATCTTTCTTGCCTTAAAAGGACGGTAGATTTTTTGTAACCATACATAGACTTTGTAGCTATATAGAATTGCGTTTTGTTTTTATTAAGTAATTTATTCATTTTAAGTTATCCGATGTGGATTGGTTTTTAAAGTAAATAGCCAATTTTATGTTTTTACAACACAGCTTATGGTATCACAGGATGTAGCTTAATGGTAATGAGTTTCTCTTCACGCCGCGGTCTCGAGTTCCATTTTCACCTTTGACCAAAAATGAACATGCACCGGATAACATAAAAAGCGATTGTGTGCCCAACGATAGATGACCACCTACAAAATGCACCAATACGTAAAAATGGTTCGTAACATCTTAGTTTAGATGTGGTAATGGCCATTTACGGCCTCTAAGCCATAGATAATGTTGTTCTAACAAATGAACCAATGGCTCCGCCAGCCTATAAAGCTCTCCAAACAGTTATTGCATGTGGATGTGTTTTGAAAAAACTTTGTGGATTATCCTCACTCAAAGTGCAACGGCTCTTCTAAGTACCCATTAAACACGGTGGTTCAGTAAATGAATTTAAAGAAATTTCGCAGAAGCATGTTATAAAGGATATCTAATCTTTTCCAGCAGTTAAATTGCATTATTTACGAGCCCTAATAAAGAAAATCTATCTTGAAAGTGGCCTTTTTATTGCGAAAATGTACATAATGTATATCTTCAATGGGTTGTAGAAAACAACCTTAGTACACAGTATGTCACAAAACATTTAATTTTAAATTCAATTATGGTTTTTTTAAAAGAATCAATGCAACGACTGAGCTATGCTAATATATCTGCATCTGACAAAGACAAGTTTTTCTATATAATACTAAAAATGTGGCAACAAAAATGAATCAAGAAGATAAAAGATTCATAAAAATATAGTCTTAACTTGTTTCACCTTCCAGAAGGTATTACAATGCTCCTATGATGAAACAAGTATTTGTTTCTATAAAAAAAAATTAAATAATTTTACGGAGTATAATTTGGCCGGTCATCAAGGCCATTTTTACTTGTGGAATGAAACTATCGCTAACCAAGGTACATCAGAAGGGAGTAGCTGTTTGTTTAAATTAATGTTGGTAGAAACAAACCAATGCGATAGGCGTCAATTCAATTTTTAGACCAATATCATAATCTTATTAGAAAAAAGAAAGTGAGTGGATCATCGTACTATGTACATGAAATTGAAGAAACCAATATATTTATTTTCAAGACATTGTCAGAATCCATTTTTTTTACAACAAATACACAAAACGAAGTAATTTCTTACATAAAAATCCGATATATATTGAATGTTCAATTCCTCCAGACTTACAATTTAAGAATTTAAAATGTTCCAAGTCAAAAACAGTATAAATGGTAGTTTTTTCTTCTTTTTTTATATTTTATACTATGCAATCTTTTTTGGGGCTCAAGGCTCTCCCAATACCCAAATAGAGAACGTACGTCTATAGGTCCGATTTTCGTAGAATCATCTACGCATTGCATAGCTCCAAGCAGCCTATAGTACTCACATGGAAGATGAGTCGGCCCATGAGTTCTGCAATCCAATAGGGGGCCATAGGGGGTTCAAACTATGTTTTTTTTATTTTTTTTTAGTGACATTCCAATTTAGGCAAATTTGCCTAAAATTTGGTAAAATAATTTAGGCAAATTTGCGAAAATAGAGAAAAATTGTCATATTTTTTTAAACGAATTAATTTTAAAAAATTTAAAAATAATATATTAATTTCGTAATAAGGCATTTTTCAAAATGTATAAATTATCCACTAAACTATAAATTTAATATTTGGTATGACCGCCAGTTTTCTTAATTACCGCTGCACACCTGTTGCTCATGAAGTGAATCAAATTTCGAATCACGTCATTGCTAATATCAACCCACGCAATTTGGATTTGGTGATTCAGTGGCTGGTTGTTGCTGGGTTACTTTGACGGACTTAATGCTTCATGATAGCCCAAATTTTTTCAATTGGGTTCATATTTGGGCAATAAGGGGGTCATTTTATTGTGTAGATGGAATTACCAACCAAGTACTTTTTCACCCTCAAATAGAAATAAAATGTTATGTACCAAAGTTGTTTATTATTTTTAACCTGAAAGTTATACAGAAGTTTGAAATAAAGAAAAAAAAGTGCATAGTCAATTATTTTGATATGTGGGCTGGCGCGTTGTCTTGCTGAAAGATGAAGCTTTTAGTTTCACTAAAATGCTTCAAAACTGATGCTTTCCAATGCATTTTCAGAATGTTCAGGTACACATTACCGGTTACCCCTGCTTTGACAAAGGCCAAGTGACCAACACCAGCATTACTACACCACCCTCAAACCATTACACCCTCAGTTTTATTAGGCACTTGTTGAATGCAGATAACGCTAAGGCGTTCACCTGGTTTTATACGCACAATTAGCCATCCATCTCAAATTTGCTTTCGTCAGAGAACACCACGTCATTCCACAACCCCCTGGTCCAGTTAGAGTGCTCTCTGGCCAGCTGAAGCCGGTCAAATTTTTGACAATATCTTTAGAAAACGTATCTGCAGAGAGTGGTGTGCCCTTAATTTAGCGTTCAGTAACCTTCACCGAGCAGTTGAACTGAAAATTTCAAGACCTTTTTCTGTAGCAAGATCGACTTGCAATTTTGGTGAAGTTTTTAGATCAGTTCTGCTTGGAACGAAGAACCAGAAATTTATCTTGCACTGTTGTGGTTTTTCGCAGTCTGCTAGACTCTTTAGACCGCTCTGTGTTCCCCGTAGTCCTATATTTTTTTATAAGATTGGTAATTTATGATTTCCCACGACCTATCCCATCACCAGTTTCACGCACGGACAGTTCTTCCTTCCATAACGCGATCACAACACTTGTTTGTTGATCGTTTAGTTTAGACATTCTTAGTACTTTATTCGCTTTTTTATACTAAAAGCTCTTTCTTTTTTTTTACTTAATTTTAATCCGCTATAATCTCCTCTACAATCCCCCAATACATTATTTGTACCCATGTGTTATAGTTTTTTACTTATGAGACGAAGAATGAAAACACTACCCACAAATATTTTCTGTTAAAAGATAATGGTAGTGTAAAAATTGTAACAATTTTTTTTCGTTAGTAAAATAAGAGGCGACGATTAGCAAATATTTTAATATTTGTGTGTCGTGTTTTCATTCTTCGTCTCATAAGTAAAAAACTATAACACGTGGGTACAAATAATGTATTGAGGGATTGTAGAGGAGATCATAGCGGATTAAAATTAAGTAAAAAACAAAAAATTTATTAGGGTATTTTTTTGAGAAAAACTCAAATTTATGAAAAATATATCATTTTTTTTTTATTTTTTTAACTTTAAAACGCCATAGCTCTTAAATGGATACAGATGCGAGATAGCCAATGAGGTCTTAAATATAGCCTATTTAGTTGTCCGTCAAATGAGACTTTGTCAGTTGCTGTCCGATAAAAATTTTGTAAGTTACAGCTTAATATCCGCTTGTACTTTTTTTCCGAACCAAATTTTTTAAACGCGCTGTATCTCAAAGAATATCAAAAATTGACTCCCCCCTGCTATACGATTTTTTTCATGAAATGAACCAAGGAATCAGCCCGTAACGGATCAGCATCCCAATCGGGGACACCCTATATATATATATATATATATATATATATATATATATATATATATATATATATATATATATATATATATATATATATATATATATATATATATATATATATATATATATATATATATATATTTATATATATATATATATATATAAATATATATGTATAAATAATTTATAATCATAAATTGGAGCCAAACAACAAAGAAAAAGTAAAACTTTATGATTATTATTCATAGTTAATTAGTTTTGATTATAAGAAGCTTATAATTTTAAAGTGTTTATAACCTCATATTTAGTTTTCATTATACTAATTAATTCAACATAAATTAAAAATCTTAGATTTAAACAATTAATATATCTCATACATTCCTATTTTCGAGCTCAGAGAAATAGTTCATCACATAATTGCGTAAATACAAATGTTTTTGGGCATTATTGCTGAAGGAGCATAGAAAGTGAATCACCATTTCCTTCTCGAAGAAGTGTAATGTTCTCCAAGATCTTACGAAGGCAGTATCATGTAAGTACTTCAAAGAACGTCTTCGTAGTGAAACTTGCGTTTTCAAGCGCTTTTAAGTACAGTTTAGACCAGTCTTGCACTATACTGCAAGTATTGATACTTTTCTACATATTTTCCGTTAATGACTCTGCTTTTTGTAGAGTGAATTGCTTTAGCAATTTGATCGGCCACATTACTTCTGCCTTTTTCGGTAGCAGTTAAAGAGTTGTACCATTTCTGAATAGTTCGTTTGTTCTGCAGTCTTAAATAATTTCGCGTTATCAGGGTCCTATATATAATCTGCACTTGTAGATGCTGCCTATTAAGAGGTTAATGGCAACTTAATGCCACTTTGAAAGTAAATGGAACTGATTCCAACAATTTAATGTCAGACTGTCATCATACAGAACTTGTTCAACCACTCTAACCTTAGCCTGATACAGACTGGAGATATGCAACGAGATGAAGATATAGACGAACCTTAAGCGGGTCTCACAAAACTCTGGCCCTCACTCTTCCGTCGAGCTTAAAACCATCTGTGAAACATTGCATAGGGTATCCTTAGAAGGATAATTTTAAATGATCAAATGCTTTTATCGAAGCATACACCATATGTCGTGAAATCAATATTCACTTGTTCCTCACTAGTGATTCAACTATGTTTAACTGTCCTATTTGAATATGTTTTCACTGACATTTTGCATATTGCAATAATCGATGTCACAGGACGATTCATTTAACGTATTTACAACTGCCATACAATGTACATAAAAATAAATACGATTTAAGTACCAAAATTATGATGATATATTAAGCTAGTTGTCCAGGACGGACACACGATGTAAACATTTTTCTTGGCTACTTAATATCCCACAAGTATCACAAACTGTCATTGATTCCTCCTATGAGCTATTTAATATCGCCTTGCCGATTTAAGAAAAATTGTACTCCTGGAGTTATTGTATTCATCTTTAGCTCTTGATATTCGAAAGGGGTAAATTTATTGGGCTGTCTTTTTGACCTTACTCGATTGGTATCGTGAAATTAAAATATGCCTAAAGAACAGAAAGTGGTCCCATTATTTCCAATTAGTTAGATTGCTTATATTACGAGAGTTATCTTAGGAAAAATTACTACTCATGCGCAGGAAATTATCGGTGACTACCAAGGAGGGTTCCGTCCAAATCAATCAAACCCTGGTCTTGTTTTTATCAAGAATATTCGACAGGTGATTTTGAAGTTCTATTAAACATTCCGTAATGTAAGGCACTCATGCCTTTGCCACCAAATCTATTTTTTACAACGAAGAATGCATGATTCAATGTCCATGATAAGTTATATGGCTTTTATTTGTTTTCAATTGGATTTGCATTTTTGATTTGAATTTAATATAATGACGCATGCAAAATCTCGAAATGTACTAGATGGAAAATTATATATCACTACATTTTATTGAATTTTGTAAATAATAAAATAAAGTTGTAAGTATGACAAAACTCTGGTCGTTTGAATTTTGAACTGCGTCTGAGCCATTGAGTAAAAATTTATGGAAGTGGTTTATTATTAAAGAATAAATGACAGCAAAAAACTATTTATTGTGTAACAGAGAAAGATAATATTTTCTTTCTTTTTCTTGAATTAGGTATAAGCAATAATAAAGATTATGTGTTCTTTCAACCACCCATGTGGCGCTGTGGTTAGAACACTGCGGCATGGAGTGGGAAGTGCCGGGTTCGAATCCCGATAGAGGCAGGGTGGGAAAACGGATTTTCATCATCGATCGTCTGGGGTGGTACGATCGGTGGTGAGAATGAACTCATCTGAGACCCAGTTGAGGTTAGAATCCATGTGTCGTCCCATTTTCCATGTCAGTACTATAGGCTGGCATGGAGCTATGCAATGTGCAGATGGTTTCTACGTAAATCGTTCTATAGCCGGAACGTACAGTAATATAGTGGGAAGTCACAATTGGCCATTAGAGCCTGAGTGGCAGACAACAAAAAAACCCAAAATGTGTTCCTCCAACTTGTTTGCATAAAATGAGTGGCACCACTATCTCTTTCATTGATGCTGTATAAGATAGCAGAAAATTTTCAGCAGAAAAAATGATTTTTATACTCACCACCAGAGGCACTTCTATCGCTAAAGAGAATTTCTTCTGCTATCATTTTTGTATAGTCAAAAGAAATTTTCTGTAAATTTTTTAATTTTCTTCAATATTTAAACTACAAAATTGGTTTGAAATAAAATATGTATATTATTTCCATAAGATTATAATATACTGTATAAAACACATTAATTTCATCTCCAGTTTAATTACTGTAAGCTATGTGAATGAAGCCCTTGTCTTTCCAGAAGCTAAGTCATCGATAAAAGATACAGACAAATATGAAGTTTGAGGATAATCGACCGAGTTTGAGCGCCTCCCGAATTTTTCAAAGTTTTGGCCTATACATAAAAAACAGTTTTTTCACTGTGAGCTATGGATTACCCCCCTGTAACCAATATGCCATTGTGATTTTCCAATAGCATAGATGACAATACATCTGAATATGAAGTTTGAGGATAATCGCCCGAGTTTGAGCGCCTCCAGTTTTCTCCACCAGTGGTAAGCTCAGAATAATTGAAATAAAAATAGATATCAGCTGAGGCGATATCAACAAATATCATTTGATCATTGACAGTTTTAATATACTAGTCATAAAAAAAATAACTGCACAAAAAAGCTTGAGTATCATCACATACCTTTTCATAAAAGTTTATCGCACGAAGCAATATTGGTTACAGAGAGGTTCATCCAAAGCTCGCAGTGAAAAAACTGATTTTTATGTATAAGCCAAAACTTTGAAAAATTCTGGAGGCGCTCAAACTCGGTTGATTATCTTCAAACTTCATATTCAGATGTATTGTCACCTAAGCTATTGGGGTCCATCCATAGCTCACAGTGAAAAAACTGATTTTTATGAATGGGCCAAAACTTTGAAAAATTCAGGAGGCGCTCAAACCCGGTCGATTATCCTCAAACTTCATGTTCAGATGTATTGTCACCTAAGCTATTGGAAAATCATAATGGCATATTGGTTACAGGGGGGTCCATCCATAGCTCACAGTGAAAAAACTGATTTTTATGTATGGGCCAAAACTTTTAAAAATTCTGGAGGCGCTCAAACTCGGTCGATTATCCTCAAACTTCATAGTTGTATATATGGAGATAAGATAACTTAGTTTCTGGAAAGTCAAACTGAAATATTTATTACAGGGGCTTCATTCATAGCTTACAGTAAGTGCCTAAACTCTAGATGAAATTTATATGTTTTATACAGTATATTATAATCTTATGGAAATAATATACATATTTTATTTGAAACCTGGAATAATTTTGCAGTTAAAATACTGAAGAAAATTAAAAAATTTACAGAAAAATTCTGTTGGCTATACAAAAATGACAGCAGAAGAAATTCTCTTTCGCGATAGTAGTGCCCCTGGTGGCGAGTATAAGAATCATTTTTTCTGCTGAAAATTGTCTGCTATCTTATACAGCATATAATTGCGTAAAGATATGTAAATGTTTTTTGGAAATTACTGAATAGGAGTATAGAAATCAGATCATCTTCTTGTAGAACACTATGTTCTGTTCTCTCGAGTACAGTTCTCTGTAAGTATTCCTACAATCGTTCTCAAATAATGTCTTTGTAGTTAAATTTGCGTTTTCAAGCGCCTTAAGTTCGGTTTTGGCTAGTCTTGTCTCGCTATACTGCACGTTATGAAACTTGTCTACCTTTTGTGTCAACTAAGTCAAGGACTCTTTAAGTATTAGCCTAAGCAATTTAATCGGCCATATTACTTCTGCCAAATTTCGGTAGAAGTTAGAGTTTCATCATTTCTGTATTGATAATATGAGTGGCATATAAAATGACCAGTTTTTAACGTTTAATTCCTTGAGCTGGAAATTTGAGAACACTGTTAAATTTTAGTGTGAGAGGCATGTATAAAATGAGTGTAAAAATAATAAATAAATAGTATAAAGATGCCGTTTCCATAGTTATTAACCTCAGTGGTCTGAGGCGTCAATAATCTGAATACGAACTGAGCAAAGTTCATAATTATATGTGTACTCCAGATAGAGAGATATGTGTGCTTCTGCCTGCCAAGAGGGAGATTATATTTTAGTTGACCCATATTTTAGGCAAAATAACATCTGCATATAGTGCTCAAACTGTGTTGTCTAGAATAGTCGCAAAACACATAGAAAAATCCATGAAGTTTTAGGCAGATCCGACCTAATAGTCTGAAATTTAAGCATTTTATTTAAATAACGTTTTACTCTAGATAATTATTGCTTGCATCTTTTATTTAACACCAAATATAAAAATAATTGCCCGTAATGTGCTTTATATGTTGTACATACATATAATATTTTCAACTTTTATATACTCGTACAAGAACATAATTATTACAACATAAAATATTCTCAGTCTTTAATGTACATGTTGCAGCATAATGCATAAAAATTGTAAAAATAGAATTGCATGTTGATTTGGGAATACAAGATATTTTTAACAAAAGTAGATGGGATAACAAACAAAACTGTGATAAAAAAGTTTGACAAAACTAGGGCAAATTTAAAGCACCTGGCAGAACCGGAAACTGGATTTCTGTATTAAAGCTTAAATTAGTTTCATTATTAGAATTTATTCTTAAATCATATATATAAATAAGCTTTGTAAGATTTAATTTTTCATTACTGGCTTTTTGACAAGGCATATCATAAAATTTAAAAAAAGAACTTAAGCATATCATACATGGTTAAAATATCTTCTGAGTTAAAGAAGCATACACCTCTCTCCAAACAAATGGCACAGTGATTTAAGCTGCTTCAAGAGACAGGTACCTAGTTAATGCTACTTCAAGCCAAAGGTACTACGTTCAAATACCAACATACGATGGTAAAATGACGATCATTTTGATTGATGAAGTGTTAACAAAGTTATGAGTTTCTCTAAAAGAGTCATCATTGCAAGCCAAATCGAATCAAACAAATTAAGTGTTATATAGACCAAATGCATACGTTACAAACCTCTACTTTAACCATAATACTGATAAAGAAAACGAGTCGGTTTGTGCGTGATGCACTCTACGGATTGTTATATTCACGCCGTTGATTGTAATCAGATGCACAATATTGATATTGGTTGGATTGGGGTACACAGTAATGTATAATGCTCAATCAAATATATGTGAGTATATAATCTCTGCACTTCACTAATATTGTTACGCCACAACCCATGCCATGTACACGAAGCTTGAGTATCGAAAACATTATCAAAAGCACAACGGAAAGTGCCTAAATTGTAATTTATCTGTTTAATTTTCAAAAATAATCTTTAATGCTTTAAGTCACTAGGTAACTTACTAGTTATGGGAAACAAGTAACCCGATTGCATCACAAACTTGATCGATTAAGTAAATAGAACTTTTGGGATGTGCCATCAATTATAACACATATGAATCTTATCTTGAATGTTATAAATTCTCAGACTAACTTTCGACTGACCAAACGACGCAGGACGATAAAGGACGATGATTACGATCGGTTGTGTGACTGGACACACCTACGACCCTCGCATGGACTGCGAATTCATCTGCTGATCTATCTTTCATTTAAACTTTAGGCTGTCATAGAGCTATGAAATGGGTAGATAGGTTTGCGTAAATTGGACCTATAGTAGCCTTACTTCTTCAATTTCAACGGGTCTAGCTGAACATTGTTCAAGTATTTATAATCTGTTGAGACGGTCCATCGTGATAAAGATATAAAAAAGACAGCGCTATTTGTAAATATGAATGAATCGCAAAAATTTCTTGATTCCTTGTTCTTAATTTTAACTCAGCATTGTAATTGAATTTGTGTCATTTTACGTAGATTATGTGTCATTTATATAGAATTGGGATATCTGTAGATATTCTTGAGCATCGTGTTGTTTAATATCTAAAAACCATAGTACATGACTAGATAGTTACAAGTACACTTGAATTAATTATCTGACGCGATAATTTAATCACATTTAAGTCTCTTATGCACTTAGATAAGTGGGCATTGAATCACACGAGGACCTATAGAAGCTTTACTGAAAGCAAAGATGAATTAATTAGAGTATTTCTTGACATCAACTTTTCTGGTTGTTCAGTAACATCTATCCAGTCAGGCCACAGCGACTTATTAAGTGGTAAACTTTAAACCCTTATAATAGGATACAGAGTCGGCCGAGGAAAATCTTCAAATCAAAAAATGTCGAGTAAAGCCTACATTTTGAATAATTTACCGACCCAATCCAAACAGACCTGGGCCTAGGTGACTTTCTCTTGGCATGGTGGTCAAAGACTGAGTTGTTAAATTTGTAAACTTTACTTTATACAAGTAAAGCATGTATTGATTTTACTGGATCAATGACACTGTAACTGAATATCGAAATGTCTTGAGAATTCATTATATGACGGAGAAGTGACAACATGCAATATGGTGAATATTAAAAGGGAAACCTTCTAACTGGATCATCATTTTATACTATGCCTACTCAACTATGATAACACAAACCAATTAATATAGTATGTATACCCTGATCGGAATGAGTGACCAAAGAGGACCCTCATTGAAGTTTTTGAACTTTTAACACTCAGCAAACCAGAATTGAGGACTTTTTCTGGCTCGAGTCAACTTACCTTCAAGTATCATCTCTGAATGATCTTAGTACATCCAAACAATGTCGTTTTTGCGGTTTGGAAGTGGAATCCGCGGAACATGTCATATACCAGTAGGCGGAAATTATTCGCTTACGACTGCACCATCTTGGAGATATAATTTTTTTCAACGGTTCTTACAGGCCATTAGAAAGCGACCTCTTCGCCTACCGAAACGCGGTTCTCTCTTCAAAGATCATTGTATCATTCGATTCGGATCAGCACGCAGAACGTGACGAGCCAGCGTACTCGCTGTTCTTTGATTTCATGCACGATACCAGGAATTTGCATTAAATTCCTGATCTCGTGGTTGAAATGAACTCGGTATGAGCCATCGACGTCGCGTTTAAAACCATATATCACACGCATGATTCTTCTCTCGAATGTTAGAAGCCATCTCTTGTACTCTTTCGCCAAGGTCCAACTCTCACATCCATACATGACAACAGGTTTGATCAACACTCTGTATACTTTCAGCTTATCCGCATTTGCAAGATATTTTGATTTTAGAAATGGACATTGAGAATATAAAGCCCGGTTGTCAGCGGGAAGGTGAACCTTGATATCCTTTCCCACACTATTATCGTGAGTAATGAGATATCCAAGATACTTAAATCTCATTATCCTTCAAAAGTGTGTTAAGTACATCTGAAATTAGTTGCGTCTTGGTCTCGAAAACCAAAGATCAGATATTTTGTTTTGCACTCATTTATTTTGAGACCCACGGAAGCTGAATACCATTTCAGTGGATCAAGTATCTCGTTCACTCCGGTGCCATTTAATCCAATCACACAGATATACCATCCGCATATTCAAGAAGTAGATTAGATTGTCGGAATAAGATATTGTCCTGAGGTGTTTCACTTTTACGAACGATGTATTCCAATATGAGATTATACAGTATCGAGGACAGCGCATCTCCTTGTCGAACACCAGTAGTGATTTCAATAGTTCTCAATAGCCTGTTCTCAACTTTAACACAATATTGTGACAGCGTTACTGTCATTTTACACAGATGTATATATTTTTTAGGTATTCCTAAATATTCAGGCGCATACCATAGCCTCTCTCGGTTGATTGAGTCATAGGCTTGTTCGAAATTTAGGAATACCTGGTGTACATCGCGAGATGTTTCGTAGTATACTTGGGAAGACAATTTCCTCCATCTTATTGGTAATTCTTCCCAAGAAGATGTATGACAATAACTTGTATGCTGTGCCAAGCAGAGCGATCGCCCTTCTTGAATATTTGGCATATCGCGGCCACTTTCCATTTTTCAGGCATTACTTCATTTCGCTATACCAGTCGAACAGGGTAAAAAAGACAAATTCAAAAAATTAGCCCTCCAAATATCAAGAGCTCTGAATTAATGCAATCAACTCCTTGTGAATGATTTTTCTTTTCTCTGCATGGCCATTGCGAATTCCTCATAGGATGGATCCTCAATGAACATCTCTACGGCCTGTATTTGAGGGTATTCAAATCAACTTTTGATACATGTGGAACATTAAGTAGGTCAGAAAAATGTTCACGCCATGTATCGAATACCGCATCGACGTTAACACAGAGGTTTCCATCCTGGTCCCGAATGGCAGTTGACCGAGATCTTAAGGTATGATACAATTCGGCGATTCTTTTAAAGAAACTACGCGAATTGTGCTCCCTGCTGAGTTGTTGTACTGTTAAGACCTTAGCCTTCCATCATTCGCACTTCTTCCGTCTACGAATGCGTTTAGCTGTCCTCCTAGCAAGAACTGTTTTGTTTTATAATGAAATTGTAAACAGAGTCTGCGCTTCATTGTGGGTTATATTTCGTTGGTCTACAGCAAGACGACACATCTCATCAAACCAGTCATTTTTGCAAAAATGACTGGTTTGATGAGATGGGCAGCATCGACAACCGAGGTTTTGAATACTTCACAGACACTGTTCACTTCGTCAGGTTGACAATTGG
Organism: Tipula lateralis; assembly: GCA_963932295.1. Taxonomy (NCBI): domain Eukaryota; kingdom Metazoa; phylum Arthropoda; class Insecta; order Diptera; family Tipulidae; genus Tipula; species Tipula lateralis. The sequence goes on from OZ010738.1 coordinate 141,512,436, forward strand.
ATCGCATAATGCTATTGCTGACAAGATCTTGATATTTTCGTTGATTTTCTTAAATCTATCAGACCTTCACAGGGGAATCGCGTTGTATATTCCCCTGTATTTAGAAATCGCCACATGATCGATTTGGCTTCGGAATGTTTTACGTGAATGTGTTCGTTTCCAAATGGATGTTTTTATGAGGAAAGAATGTACTTGCCACTTTGAGATCATGAGCGATCGCAAAGTACATCATTCTTGCCCCATTTTTGGTCGCAGTTTCCTGTCGTGAGTATGGACACAATATATTATTTCACAAGTCGGTTTGATTTCGGCCAGCTTTAGCCTTAAAGTCACCAATCTGACATCGTGGTCAGGTATAGAGCCTATCGGATTATCCAAATTATTGTATAATGATTCCTGGCTTACATCAATGGGCGTATGTACACGGAAAATGGTTAAGTTGGCTAATCTCATGTGCGAGCGGAGCTTACACATTCGATTATCAACTTCCCGAAAGTCCAGTTCAGTCTTAGGACATATGGTCTCCACTTTTATTCCATCGAGTTTCTTGGAGCGCTACAAGTTCCAGACGATACTTTTTCATACACTGAACCAAATGAACCACTCAATATAACAAATTTTACTGACAAAAATATTAATAAATATTTGTCAGTGTTTTTATTGTTATTTTGAAAAAATTATTTCATTCTGATAATTTATAACAGTTATTACAGTTACATAATTATTACAATTATACCTTCATTTACATTTTTTAACATAAATATAACTTTTTATTATTTTTAATGAACATTATTCTTAACAATATTTTATAACTATGGAAAAAAATATATTCTATATGATAAATTTATCAGTATTTTTTAAATGGTCTAAGGTCTAACTGATCAGTTTGCTATCAAAAAGAACATCAATCTAGATTAAAATAGAAATTTGCGAAAATAGCCGACATTTGGCGTAAGGTCTTGTAATTCGCTAGCACTGAACGTACTCGACGGCAAGTATATATATAATAATTGCACATCAAATAGGTAACATACGGCTGAAGAAATTGTTCTATTCGATCGCACAGCTATTTAATATGATGTCATCCAACACATCGAAACCGACCAAAGCAGAATTACAATATTTAAAAAAAAAGCAACAACGAATTATATTATAAGCAGGGAGATAGGTCTTAGAAATAAACACAAAATCCCCTACTCCCAAACCCCGGCCTTTAAAACAAAATGAAGAACTCATTATAACAACTGGGGGGATGATTATTAGAGGGGGAAGTTCAAAATGAATGTTCCCCTCCCCGGAAGAATGTTCCAAATTAAAGAATGCTTTTTCTTTTATAATATATTTTTAAGCATGTATTTTTATGTATTTAAATTAAATTCATAAATTGCTTTAACATACTTATGTGCATATACTATAACATATGAAGTTAAATTAACAGAATTATAAAATAAGAAATCTATTAAAAACAAAATATAAAATATTCCAATCGATAAATTCATTTTTCTTATTGATAATATATTTGTTGAATTTTTTAGCTAGTTGAACTTTTTAGAAATTCGTAAATCTCGATGATAGGAATCTTTGTCGGTTGTATATTGATATTGTATTTTTTTATGTGAATGTTATTTCGGTCAGTTTGAACCATTATTTTTTTCAGTGTACATGTGATAAGGCTGTCCAACGCGCCAGGTTCTCGAAATGACTGCATGTGCCACGAGCCGATCATGAATCTCATTTCCGGGTACTTAATCAGGGGTTAATTGTGTTTTTGGCGGTATTCGTTTGTTTTTGTTTGTTTACATTTTTAACATATTTGGTTTTTTACGGATGCGGGTTGTCAACCCAGCTCTGGATACTGTGGTGGTATTCTATGAATATCATGTTTCGTGCGTAATATTTACGAAACATGCGCATAGTTCAAGGTAATATTAAGAATAGGAGAAATAAAATTAAGTCGAAATGGACTAATATCGACACTGGCGGTGAATGTTCTTTTTTTCATTAAAGCTTCAACATAGTCTGAATGACTAGCGTATAGGGTAATATAGTGCAGAATACCTTTGAAGTTGCTGTGATTGGCGGCTCAATGCTCACTCTTCTATATAATAATAATAATGATACGATATGATTATCCCATTTGCATATGTTTAATATATTTTCGACTCACCATACTTATCGCGAGTACACAAGGAAACACATTCCCACAAAGTAATAAAGGATGCAAATAAAGGATTTCAAATTCTACATGGCGTTTATCATGCCCTACTAGCAAGAATCCTACCTGGTATTTCATATTTCGAACGAAAACTAAATTTTACCTTCATTTAAAGCTGTTTCGTTAATTAAAAGTAAAGTAATATTCCTTACCAACGGAAACTATTTTCATTTGAATTCACTATATCACGTGCAGTATCCTTCTACTAGAGGAACTGCATGGAGGAAGTTCTAAATTACCTTGGAGTAAAAAGAAACTTGTTAAAGTCAAGCAAAGGTTTTATTCGGTGAGATATCAGATCAACGTAGAGCAATGGTGTTAGCGTTGATATCTGCGCAGCATGTGAGTGTTCGAGAACCCGAACACGATGAGAGATGCAGAATACGAGGAGGCAGAATTCGCAAAGGCAAAATTCACAAAGGCAGAATTCACATCAAAATTAACAGCGACAAGATGAAAACGTGAGGAAGCTTAAGCATTCCAGGAAAAACAAATGGTGTGGATTTACAACGAAAAAAGAATCAGATTGGAAAATTCACCAAAAGAAACCTCGACGTTATCTATTTTAGAAGAATTAAAAGAAAATTACAAACTTCAGACTTTGGAACTAAAGAGGCTGTAAAACCATTAGAGATTTCTGTGAAAATAAGTAGTAACCAAATTTTTGAGAAAATGGTTGCCGATGAGCTGGACAAACAGTCAAAACCTATTCTAAAACATAATTCTTATAATGAAAATATTAACGGATTGACTGCGTCTTCTTCATCTTTTTATTCCCCTATATTTAATTTGATTACTTAGACGAAAAATGTACACAAGACTGAATTATTTATGAATTACATTTATTTAAAATTATAAAAAAAATATATTTTATTTACATTTTAAAATTCTGCCACTCTACTGCACTACTTCCAACAAAATATTGTGCAAATTTCTTTTTTACTTGTTTTGCTTCGTTCCTAGAATTTAAATTGTTTGGACGAAGCGAAACCAGGTTAGTCTTCTCGGATTTCCATGACCCTGGAATAAGCGTACTACTTCTATCGTTATCCACTAGACCTGGCGAAATATAATTTTCTGTTTTTTGCATTCGATGATAATTATGAAGGCAAACACATGCTTCAATAATTGGCTCCACAAGACCAAGATTCACGTTTATTGGTGATCTAAAGATTCTCCACTTTGCCACTAATATGCCAAACGTATTTTCGATCATTCTTCTAGATCGGCTTAATCTATAATTGAATACTCTTTGGTCCAATCCAATGTTAAATTATTTTTCGCATTAAATTATTTGGCGTCAATGAAAAAGCATTGTCAGCAACAAAAACCAATCGGGAAATTTGTAAAATCTTGTGATATGTCGCTCGATTCTGGAATACTAAAAATTACAGTTATAATAAACGGGTTTAAATTGATATCTAGAATAACTTACTCGATGTCATTGGAATAAAATAGTTTTCCAAATTCACTATATCGAAATATTCCTCCATCACGTTCATGTTCAAATGCACTGATATCGCACATTATAAATTTGTAATCAAAGTCACAAATAGCTAATAAAACTATTGAATTACATGTTTTATAAATAAAGAATTCAGATCCAGAGTGTGCAGGAGCCTACCATCGATTGCACTGATACAATGAGGGATGTTCCATTTTTCTTCAAAACCTTTCTCGATCGTTTTAAAATAGGCTGCATTTAATTTAGGGAAAAACCTCTTTTTTTAGGCAATCGGATATGGACACTGTAGTTTCTTTAATGATGTTGTGATTCTAATTTTCCATAACAATTCATATACAAATTCTTCTCACTTTTGATTATCTGCTTCTGCTGAAATCGTTGAATGTAAAGCAGCCTTAATCTGAATACGAACCGTGAGATACAAACGGAATACGTCAAACATTGAGGCTTGGAGCACTACCCATTAATTATCAAGGAACATTTATTGTTTTAACTTTAAATTCTTTAAGTTTCTTCGAGAGTGAAGTCCGATTCAGTAATTTCTGAAGCATATGAAGCGAAGTTCTGCTTTATTTCTATTTTATATATCTGTTCTGCCCCGATACCACAGATTGTTGAAAACTCCGATTTTCCGTTGATTTGACACTGTGGTTTTTAAAATGGGGGACTATTTAATTATTTTAATCAAAAATATTATTTTAAATGTTTCAATTAAAATTAAACACATAATTAAGTTTTTTCTAATTTTACATAATTACCAATTATTATGCGAAAATGATGGCGCAAATAATAATTTAATTAGCAATAAAACAAGTTATAAAAATATATATTTATGGGAGTTGTGTATAATACAGCAATTACTATTTAGTTTATATTCAATTATCGTTTGGTTTAGAATTAAAATAGCGAACTTAAATTATGCTATAATTAGTTTCATGTACATATTATATACAATAGAGTTCAACATAAACTATTTATAAATAAATAATTATAAAATCATAATAATTGTACATGATTTTATGTTCGAGTTTTCTAATGTTATTATTGCGGTTAACTGAATAATTTGTGCATAAATGGTCGGTGGAATGAATGTATGCTAAATATAATTGATAACATTGTTCATTTAGAAAACATAAAAATATGTAATTAAATGTAGAAATTAAATAGAAAATAAATTAATTAGAAAAACAAAATCAATCAAAATAATCGCGGACCAAAATTTCCTGTCGGGCATAATCGAATCTAGAAGTATGTACCCAACACAACGTGTAATTATAAGTTTATGAAATGTAACACGATATGCTTGTTATGATAACTTTATTGTCTAGCATAAAATATGGTCATTAAAATGCTTTCAGTCACAAGATTATAATGATCTATTTGAATTAAAATCTGTTGTCCAAATCACTATTAATTATCAAAATATAAAAATTATTATTTTTTGAATATTATGATAAATTGTATAATTTAACTAATTATAATTATCGCTCGAATTTATGTCATAATGATAGGAGATAACAACAACAACACTGATGTGCTTTCATAATCATTTTTATAACGAAAAAAAAATTACATTAAACTCGTCTACCGATACGTGTTTAAGGGTGACAGATCATTCCACATTATGTGACTTGCAACTTCTCCAAATATAACTATAATAGAAAAATTGTGACAACATTAATAAAGTTGTCGGCTCAACTGGAGAGTTTTAAATGTTTGGTCAGAACTATATTGGAAGTTTTAATGATTACAGTCTGCAACAGTTGACTTATAATGCCATGGTGAATCGACTAAAATGACTTTCATCAGATCTGGAAATTACAAAGTACTCTCTTATCCAATTATAGTTATTCAAATTTAATAACTGTGACTTGAGACAAGAAATAGCACAGTGTATAAAGCAGCGAGAGAAGAGTCGAAAGATATGCAAATGATGAATTAAGAACCTTTGTACCCGAGATCTATTAAAAAACAGTTGCAAATGTAATATTTGTGATGGTCATTCGCCTCCAGACATGATACCTCAACGTAACTCAACATTGAGATGACCAAATTATACCAGGAATTAAAACTATTTCACGGACAATCGACTCCAAACCTCGACCTAAATTCAGTGAGGAAGCCATCTTAAAATAAATCTATTGAATCGGTTAGTTTTTTCTCACCAACCCCGAACAATCATAAATCGTTCCACAACTTGCGACTAAGCGGACGAATTGTTATTTACTCATTGTTGTTTAATTTCTTGTGAGGTGCAATAGAAAATTTTGTTGATAAAAATTGGTTTATATAGACAGGAATTGACTGTTTGGGTTCTTAATATTATCTTCTATTGAGTGACTGCCTTTCAACCATAGACATTTACGTTAAAAGTGAGGTGTAGTTGTTGAAAATTTGTCTAACCCACACGATTGTTGAAAGTTCATTCCATAAGCCAATATACTGCAAACGACTCGCAGCAGGGCATGAAAAACCTTAAATAGCGATTTTTCGTATTTGGGTTAAATTTCTCTTTCTGAAAAATATGTTTTTACCTCATACTTTCTGCTTCCTAATGTTTCATAGAACCAGCGATAGCTCAGAAAGCTATAAGTTGTAAACTATAAAGTATAGCTATAGCGTAGTCGTTTTAAAAGCAGGTAACCATAAAAGTGAAGAATATGTTAACATAGACAATAATTGTGAGTTATAAATGAAGAAAAAATTGTAGGGTTCAGTCCTTTGTGAGGAAACATTCTAATTCAGTGTAGTATAGTATAATAAATATTCGATTCCAGTATAGTTTGCTATTTCAAACTATACCCCAAGTGGTCAGATCTGGGAGTTTTCTCACTGAAAATAGAAGACATTCAAAACTGGATATAGGTTAAAATTAATGTGCCTACATGACTTAATCAGTCTTAGAAAGAGTAACATATCAAGGCAAAAAGCCTGTTATCATCTCCGAGCTATGACCGATAAATTGAGATTTTTAAGGTGAAAAAATCTCACCTTTGGACTATTTCTCGCAAATTTAACTGAACTTTAACAACAATTCTTTCAAGAACTTTCAGAAAAATTAGTGACAGACTAATAGATCGAAATACTTGTGAGTCATCAGACCTATCAGCTTTCAAAATAAAAAATTCTTTGCTATTGCTCGAAGAACGGAAATAGTATTCAAAGTAAAAGATGTTTTGAATATATGGAAATCCACGCTAAATTTCAGGTGGGAAACCCCGTTAGGGCGCAAAATAGTCAGGGCTCAATTGCCTTAATGTATGCTATCATCAAACTATTGGGTGTTTCAGATTTAAAACAAATTAGGTTACCTACCTAAGTTAGCTTCATAATTGTCGTCGCCTCCGGGTCCTCGTTCGTTAGAACGGGTGGGTAAAGTGACCTAGGTGTGGGGCGGGTCACGCTAAATGACGGCAGATGGGCTGGTTTATGGTGTTACGCGACCCGTGCCAACAAACTACCAGGCTGGGAGCCCATTGAACAAAGCCCAGTCGCAAACGGAGCCCTCTGGATACCTGGCGACCTCCAGTTGTAAGTAGCCTTACCTGCGTAAGCGGATCTCTGCGCAGGTGGACCATATATTTCTCCGACACTCGTGGGAACAACATGGAATCCAATAAAAACAAAACCGAGACCGGCACTCTCCAAAGGCCGGAAAAAACCGAGACCGGCACTCTCCAAAGGCCGGAAACAAAAAGTGAGAGCTCAAACCGTAAAGGTGGGGCGCCCCCAAAGACACCAGGGGGAAGCAAGTTCAAGGCTTTTAAGCCAGGGACGAGCGGAACTCAGGGTAAGTTAAGGGCTGCTGAGGGAGATTCGACTAACGTCAACCAATCGAAGCAGCGCTATAGGGATAGACGCGCGGCGTTTAGAGTTTTGAACAGGTGGGCTGCAACCCCTGAGGGGCAGCTTACGGCTGAACAAAAGCAATCCGTGACATGGGCAAAGAAAACGGTCGAAAACTCAGAGAGGGACCATGTGTCAAAAAGACAGCGGTCCCAGGATGAGTTGGAGTTCGTGGACACAAAACGGCCCAAAATGCAGGCGGAGAAGGAAACTCCTCACAAGGTTTTGCCTCCTAACAAGGCTAGACCAAAATCCTTCAGAGATATTGTGAAGGACCGTTTGTTGGTGCTAGCCGTCATTGACAGGAGTCATGAAGATGGGAGCATCACCATGGGAAAATGGAGTTTGGTGTACAATGCACTAAACTCCGTTTTCCTAAGGATCCTGAGAGAAAATCCAGGACCCCCTTCATCCTGCAGAGATGCGGGCTGGCATCAAGGGCGCGTTAAACTTATAGCGTGCTCTGATGCCAGATCAGTGGAGCTTTATAAAAAGGCTGTAGCGGAGGTGGGAGAGGTGTGGCAAGGCGCGAAGCTGGCGGCTGTAGGCAGGGAAGAGATTCCTAGCAGGCCAAGAGCACACGTCTGGCTGCCAACCAAACCAGCTAGCCCAGAAGAGATTCTTGAGATAATCAGAATCAGCAACCCCGATCTTCCGACAGGAAACTGGAAGATCGTGAGGCAAGAGGATGCAAAGGGGGGCTCCAGATTATCAACTATGATAATCAACACGGAGTCCCTGGCGCCGCTTGCCGCGACTAAGGGAGTATTCGACTTCGGTTTCGGGTCGATTACTCTCAAAGTATACAAAAAAGACGAGGCTGAAACACGAGAGGAAGGCAGCCCGTCCACAACTGATGCAGTTGCACTTGGAGGAGAGACAGCCCAACCGATGGAGCTCTCCGAGGTGACCGCACTTGGAGAGGAGATGGGCAGCCGACTGTCCCTGGCATCAGACGAAGAAAACCTGTCGGACCCAAGGGACGGAAGGACTGCAAACGTCGGGGAAACAAGTTCCATGGGGGGCGAGACGGGAGACACCGGCGACTCCAATGGAAGCAAAGGAAACTAGCCTGCGGTAGCGGGGAGTAAACAGGTAAGTAGGCTGAACTTGGTAAATTTATGCTAAATTTAATACAAATTAACCTACACCATTCAAAGGCGGCGTCGGCCGCCTTACTCCTCAGACTGACTAGATCAGAAGAGGACGTGGTCCTTATTCAAGAACCTTGGATAAACACCAACAGGATCTGTGGCCTTAAAATGAAGGGGTATAACTTATTATACTCAAGAAATTCGGGGAATATCAGATCCTGCATTCTTAGAAAAAATAATTTAAATATGTTCCTTCTTCCTCAATACAGCAATGGTGACGTAACTGCGGTCAGCCTAGAGGTTGATGGCAGTATATTTTGGCTGGTCTCAGCCTATTTGGACCGGGACAAACAGGTTCCGCCGGATAACCTGGGGGACCTGGTCCTCGAATCGTACAGGAAGAAGATTGGGGTGCTCCTTGGAGGTGATGTAAATGCGCACCACGCAATCTGGGGAAGCACTGATATCAACGAGAGAGGTGAGTTACTTTTTGATTACATTTTAAACAACAACCTCATGGTGTGTAATATTGGGCAAGAACCCACTTTTATTACTAAAAATCGGCAGGAGGTTCTGGACGTAACCTTCGCCTCAAAAAACCTGTACCCTTTGGTCAGGGAATGCAGAGTGGCGAAGGAACACTCCTTCTCTGACCATCGTTACATAACATTTAGTCTTAACGTTTCCCCTGCCACCCGGAAACCTTTCAGGAATCCCAGAAAGACAAACTGGAGCAAGTACGGGGAAACCCTTATAGGACTACTATTACCAGAGACCCCTGAACCACCAGAGACAGTGAAGGAACTGAACAGCATAGTGGAAACTTTCACAATTGCCTGCAATCGGTCCTTCAACGCTGCTTGCCCAATAGTTAAACCCAGGGGCAAGCAAAAACCGGCATGGTGGTCCAAGGAACTGGGGACCTACCGGAAGGCGTGTAGGAAAGCATTTAATAGAGCCAAAAGTACGAGAGAGGCTCAGGACTGGGACTCCTACAAGGAGGACCTCAAGATATACAAAAAAGAATTAAGGAAGGCACAGAGGAAATCATGGAGACTCTTCTGTGACAAAATAGAAGAAGTCTCCGAGACCTCTCGTCTTAGGAAGATTTTGTCTACCAATCCTACCAGTCCCAGTTATTTAATTAAACCAGATGGATCCTGGACTGCTTCTAGTAAGGAATCCTTGGAACTTCTCATCGAAACCCACTTTCCGGGAAGCTTCGATGACTCGACAGGGACTGGTACTCATCAAGAAGCAAACGTAATGCGCATAGAAGATATCGTAACCAAAGAACGGATCCTATGGGCAATTGAAGGGTTCAAACCCTATAAATCGGCGGGCCCTGACCGTATTATTCCCGCGGAGCTTCAGAAAAACTCGAGGGTTATGCTCCCCTGGTTGGAGGTAATCTTCAAAGGGTGTTTAAAACTTGTCTGTACTCCGCGGGAGTGGATGGAGGTCAGAGTGATTTTTATTCCGAAAGCGGGTAAATGCTCGCAGGGCTACCCTAAAGACTTAAGACCAATAACTCTATCATCCTTTCTATTGAAAACCTTGGAAAGGCTGATAGATATCTACATACGCTCAAAAATTAGACCTAGTGACTGGGCTCAGACTCAGCACGCTTACTGTAAAGGGAAGTCTGTGGACACAGCTCTGCATGCCCTGGTAAGTACTGTAACAGGACCGTAAGGTCATGTGTAAAATCACTTAGTGTTGTATTCACTGTTACTAGATGAGTGTTATTCGTTTCGTTTCTCACGCGGTTACCGAAGGCCGGCTGGAGCTCAGGGTTAGGGTATGGGGAAAGATGTTGAGAAACAGAAACGAATCTTGAAATACCGCGAAGGAAAAACAGGAATGGATATGGAGGAAAGGACTAATAGTTAACCAGCAATTTCAACTTACCTCATGTTCATACATACCTCTTGATCTCATCCCGATATCAAGGCCCGCTTACGTCATCGAGATAATTCCATCACTTACACTACAAAAAAAAAATAAACACGAAAAGAAATAACACGAAAACTATGTTTTTTTTTCTCAACTATGGAGCAATAATTTAAATTTAATTCATAAACTTTCAAACTTAACTACCCGTCACCATTAATAGAAAAAACAACTAAAATTCAATAAACTTAAACTATGACACTAAACTTAACACTAATTATCTGATTAGAAGAACCAAGATTTAAAAAAAACTTAATTTTAAAAAATAAATAAAAGTAAAAAAAAAAACCGAATCGTTGCGTACGTGGGGTTGCGGATCCGATCAGCTATGCGAGGTATATCTGCGATATCGCTTAGCTTGGCGGAGGTATATTGATTTAACTTCTTTATAAACAGTTATTATTATTATTATTACTAGTTATTATTATTAATTTTTATTATATTATTAACTATTATTATTTGATGATCAATCACACTTTTTGTTCAACACATGTGCAGTCTAGCTGCCATTTTCATTGTCCATCCATTAAGATCTTATTCATACTATATGTACTATAATTTATACTAAGATCTTATTCATACAGAATATATGTCACTATAGTTTTTTTTTTTATTTATTTACTCTAACACTTAATTTATAATTATTTCAATTTTTAATTATTATATGTTATCTTTATTATTTTTAATTAATTTTTATATAATTATTGGTTGTTATCACCACCATCAAAAACTCAGCCTCGACTGACCCCCTCATCATCTATCTCGCCCACCTTGTTTTTTTTTCTCTCCGTCTATTTCCGGCATCTTCACCAAACACCTACACCACCCAAATTAAAAAATACTGGGAACAAATTTTGTTACATACTTGTTTTTTTAAATACAGTTCAGGAAGTATTTACAAAATACTACATATACTCAAACAAAAAAAAATATTTTTCGTGTTATCACTTTTTGTTACATAGCAGTGATGTAGTGACCTGGAACGATCAAACGTTACAGTACAATTGAGAAATCATTATTCTCGCAAGAGTTTTGTATGGTGGCGTTTCTTGACATTGAAGGCGCCTTTAACAATGTAAGAAAGGAGGCAATTCTGGAGGGATTGTCGCTACTATGTGTGGATTACCCTATAAGTAGGTTAATCAATCATATGCTTGGGTGCAGGATGATTAACTCAGAGCTGGCGGAATTCACCATCAGGAGACGGGTGACTAGGGGAACCCCACAGGGAGGTGTTCTGTCTCCTCTGCTCTGGAACATAGCAATCAATGAGCTGCTATTAAAGCTGGAGAGAGAAGGGATCGGAGTGATTGCTTATGCAGATGATGTTGCGATAGCTGTCTCTGGGAAATACATAAGCACAGTGGCGGAGGTAATCCAAAATGCCCTCCTAATTATAACGAGGTGGGCCACCAAATGTGGACTGGCAATTAGCGCGTCTAAAACTGAATTGGTACTATTTACGAGGAAATATAAAATCCCTGTAGTAGATCCACCTCTCCTAAATGGTAACAGACTAGCTTTTAATGACAAGGCAAGATTTCTAGGCGTAATCTTGGACAGTAAGCTAAGCTGGAAGCCCAACATTCTGGAAAGAGTAAACAAGGCCAATATAGCTTTGTACTCGTGTAGGAACGCCATCGGAAAGAGATGGGGCCTGACGCCGGAGCTGGTACACTGGCTATACACTTCCATAGTAAGACCTGTACTTATGTATGGGGTGAGCGTGTGGTGGCCAGCTCTTGATAAAATAACATACAGGAAAAGGATTGAGAAGGTGCAAAGAACGGCCTGCATGCTTATAAGCGGGGCACTGAGGACAACACCTACAAGTGCCTTAGAGGTCTTGTTTCACCTTCTCCCCGTGGACATTTATGGTAAGCAGATGGCGGCGATTACGGCCACTCGACTATCAGCCATATCTCAGTGGAAATGTCTTCAAATAGGACACTCGACGATAGTCAGATCGCTGAGGAAAGAACTGGCGAATATTGACTATGTTACACCGACTCTGTGCTTCGAGAAAAGGTTCAAAACCACCTGCCCTTCGAGGGAATCCTGGAGGAGCGGGTTGGCAGCTGAAACGGGAGCATTGCAGTTCTTTACGGATGGCTCCAAGCTAGACGGTAAAGTAGGAGCTGGAGTCTTCTGTGATAAACTAGAGGTAGATATAGCAGTTCGCCTCCCTGATCACTGCAGTGTGTACCAGGCAGAAGTGATAGCGATTGAAGAGGTCCTGAACTGGTTGAAACATAATGTGGTATCCTCGACTGATATCGCAATTTATGTGGAGAGTCAGGCGGCAATCAAGTCGCTGGGTTCTGTTTCTCTAACGTCTAGAGTGGCGTTGGGTTGCCGCTCGTCTCTTAATGAGATGAGTGAGCATTTCAACATCCAGGTAGTCTGGGTCCCCGGCCACTCAGACGTTATGGGAAACTGCGGGGCGGACGAACTAGCGAGGCACGGTACAACTCTCCAACTGCTACCGGAAAGGGCAAAGTTGGGGAGACCCATTAACGCACTAAGGACTGTGCTTAAAAAAGAGGCGGAAGCCTCTGCGAACAATAGGTGGACGAACACCCTCTCATGTAGAGTGGCAAGACAAGTCTGGCCAAAGCTGAACTTGAAACGCTCAAAGGCACTTTTCTCCCTGCGAAGACGTGAACTTAAAACGATCGTGGGGATACTCACAGGACACTGCCTTCTTGGAGAACATGCGAGAAGGCTGGGTCTGGAAGTAAATGACTTTTGCAGAAGCTGTAGGGACGAGGAGGAGGAAGAGACGTTAGTCCACCTCCTATGCTCATGCCCGGCTTTGGCACACAAAAGACATGAATATCTGGGTATGTTTTTAATGGACTGCCTTTCCGATCTCGAGAACTGTAATGTGCGAGACTTATTACGCTACGTAAGCAGCTCTAACTGGTTCTCATAGGGGTAAAAGGGGAGTAAGATCCTGTGGTATCACAACGGACCGTTTCCGGTCTAAGTGTGCTGTAGCAGCCACTCAACCTAACCTAACCTAACCTAGGTTACCTAGTTATGAAACTAATTATTTTGCAGCCAGAAAAGTGGGCAAAAACCAATATCTCACCCATATCCTTTTTCGATGAAATTACAGGTTACTAAGGTTGAACGATCACAAACTAATGTCAATGAAAAAAGAGTTACAAAATGTCAACTTGAACCTCTTTTAAAAATTTCGGTATCTGAGATTGTCAAGTGCTCAAAAAGTTCTAGTTCTCTTTTTTAAATATATTGGTTCTCCCGCATAACGAATGATGTGCGAAAGCTCTGGAGCCTAGTGTTACAGGAATATTTGAATACTTGCTGGCGGTGTTCAACGGAGTTCTAAGGTATGTATTGTAGAATGAGACGAAAACAATTCGTCTAGAATAACGAAGTTTTAAAATGCCAGCTCTAGTTTTGACAACAAAGTTCTGAAAAAAGCTCATAAACCAAACCATTCACAAGCGTCACAATAACGGTCATTAACTAGAAAAACAAGAAATGTTTGACTATGGCTGGTTTTAGTTCCACGACAACGGTGAAGGTTAGGTTAGGTTGTTGTGGCTGCTATGGCACACTTAGACCGGCGATTGGTCCATTGTGATACCACTCTATGTATGGCTATAGGTTCGAGTTTTTGTGTAGAACCATCTGCGCATTGCATAGCTCCATGTCAGCCTATAGTACTGACGTGGAAGATGGGTCGGCCCATGGACTCTAAACACGACAGGGGATCCAGATATGTTCATTTTACACCACCGATCGCATCGCCCAAACGATCGAAGGTGAAAAACCCATTTTGCATCTTGCCCCAAATCGGGATTCAAACCCGGACCTCCCGCTCCAACTGCCGCAGTTTTAACCACTGCGCCACCTGGGTGGTATTACAGCGATCGGTACGACAACGGTGAAACGGTCGGTACGACAACGGTGAAAACAGCAAGTTGTACCAGAATATTAAATGTCGCATACAATTGTGCAATATTATCAAAACATGGGTGGCATGGATTGTTGATCAAATCTATCATTGACATATCAAAATAAATAAATTGGCCATTAACAGCAGCAAATCATTTTATTGATATACACGAACTTTTACTCGTTTCGAATCGGTTCTAGCCGTCTATACTAGGCTAGTATTTACATCCATTCTATTGTTTACTGAAGTATGACAACGGTGAAGAGTTAAAAAAGTTTTTAACTGAAACAGCATAATCATGGTAGACATTCATATCAGTGCATTTTAAATCTTGGTATAGTGTTCCAAACTGACGAGTGGATAGAGTTCATGTTACGCGGTTACGAGCAATAGGTAACCAGATATTATTTGTTGACTCCTGCAAGTGGATTTACTTATGAAGCTACGTAATTTAGTAAATTGAGCTGTTACTTCTATTGGGCAACACTTTTCTGAGAGCTGCAAACCTCCACTGCTTGTTTGTTAAATCATTTCTGAAATATGTTAGCTTTGATTTCCCTATAGGTTGATGAGGATTCAACCGATTTAAAATTACCACCACTAGAACTTAGAAAAACAATTTTAGTGTTACTTTAGTTATTATTGTATGGGAAAAAGTTATAACCCTATATTATATAAACTCTTCTGAACGGAGGTTTCCTGAGTAATACAATTGTTATAGCAATCGAGAAGGAGAGTGGATGTGGCCTGCTGAGATGCTTTTATGTTTAGAAAAGGTTTGGATTAAATGAACTAAATCCTTAACAGAAAATCTGATTGCAGCATCTGGTCATAAAACCGAGAAAGTGAGAGTAGTATGCAAAATTTCAAATTATCTATGCAAGCAATATATCCGTAAACAGATCCTATAAATTCAATGGGAAGAATGTTTTATAAATGAATATAAAGACTGTATACAAGATTGACAAAACGACGGCTTGGGTTAGTGTAACTGTTACCAATAAAAGGGGACTTCTAACTATATGATATATAACAGTTGATGAGGAACTTGGAAATCAGAAGAATTTCAACCGAAAGTGGAGTCATACCAGGAATACCATATATAGAAACTTTCTATGTGATCTTTTAGTGATCTATTAAATTCATTTCATAATTTTTTTTTGGTAGTGGAAAATAACCTTGCGTTCATTTATTTTGGGATTTTAAATTTAAGTCCTTGGTGGAGATACTTTTTGAAAGAAATTTTTTATAATTCTAAAAAGACTACCTCGGTTGTTTA
This sequence comes from Tipula lateralis, assembly GCA_963932295.1. NCBI lineage: Eukaryota > Metazoa > Arthropoda > Insecta > Diptera > Tipulidae > Tipula > Tipula lateralis. Next base: position 141,528,216 of record OZ010738.1, read on the forward strand.
TTAACCTTTATGTGCGTGACTAGGTATAATTGTTCTTTTTTCCATTTCAGCTTAATATTTTTCACTTTGAGCTGTATGCTTGATGTTTTTGACATCATGGATGACAAAAGTACGTTTTAATATTTTCTGATTTGCGGAAAGTCAAGAAATAGAAAGATGAAACGATTAAATTACAGTTAATTACATATTTTTGTTCTAAAATTTACTATTAACAGTGAGAACTGATTCCATTTTCTAATGGTTTCTATGTTTTCGTTGCAAATTAGTCATTTTAACAGAAAGCAGCAGGATTTTCGTGTACTTTACTAAAATGATGATGTTGGTCGATAAGAAAGGTTTAGTCAATATAGTTGGCTAAAAACGACCAAGGACACTATATCCCCGATTTAGAAGAAAAATGTGAGCTAAAATTGTATACGAACTTCAGTGGCTGGCAATTGTTTGCCTAGATTCTGCAGAGCAATGGAGCGTCTTAACTTTTGTAGTATAGTCCGACACCATATTATCGACCTCTCATTTGGAACATTGTATTATTTGTCCAGTTCATCGTCGACAACAAGTTAACAATGATTCGTTTTTGGAACATATTTGTATATTTCTTGAATTTCCTTGCGATGGAGGTTTGATTTTGGTGTAGAGTGCTTACCATTGGTAATGGTAACCATAAATGTGATAAGGGTAATGTGAAAAGGTATTTATTTATTGTAACTTTTCGATCAGAATCTCTAAATGACTATTTTGATTCCATTCTCGTATATAATCTCGTCACAAACTCAAAATATTTTTAAACCATATTTCTTCGTCTTGAATGAGATCTTGTATGAACCGTATTTTGCTTCGATAGAAAGTTAATCATTTACGGTTTCATAATTCGATACTGTGTATTGCAATAACTAATAAACATTTGAGTTGAGAATAAATTGTTAAATCAAATAATTCGTGGAATATGCTACGAAATTGGTTGATCATAAAAATCACTCTGTTTATTGGATAAGAATCCAAACACTTTGGTGCTCCAAATTGAAATGACATAAGCCCGTTGTAATAGGCCTTCAAAGAAGCATAAAAGTGCTATGAAATCAAACAAATTAAGGTTAGCAGGTTTATTTAAGGCGGTTTCATTTTTCTCTACTTTGGCCTGCAGAAAGGACCATATCCATCGGTTACAAGTCCGGGAAATATGGTGGCCATTGTTGTGAAGAAATGAAGCTGGGAATTATTTCTTGTAAAATATTTTGGATTTCACGGCCTTTGTGTGCCGAATCTTCTTAATCGAAGTCCAAACCATCAATGATGCGCTTGCTTTCACAGGGCAAGTTGCTGGTCTAAATTATCTTTGGATTTCCACTGGAACCAAACACGTTCGTTTTGTTTGTTTACCTACATAATGCTCATCAGAAAATACCAAATTCTCAAGCTCCGTCATCAAAATTTTTGTTTTTAAATGTTCACAAAAATTGCTGGTTGCGGTTTTCCAGTCAAATAAAGCAATAACACTGTTGCGTTTGAGTTCCATTTTGATAACCTATTTTTAACTGCGGAGTAAAACGATAATTTTCCGTAGATTTTTAAAATTAACAGACTGACATTTATCAAATACTGAACGCGCTATCATGCGCTGTTTGGGTCGTACAGCAGTGTGAAATTGGTACCTTATCTACCTAGTACCGACCTGAACATATGAATGTATTAACAATACATTAGAATTTATCTGCAGCATACAACAATTTTGAAGCCACTGATCCTGGTTTGAAACGGAAGATATTCAACTTTTGTATCCGAAAATTGGATATTGGATTTGAGTCCATACCATCTGTATTTAAACCGGGACCAACAATTTTTTCGTAAACATTATTATTTTACAAGCGTCTTTTGGCTATTTTTAAGATTCATTTTACCGCCGGTGCTTATTTCATCGACAAACAAGCTTAATTGGCTTGTTTGTGGTTTTTTAGAAGGCTTGCTTGTGATTACTACTAGCTGCTCCTAAGCGGATGACTACTAGGTCCATGTGAAACAATGTTTCAATTGTTTTTAGGATCACCCTTTAAAAATAAAAAAAAAATAAAAATTTGTACTAAACGAATTAATTGCATACAGATACATTTTTTTTTATTAAACATTAATTTTGGGTTGGATAAATAGGGTTGTCTCATTTTGGCAATTGGGTATCAAAACCGGATAGATTTTATTTTATGAGGAGCCGATCGAATTGTAATTTTTTTTTGTCAGTCGGGAAATAATTTGATAGGCGATCACACTTAGATAATAATGATAAATAATTAAAAAAAATTATAGACAAGATCTAAAATAATTAAGTTCTTATAGTTCTAATTGTATATAGTGTATAAACTTTGAAATTTGAAAATGTGTACCTAAAATATAATATATAATAAATAAAGTGTATATTTCGAATAAAACTATATAATAAATTAATAAGTATATATAAAATATATGTAAACGGTGATTTAATTTTATAATACAATATTTCATGGGATTGAAAGACAAAATTCCCTTTCATTGACCACATGTACCACATGCGGTGTTCTACCATCATCGAACGGTTTAACGTCAAGGACGCCAAAAATATAAAGCGTTCTATGGAAGCGGTGCCGTAATTTGCTGTATATCAAATACCAAATCTAGTTGGAAACTATATGATTTATTGGGATAAGGAGTACATCCTAAGGACCTTTGATTTCTACACAAACTGTTTTGCTGATTCCGTGCTGAATTGTTGATTAAAAGGGTATATTTTGGAGGTTGACACGAGGAACAATACATTTCTACAACAGGTGTATTTATATACAGGTTTACTATTTACTTTTATTTAATTTTTTTTTATTCTTATTAATTAATCTTTAATTATATTCTTAATATAATTTTGTAATTATTATTATTAATTTTTTTTTGTGGTTTACTAAATTTTTTTTTATTACTTTGATATTCTTTATATATTCCTAAATTACTTTCATATTAGTTATATGTATACCATCCAGTTAAATTTTTATTGTTTGTTGTTGTCTGCTAAAATGAATTACTAAATTTTAATTATATGGCTTGACTAAATAAAGTAGGTTCGAGGATGTTGCCGTATTTGGTAAAACGAAAATAATAAAAAGGATGACCCTACGAAACATGAATTTTACCACGACCTATTTACCTCCACCAGACTGAGCTGGGTCATGAAGTAATAGGTGATCATCCATTTTTATGTGATACTTTGGTCTATAAACCAAAGTGTTACATAATGGCGCCCAAATTGTGTTCGGATTTATGGAATATTGTTTACTTAGTTATTTTGAATTATATTTTTGCAGTGTACATTACAACTTTGGTGTACTATATGTACAGAATTTATAATCGGTATATTTATTAACCGGTTCATTTCTTTGCGACACCCTTATCATTGCTTGAAATATCGGTGCATATTACTCCAGTTACTTTGGATTGATTAGTATGACTTAGCCGTTAATTCAATTGATGTTGATATTGGTGTGTCGTATGGTATTAGATAAATTTAATTTAAATTATTATTTTTTTTATTGTACAGTTGAATTCATTTAAAATGATCATTAAACTAAGCTTCACAATTGTGGATTGATTCTTGGTTTTAGTCTGATCGTTAATAATTTTCAATTATGTTGAAAGTGTGTTCAACCATCTATACAATACCTCGGTTATATACGAGTTGATTATAGTATTAGTGGAGTTGAATCAGTTTAAACATGATTTTGTAGTTTGATCTAAATTTTTGTTTACTATAATTTTTTTTTTCTCTTAAATTTTTTTTTATTTTTTTGTTCTAAACTTCCTCGAATCGCTTTATGATGTCAAGCCAAACTTATAGTAGTTATACATAATATATTGACAAAAATAGAAAACAATCTTTTGTTTTTGTGGTGTAAAATAATATTTTTATAATTATTAATCATTATTATTATTTTTTTTTTCTTCTTTTATATTTAAACTATTTTAATTTTTTTTTGAATTTTTAGTTGTTAAGGCTCTTCAGAAATCAAAATTATTCTTCTTTATACCAATTGCCAGATTATAAGTTGAAGACAATTTTCTTAAAATTTTTTTTGTATTTAATTAATTATATATTATCCAAAATGTTGACGGATTATTTAACACCTGACGAATTCGAAGTTGAATGTCAGGTACGAAAACTTGAAGGCGACCCGATCGTTAAATTACAGACACTTAAGAATATCTTAGCTGATGAGGTGGCTAACCCTATTTTAAAGCCTTTTAAAGCTCATTACGCAGCTCGTAAAAATCCTCAAAGAGAAATTTACAAATGCCAAAACAAATTATTTGAGCACAAGACTTGGCTTACCGACATTGACACAAATCTTGTATCTGAGGACCAACTCAAAAATCGAACAGGCAGAATTACTCATATAGTAGACAGACTTAAGCGATTGTACGAAACCAGTAAGAAATATAAAACTCAATGTATTGAACTTATTGGTGGTTGTGATTCCGTATTATGTGCATTACAACAAATTGTTGAAGGTAAACCCGACTTAAATCAAACTCTTGAACATCTTAAACAACAGTCATTGAATGAACTTGAATTATCTTCTTCTGACGACGATGAAATGTTACCCGTGTTGAAACATCATATTTCTCAAGGAAATATTAACGATAAGTTATTTTCCACTTTAAAAGAATCTATAAATAACGACAAATCAACACTCGGCCAAATTGTAGATCATAATTTACCAGGTGGTTCTAGTTCACTAACGAACAATCGTGTGCGAAATTCCAGTCAAAGTAATAATAATCCATTATATCACTGGAAAATTACTTTTGATGGCACGACCGAAGGCAATCCGGTTACGGTTTTTCTGTTCCAAGTCGAATTTCTTGCAAATCTACATCAAACCACTGAAACTGAAATTAAAGCTGGTTTTCATTACATATTGAAAGGTATTGCATCACAGTGGTACTGGGGTTATTTATTACGCAACCGTGAAGCTTCTTGGGAACAATTACGGTGTGCCTTTGAAAAAGAGTTTCAAGATCGAAGAGGGGATATTCACATAAGACGTTGTCTAGAATCCCGTAAACAACAAGCTAATGAACCATTTTCAAAGTTCATTTCAGTTATGAAGTCTATAGGAAATCGTTTCAGAATTCCTCTACCACCAGAAGATTTCCTAAGAATTATTCGAGAGAACATTCGTTTTAAATTGCAAATTGATTTAGCTGGCCAATCGATCCAAAGTCTAGAAGTTTTAATTGATAAGTGTTTGGATATCGAAGAGACATTTGAACGAACCAGATATAACCCGGAAACGTTGTGCCAGCGTAGATACATAAACGAACTAGTTACTGAACCTGATTCTTTTGCATTAGATCGACTAAGTTTAAATGAACAACCGGTTGACGTATCTCAAACCAGGGATTCTCAACGATATGCAACTGAGGAGGAAGTCAATGCTTTGAATACGTTTACTGATAGATCAATAAATAGTACCGGAAATAAACGCAGTATTACCATTGATCAACCTCGTAAATTACAACCGAATAGTATGAGCAATTATAATCGGTCATTGGAAGTATGCTGGAATTGTCATGACATTGGACACAATTTTAACCAGTGTGCTAAACCCCGTACGAAATTCTGTTATGGTTGTGGACGCAAGGGTATAATTATAGACAACTGTTTACGTTGTAGTTCGGGAAACGGATCAACGAGGTTTCGAATTGCTGCACGACCGAAGCCTCAAGTCCCAACTGCACAAACATCGGAACGTGCAGCGAATACGGACCCCGAATTAACAATGAACCATTAACTACTTTTCGTACGAATATTTTACCAGATTATGACTTCAAAACGCTAAACAATTGCTACACAAACCGTATTAACTCGGAAAGTCCTCCAGAAAATCTCTCTTATTACAATAAACGTCGGTTTTCTAAATCCTCTAAAGCTCGTGTAAAGAAATATTGGTGTCAAAAATTCAATTTAAAATTGTTAATATCTGAGACTGTTATCTCGGATGAATTAGATAACAGGCCCTATTTGAATGTTTTCATTGATAATATGCCTTACAAAGGACTTCTGGATAGTGGTGCTTCTATCACTGTGCTGGGATCCGCTTGTGATTGGATATTATCTGATCCTCATCATAAGATTTTTCAATTACCTGGAATTGTAAAAACTGCGAACGGTGATCCGCAACGAACATTTGGTTATATTTGGGCTAATGTTACATACAATAATGAAATTAAACCTTTACGAGTGCATTTAGTACCTAGTATAAAACAACAGTTAATACTTGGAATTGATTTTTGGAAAGCATTTCAAATTGCTCCAAACGTAATATCAGAGTTGGAAACATCTCATTTAGATGTATGTGATAATCAACATACTATTACAGACCAAGAACGTGTCGAACTTAACCAAGTAATCGCAGAATTTCCTTCTTGTGATACTCTTGGACTTGGTAAAACCACATTACTTCATCATAATATAGAAGTTACGTCTTCTCCAATTAAGCAGAGGCATTATCCGGTATCACCCGCCATACAACTTGAAATATATTCAGAACTTGACAGAATGATAAATTTAGGTGTTATCGAAGAATCTCAAAGCGCATGGAGCTCTCCGGTAACATTAGTTCGCAAGCCCAATGGCAAGAATCGTTTATGTTTGGACGCCCGTAAATTGAACGAAGTGACGGTCAAGGACGCGTATCCTTTGCCAATTATCGACGGACTCTTGAGTCGGTTGGAACAAACCAGGTATATTTCAAAATAGATTTGAAGGATGCCTTTTGGCAAATTCCACTGACTCCAGAGTCCCGAGATAAAACCGCATTTACGGTGCCTGGCCGTCCTTTGTATCAATTTACGGTGATGCCGTTTGGGCTTTGCAACGCCCCACAAACTATGTGCCGGTTGATGCACCGAGTCGTCCCATTCCATTTACATGACCATATATTTGTCTATTTAGATGATTTGTTGGTAACGTCTGCAACTCTTACAGAACATTTAAATTTATTACGACAGCTTGCTAAATTTTTAAAAGACGCAGGGCTAACTATTAATATAAGTAAAAGTAAATTTTTACTTAAAAATGTTAAGTATTTGGGTTATATTGTTGGAGATGGTAGTTTACAAGTGGATCTAGACAAAGTGAAAGCCATTATCGACTTTCCAGTACCTAACACTGTACGCAAACTTAGGCGATTCCTCGGTATGGCTGGTTGGTACCGAAGGTTCATACATAATCATGCTTCCATCACTGCTCCTTTGTCTGATCTTTTAAAAAAGGGTATCAAATTTAAATGGTCCCTTGAAACTCAAACGGCTTTTTCATTAATTAAACACGCCTTGTGTAATGCGCCCGTGTTAGCTCATCCGAAGTTTGATCGACCTTTTATCATACAATGCGACGCAAGTTCTACTGGTGTTGGTGGTGTATTAAGTCAGGTAGGTGATGATGGTCAGGAGCATCCTATCGCATATTTTTCACAAAAATTGAACTCAGCACAGCGCAATTATTCAATCACTGAGCTTGAGTGCTTAGCAGCTGTGTTGAGTATCAAGAAATTTCGAGCGTATGTTGAGGGATAAAACTTTACCATTATCACCGACCACGCCAGCCTAAAATGGCTTATAACACAAAAGGACCTTTCCGGTCGTTTAGCACGTTGGTCACTTAAGATGCAGGGATTCACGTTTAAAATTCTTCACCGAAAAGGATCACATCATATTGTACCGGATGCCTTATCCAGAGTGTTTATGGATACGATTTCACATACTCTTGATTGTTCGAATTCTATGGCTGTAATACCTATTGATTTAAATTCCCCAGAGTTTCTCTCCGATGACTATGTAAATTTACTAAACTCTATTAAACAATTGTCGAATGAAGATAATCGTTATGCCATTCATGACGGTAAAATATTTGTTCGAGTTCATTATATGAATGAGGCTGTTAGCGATTAGCCACTATGGAAATTACTGGTTCCAGTGACTTTACGTAATAATATAATCAAACAATACCACGAATCTTTAGTGTCTGCTCATTCGGGTGTGACAAAAACTTTAGAACTAATTCGTCGTGTTTACTTCTGGCCGAAGATGGCAACCGATGTTAGTACATTTATTCAACATTGTATAGCTTGTAAGGCAAATAAGGCCGTGAATTATCAAACTCAACCTCCAATGGGGGATCAATTAACTAGTGAACGTTCATTTCAAACATTGTATGTTGATATATTGGGACCACTACCCAGATCGATCAAAGGTAATACTTATTTGTTGGTAACGCTTGACCAACTTACAAAATATGTGTTTTTAAAACCGATGAAAAATGCATTAAGCAGCCAAATATGTGATTACTTAGAGAATGAAATATTTTTGGTTCATTCTGTTCCACGGACAATTATAACAGACAACGGTCCACAGTTTGTTTCATACATGTTTGAAAAGCTGCTTCAAAAATACGGTGTTAATCACTTTCGAACACCTAAGTATACTCCTCAACCAAATGCTGCTGAGAGGGTAAATCGTAGTCTAATTCAAGCTATTCGTATGTATGTAAGTGATGATCATCGACTATGGGACCAACATATTTACGAAATTACTAATGTTCTACGCAACACTGTGCATAGTAGTACGAAATTTTCACCCCACTACTTAATCTATGGTCAACATTATATTCGCCATGGGGAGGAGTACAAATTATTGAAAAAATTAAATATGTTGGGTGAACGTGATCTGCAACTGTTAGGAAAATCTGATCAATTAACTATTTGTCAAAAGCTAGTAATGAGCCATTTAAAAGAAGCTTATCAGCGTAATCTTTGTAGATATAATTTACGAAATCGAATCAGAGAATTTAATGTTGGTGATGAGGTTTTAGTTCGAAACTTTCCTCAGAGTCAAGCGACGAAACATTTCTCAGCCAAACTTGCACCGAAGTTTAAACTTGGGACTATTCACACAAGGGTTGGTAATGTGGCCTATAAAGTAGTCGATCATCTTGGTAAAGATATTGGACTATATCATGCTCGTGATATTCTTAGAAAATAGTGCTAGTTACATGCTAATGAGACTCTTCTCAGGGTTTATGGGAACGTCCCCACGATTTGAAACAATGTTTCAATTGTTTTTAGGATCACCCTTTAAAAATAAAAAAAAAATAAAAATTTGTACTAAATCTATTAATTGCATACAGATACATTTTTTTTTATTAAACATTAATTTTGGGTTGGATAAATAGGGTTGTCTCATTTTGGCAATTGGGTATCAAAACCGGATAGATTTTATTTTATGAGGAGCCGATCGAATTGTAATTTTTTTTTGTCAGTCGGGAAATAATTTGATAGGCGATCACACTTAGATAATAATGATAAATAATTAAAAAAAATTATAGACAAGATCTAAAATAATTAAGTTCTTATAGTTCTAATTGTATATAGTGTATAAACTTTGAAATTTGAAAATGTGTACCTAAAATATAATATATAATAAATAAAGTGTATATTTCGAATAAAACTATATAATAAATTAATAAGTATATATAAAATATATGTAAACGGTGATTTAATTTTATAATACAATATTTCATGGGATTGAAAGACAAAATTCCCTTTCATTGACCACATGTACCACATGCGGTGTTCTACCATCATCGAACGGTTTAACGTCAAGGACGCCAAAAATATAAAGCGTTCTATGGAAGCGGTGCCGTAATTTGCTGTATATCAAATACCAAATCTAGTTGGAAACTATATGATTTATTGGGATAAGGAGTACATCCTAAGGACCTTTGATTTCTACACAAACTGTTTTGCTGATTCCGTGCTGAATTGTTGATTAAAAGGGTATATTTTGGAGGTTGACACGAGGAACAATACATTTCTACAACAGGTGTATTTATATACAGGTTTACTATTTACTTTTATTTAATTTTTTTTTATTCTTATTAATTAATCTTTAATTATATTCTTAATATAATTTTGTAATTATTATTATTAATTTTTTTTTGTGGTTTACTAAATTTTTTTTTATTACTTTGATATTCTTTATATATTCCTAAATTACTTTCATATTAGTTATATGTATACCATCCAGTTAAATTTTTATTGTTTGTTGTTGTCTGCTAAAATGAATTACTAAATTTTAATTATATGGCTTGACTAAATAAAGTAGGTTCGAGGATGTTGCCGTATTTGGTAAAACGAAAATAATAAAAAGGATGACCCTACGAAACATGAATTTTACCACGACCTATTTACCTCCACCAGACTGGGCTGGGTCATGAAGTAATAGGTGATCATCCATTTTTATGTGATACTTTGGTCTATAAACCAAAGTGTTACACATGCCTACCCACAAACACTACGACCGGAGTCGGTGCATCGTCATCTCACAGGTCTCACTCTTCTTTATGGATCGTTAAACTGCCCTTCACATTAATATTTTTCATATCGTCAATATTTTCGTCGCTCAATCGTATTGTAGCCCAAGTAGCGATTTTTTTTGTTTACTAATGCCAAACAAGAACAGAGATATAAGTATAAAGAAGACGTTAAATTGCAGTCCCAGCCTAGAAGGCATATTCTCCCAAAACTCTAATATTTCTACCATCGTTCTTAAAAACTGGTCATGAAATCAATTTAGCATTTTGGGCGTGCCAAATATAGTTTTGGCCAGAGTTGTCTCGCTATACTGCTCGTGGTCAAATGAGCTCATATGTCGAGGCCTTAGTCTTTACAAGTAGTGCCTCTACACCTGCCCATTCCGGTTATAGTTTGGCTGTTTAATTGTTCATCCACCTCGTTTAGATATGAGTGGCAATTCAACACCACCCTTGACGAAAATGAAACGGTTCCAGTGATTTGATTGCTATACTTGATTCTTAAGAGACCATATATTTTACTACTTTCATAGATTATGTCCCAACCAGTTCAAGATCTTCTCAATCGCTATCACCTCGGCTTGAAACGAGCTGAAGTCGAGCTTATCACATAAGACTTCAGTTCCTAAATGTGCAATTCATTTTTCTGTATCGATTCATCCTTTCAGAAGTCGCCAGAGGCAGATATGGTCCGAAAACCATATAACCATATCAAGATGTCCACTGGTATAAAATTAAACCTAATCTTTAAAGAAGAAGTAGGGTTGTCTTGAGCGTCCGCTTAGAACGATATAGATAGACAATTGTTTATTCACAAACTTCTAATTTTGTGTCTTCAAACCCCAATTCACACATATAATTTCGTTGCAACAATTAAAATGGATTGACTGGCATAAATAAGTCCTAGGTTTTAAAAAACTATCGTTGAAAAACTTACTGAATGAATGAATCCCATCATTATTAACCATAGGTTGATTGGAACATAATATTGTAGTATTTATATGAGTATCGATTATAAACAATTATAAAAATGTATCGAAATACAATAATTTTTCGAAAAAGTAATTTTCAAATCAGATAAATCGACATTACATACAATGGATCGTTGTAATTTATTTATGCAAATTTTCCTCATATTGATTATTTTTGCAAAATTGAATAATTTGTTTATGTATACGCTTTTATGCGACGTGACAGTTGATAAATGATATGTGTTTATTGTATTGTATTAATGTGTAATACTATTTGGCTATATGTTCACATAAATGTTAATTAATATTTATTTTTCAGTTAAACAACGATTTTTTTGTTAAATTATTTGTTTATTTATACGTGATTTAAACCAGTAATCGAGATTTATGATTATGCACACAATTACAAACCATATATATGTTTCGTCATATATTTATACGTCATCTATATAATGTTATCTAGGTTAAACGCAATATATATGTACATATTTGACTAGGTTGAATAGCAATGCCTACATAATTATTGTGTCATATTAAATTACATGTATTCTTAAAATAATAAATTAAAAAACTCAATTTCCCTATGGCACCCCATTAAAAGAAAATTATCAAATAAATTATTTTCCTCTCACATAAAATTGTTTTGATACTTTTCAAAACAAAACAATAACTTTGCTTATAAAATTTACAATGTCAGTATAACTTAAGACTGTATACGAGAATAAGAAATTCCGCATTATACTTTGAAATCTGTAAACTTTTTCAATAAATTTGTTTCAACTTTCTGTTTTTAATTTGTGTATTTCTAATTTCGGGAATCTTAAATTTCTCCTAAACACTGAAAATTTATTGAAGAAAACAAAAATTAGCTTCTTATCATTGTTTACCTTAATTTTTCTTATCAAAATGAAAAATATATACTTTGAAAGTAACAATTATATACACGTGTAAAGAGTATATATGTATTTGCTAGAAATGTATATTATTTGTAACACTTCAAATGATATTATTTTAAGAACACTTGAGTCAGTTAACGAGGGAAGCATGATCATCTCTTACTTTAAGTTTACTTATCTAGATAAAACTTAATCCATTTAATTTTGTATTTTATAATTTTTTTTTATAAAATTTTGCAATACTTAGAAAACTAAAATTTTGCAAAACTTTTGAATCCCTGAACTTGAATTTTTATTCAAAAATATAAACTGCACAAAATGTATTAAAAATTCAACTTTGACTTTGTGAAGGTGTAAATTATTCATTATCTCGGTTTCAGTTCTTAAAGTTTCTTGTCTACAAATTTAATGTTACTAGAATGGCATAATACTTCTTTCATACTAATTAAATTATCTTAGAGCCCTGTGGGTGAGTTTGTTTCGTCAATTTTTCGCACGAAACAAATGACCAATAAAATAAAATCAAAGTAGTCCGCGGTTGTCATACGAGGCGACTTAATCTGATTGGATTGCATAAAAAAATGATCCGTTGTAATGTATCGATGTGAAAGTTTAAATTTGGAAGATGAGCACGAGAGACTCGAATTAAGAGTCATGCGTATGAGTCAGTTCCAAATGTGACGTTGATGATACTTGCGTTTTTTCAATCACGAGATCAGAAAAATAATGCGAATTACTGATAGCACGCATGAAAAGGACAAAGAACGTACTCTTCGTCAAAGCAGTAAAGCACAAAGAGTACGCTAGCTCCGAAACGTTCAGCATGCTAATAAGCAATCTTTAAAGGGAGAGCCACCTTTTGATGAACGAAGTGGTCGTTGTCGAAGCGGTAACTTCACGGTGCAGAAAGCGATGTGGCGTATTTTAATTACTAACCGCAATATGAAGATGTGGATGGAAACGGATGGAGTCAGAATGTTGACAACGTTGGCGTGTCTTGCAACTTTCGACTTAAACTTTTTTGTTAATACTGTTTCGTTAATCATTAAGAATTAAGCATAAATTTCGAATCTATTAAAAAACTACATTTATTACTTTCTTAAATAATTGCATGCTTCAAGAATAATAAAACGAATAAACTATTGTCCACCATATGACAAACAAATTCATTCGTATTATTGTTAGTTAATTAAAAGAAAAATAACAACAAAAATTATATTCTATTGAAAAAATTTGGACTGGCCTTATTATTTTGCCATAAAAATTCTCGTTGTAACTGAGGCAACGAATTATAGAAGTATATGTAAAAATAATCTATGGCTAAGAGGCCGTAAAGGGCCCTTTCCGCGTCTCAACTGAGACCTTACGAACCATTTTAACGATTGGCGCATATTGTAGGTGGTCAGCCCAACGAATGTTTTTACACACAACCGCATTTTATGTCATCCGATGGCATGTTAATTTTTGGTCAACGGCGAGAATCGAACTCGAGACCGAGCGTGATGAGAAACTCTCTTAACCATTAAGCTACAACCAGCGACATATGTACATATGTTGAATGTGTTTGTTAAGATATTGAATAAAAATACGGTTTCGATACAGGCGGTTTCGAGGACAGAACTACAAGTTAGAGGGTATGGTTAATATTAGACTTCCACAAAGCATAATATCTTTTTTATCTTTTTTCAATATTTGCACTACTGATATAAACCGAGTTAATGCGACAGACTGAGTTGTCTTACAATTTATAACTGATTCGCTTGTAAATAACAAGGGCCCTTACTTTAAACCCAGAGTACACTTAGCAGGAGGAAATGAAAATACTGAGCAATAGACCAGTTTAAGAATCCGAAAACATTTGCCATTCTGAGTTTTAGTATGAATAAGAGAGATGTTGAAATAGAAGTGAACTTATTATTTTATTTCCTAAAAAAAATAATTATTAAATCCGATATGTGTATTTACAACTAAATTAAAGTGATTTAGGATTGTTTTCTTACTAAGTAATTCTTCTGATTATTTAGAGCATGATGGATTTTAGTGTAAACAATGATTCCATTTTATGACGCTTAAATTTAACACTACATATCTGAAACTGATTGAAAAAGTTCTTCATCTTTCCAAGTCCTATCGAATGGAAGACATTTAAGAAATCGATCTAATAAATAGTCTTCATCCTCGATCTTGGGCCATTTAGAACGAGCATTCTGAAGCAACGAATTTTATAGAAATGACGATTTTGACGAATCAATTTACAAACATCTCCTCTACATCTCCTAATTGCCTCAAACATCTCCTGGTTGCGCCGAACTGGTTGTAAGGGAAGAAACCAAACAATTAATGTCCTACTTAATGTAAGTTATATAATATCTTTCAATATGACATATGACGATACTCAATTAGATACACAAATTAGACTAACACAAATGAGGAAGAAAGACAGAAAGGAAAAGGTTAAATTATAAAAATAAATTTTACACAAACCAATTATAACTTTGACACAAAACTAAATAATTAAATCACAAATATCAAGAACTTTATGCTCCACAAATGTATAATAATGCTAAATACATACATTTATGATAACATCAGAATTATAATAAAAATGGACGAATTTGAATATTTCGACACCAGGAGTTGCTTCGCTATCTATCCACTAGAACTGACTTTACGAAACGAAATAATTTTGACAATAGATTATATTATCAAATAATAATTTGATAATTAAATAATTAGATCAAACAATCAAACCCATTATCTTACCAATAAAATAATAAGCTATTAGTAAATTCGATAGCCTGAATTACTTAATAACTTCTTATTTATTTACAAAAGCAGAACTCGACCCTAAGATGGCGTTAAATTTAGAATGAAATGACGTCACATATATAAAACAAAAAAAACAATAATGTAGAAAAGAAAAGAATAAATAAGTGATGGCGATGATAATTTATTTAAGATATTTGGAAAACAGAGGATGATGACTATTGGATGGTGATTATGATCAAACGACTCGTTTGTTTCAATATAACAGTGGATAGTGCACTTTACTATATAAACTAATAAATATCTTTGATAGTTCGAATTTTTGTTTTACGAATAATTTTTTTATTTTAATAATAGGGCGAAAACAGGATTTACCATACATAATAGCAGTCATTCAGATAAGAACCCAAACGGTTTGACACTCTATTCTTCTTATTATAAATGGTATGAATGAAAACTGAATTATAATATCCCAAATTGAACAGAAAAGAATGAATGCAGAATGACACACAGGCACAAGTAACTAATAAGAACAAAAACATGCAACTTAATTTAATAATTTCAAACAAATACATAACTGAAAAAAATAGATCATCATTATATATAATGCTGTCGGGTCATTATGACACAACAACCCTCGCGTAGTTGGTGCTGGGATGGGAATAAGGACAAATAAATACAGCATAAGATGAGATGACGCAAAGATAATAATTTAAATGATCCAGTAATAACTGTTAAGATATATACATATACATGATGGAATTAGAAAAATCCTAACCCAACCAAGAACAATAATAACAAATAAATAATATGGCGTAAGACTTATATAGTTAAATCTTAGTGGAATTTTCATTGTAATTTAGTTAATTTGGTATATCTTCCAGACCGCAAATTTGATCAGAAATTAGTTATTTTTATTAGTTTAATTTTAGATGGATGATTCGAATTCGTTTTCATTTTTAAACTAATTTTCAGTGGACGGATTTTTGACAGCTGATCAAAATTATGATTTTTTGCCAATTGTATTTCCGCTTAATTTGTTTTTCATTTTTATTAAATTAGTACAGTTTGATTCAAACTAGTGGCGGTTCAAGTTTTGTAAGTGTTTTTCGATACAAGAATTCGGGTTGAAGACAGTTTTTGGATGCAAATGCGAAAGTTTTATTGTATCGCCTCAGCGTAAATTAAAAACACCAGGGAAGGTTTTTTAAGGTAACTGCCTATCGGCAGAATAAATACGAAAAATCAATTTAAGCTCATCATGCGAATAAGGAAATATAAATTCATCAGCAACAAAAAACGAATATGATTTTTTGAATGGTGTAGAGAGTCTCAATAGACGTTTAAGTTTTAACCAGCAAGTAAGAAGACTACATAGTATAGCACCAAAATGTCTATAATTGTGAAACTAATTTTTAAATTCGTGCAAGGGAGTAAAATTTGCATTTAGTACCGGGCATGTGGAAAACTATATTGCTACATTAAAACGACGATTCTCAGCTACAAACCGTACCAAAGAATAAGGGAAAATGCCTCTAAAATTTGTAAGATTTGTATGAGAATTGAGTAATCGAAACAGCACTGTTTCTAAACAAATTCTATTTTCTGTCGCTAAGTTTTCCCGAACGAATTCAGACAGTCGTTGGACAAGCAAATCGACCAACAAAAACCTTTTAAAAATAGTTCTTCGGTATGGAAGAGAAAGAATTCTTGAAAGAACCCATGCAGTTTTGATTTAACTGTGATAAAGCAATTAACAATTTACCCTCGAGTGAACGTGACATAGCTTCGATGGAAGTATTATCTCAAAATATAAGTCATACTCCAAAACGGCCTAAATCCGTTTGTAGGCAACTGAATCTTATCGCCTTACCTCTCATTCGGAATGGCATTCACACATGTAGTTTTTTTTAAAAACACCTGTGCTTTTGATTCTATTTTCCAAGCAATCGCAGTGTCGATTGTCAAGGACAATACGTTTTTGGAAAAGTTAGAAAATCGTAATATGAAGAATTTTCTACAATCGTAATATGAAGAATCTTTAAAACAAATTTTAGTTGAAAGCTCGGGTTTTATATCGGATTGAACCACTGAATGTTTTAACGTTGCTAAGAACACATTTTAAAACTTTCCAAGT
Source organism: Tipula lateralis (assembly GCA_963932295.1). NCBI lineage: Eukaryota > Metazoa > Arthropoda > Insecta > Diptera > Tipulidae > Tipula > Tipula lateralis. Next base: position 141,545,373 of record OZ010738.1, read on the forward strand.
ATAAAAATAACTCTCGATTGCTCTAATAACGAATGTTCAAATAATGAAACAGAAATGAAACCATTAGTTTATTTAGATTTATTTTTGTTTGAAGAATTGGGATTTTCCCAAATTACATCCTGCTTTCAACAAATTCCTCAAAAGACGTGTAAAAACTGTTCCAAGCCAATGTATCCTACGTTACATAAGTACGGTTAATTTGTGTATATGCTGAATCAGTTAATAAAACGTCTGCGAGGTTATCTGAAATACCAATAAATATAAAGCTAAATGATCCACGCGATGCTACCTGGGTAACGCAAATTAAATTAGACTTAAATTGAATTTACTATGTCTAACAAATAAAAATAATTTAGTTAAAAAGCTAATAATTTCTTCTTATATAATGCAAAGAAAATTAAAAAAAATCGAAGCCTTTTTATGGTTGTAAAATTATTTCGAATATATTATTTCGCATAGATGTTTTTCAAGTTAATGAAATGTTTCAAAAAAAAAGTTAAGTTAAGTTGATGTGGCTGCTATCGCACACTTAGACCAAATTTTGATCCGTTGTGATACCACTCTATACGGCTATAGGTCCGAGTCTTTCCGTAGAGCCATCTGCGCATTGCATAGCTCCATGTCAGTCCTATAGTACTGACATGGAAGATGGGTCGGCCCAATGATTCTAAACACGACAGAGGATCCAGATTATGTTTATTTTTCACCACCGATCGCACCGCCCAAACGATCGAAGGTGAAAAACCCATTTTGCATCCTGCCTCGAATCGGATTCGAACCCGGTACCTCCCGCTCCAACTGCCGCAGCTTTAACCACTGCGCCACCTGGGCGGTTGATATGTTTCAAACTATTTGCAAATTACGGCCAGTTAATTACGACTGGTTCCACCTGATATGGACGTAAGGTAGTTTACACATGTTAGCTAGCATCTTGACCTATTTCTTTACTTTTCTATACTTTTTCAATGGCTTTTTCAGGATGGTTACACTTTAGTGAAGAAACTTACCAAAAATTTTGGGCTGGTTTTTCGGGCCAACTTCAACGACTTCCTTTGAACAAACCCTTTTTTAAGGAAATCAAAGGAAGCACTACCCGAGCGAGTGAGATTGATCACGATAATTGGAAGGAATTTCTGCATAAACAACATTTGAGTGAAGAAAATGTGCACTGAGAAAAAAAACCATAGTAAAATAAACTTAAATTTTGGGTTACAATTACAAAAATTCTGGGTTATTTTGCAACCAAACTCGCGCTTTGTCATCAGAACAAAATTTGATTAGTTTATTTGACATAATGCTGGGTCAATTAAATGTATCTAAGTTTAACTTAAAGCTACGGTTTTGAAAACAATGCATAGGTTATAAATAACTATCTCATTGGTTGAAATTTAACTAAAAGCATGGTTATTTGAACTGCAAGCAAAGTACATTTAAAAAAAATAGTTTTGTTAAAATAATTATGGCATGGTTTTTGTTAAACCAGACCGATTGTTTTCTAACGTTAGCATTGTTAAACAGCTTAGTTAATTTAACAAAAACCAGTTATTTTTTAATTAAATTGCTTAGTTAAAACAATAATTTCATTGTTTACTTTAGCCAAAATTATAGTTTTTGTAACATAGGTAATATCCTAATGCTTTTTTATTTCAACCAACCAAATGATAATTTAAACCAAGCAAAATTACTTCAATGGTTCTCCACAAAAAATTGCTTTTATTAAAAAGAAAAGTCAGTTTTTTCATAAAATTCAAGTTTAAAAGACATATTTATATATTTATTTCAATTCAATAACAATAATACAATAATTTCAAAACTAATCCATATTATTTATGTCATTTATTCAGGTATGAACTACTGGTAAATCATCGTCATATTTTGTGTTAAGTTGATATGAACACAATCAGATATACATCCAGCAATTAATAAACTTAATTGGGTAGCATAAATGTAGAATATTGAATAATTCAAAAGAGTAGTCTAAAGTTTCTCAGAAACCTTCAAATTTAAATTTATTTGAATCAAGAATTACGAAAAATTCTTTATAATCGTGATTGTCTCTTGCTTTTATTGGCTGCATGTCTGGTCTGAAATGCTTTGTTGCTCTAACACCTCTAACTTCCTGGATAAATTTAATTGGGAGTCAAGTATGGTTGACATTTCATACTTGATTCTTGTAGAAGTCTTGTTTTTGGTTGCCAAGAGGAAGAATTGCAGGAAGTAAATAAATCATTTCTAGATTTTATGCATCTGAAATTCAAAATACCGAAATGAATATTTGTAATTGTTGTATTGGTATCTAATTTAACCTGAAGATATTTGAATCTTTTGAGCGAGTATTTCATTAAATGATTTGATAATAGATTTTTCTTTTAGAGAATTTCTATAAATTCCTGGCATTTTTGAAATGAAAACCTCTCAATTAAGATTAATTGATTGATGATTCGGAAACAATATTTAGAAATAAAAATAAAAATTTGAAACTAAGAATATGTATAGTAATAATAATAACTAAATAATTCAACATACTAATTCAGGAGCTTGTGGGTATTTCTATAGTGGCCATTAGTCAAACATATTGATTAAATTATAATCTTTATTTAATCAATATGTTCTTATGAGTTTGTTTGATTTATCCGATAGCCAGTAATTTGTGTACATTTATTCAGTACCTTTTCCTACGAAGCATTTAATTAAGTTTGACTCTTATTAAGTCATCATATTGATTTGAAACTATACAAGTTCATTCACAATTGTAGAGTTTAGATCAACAATTTTTGGTTTACAAAACTTGGTTAGTTTTTTCTTTTGATTCTGAAATCTATCATATGGTATAGTTTACCTTCGGTGGTATATAGCCATATCCAATAAAAATGATTTTCTAACTAGAACTAAAAATTATTATAAACTTATTATACACATATAAATGGTTATCCTTTATAGCAAATTTTTGTCAGTCGGAAAAATGTGAATAATTTAGTCTGTTAACTTTTTGCACTGATCTATACCAAAACAAGTTTTTTAAATTAAATTAGTTAGAACAATTAGATGAACAAGCATCGTTCTATGAGCTTTCGATAATATATTTGTTTTATAAGTCTGTATAACTTATTGAGTGATATACCATATAAAAACAAGCTAAATATTTAATTAAAAACTTCTAATTCAAAATACGTGGTTTTTGTATAATATAAAGGCACATACAATATCAACTTCAATTGGAAAATTTATGATAATAATTTTCGAGATAGACTTCAGTTATGGTTTTATTTAAATATTGTAAAACATATAAATATGAAAACTGCGTTTTTAAAACTGAAATAATCTAAATATTTAGTTTTGAATTTTGAATGGTTAGTTTTAACTGTGCCATGTTTAATAATAAATTTTACAAAAATTTATTTTAAATATAACTTGTGCTTTGTAATTTATTACTTTGCATTTTGTTAATTAATTTTAACAATTCACTGACTCCATAACTGTATTGCTTTCAAAAACAACCAAACCATTTAAGTTATATTAACTAAGCATTGGTTGTAGTAACCAACGCATAATATCGTTTATTGTAACAAAAACTTAGTTAAAATAACAAAAAACGTTTAACTTGGCTTTGTTAGGTTATTTTTCTTCTGAGTGTGTGCGATACTTGTATGGTTGTAGAGGACATTAAACATTTGTTTCTAAAGTGCACCAAATACGGGCACAATAGAGTAAACTACGATGTCCTCATGGTTGCATGGAGTGTAACTGAAATATTAAACAGAGATGTAAGTGTGTAGAATGCTACCAATATATAACTCTTAAAGCACATATGGTAGGTAATATCCCCAGATAAAATAATCTAATGAAATTAGATCTCGGTTGCCATTAACAAGAGCATTACATGAAATTAGTGTTTCATCAAATGTTTCCTTGAGTAAATAAGTTGAATTCATCATCGGGTTTTAAGGCATATTGATTTTCTCTGGATGTAATGGTGTTTCGGCCAAGCATTTTTGCATTATCTTCACTTCAAATTTTGGTCCTCTTGGAATGGTAAGGTCGTTAATAAATGCTTTCATATGTTACCATTAACAGTAGATGATACATTTTTATTTTGATTTCGAAATTGTTAAGTTTATTAACTATATTTTCAAACCAAACTGAACTATAGGATCAGCAAAAATACGTTATCTTTTCTAAATTACTTTGAACAAGGTTCCACACACATGTATTTAAAAATTCGTTGTACAGGTATATATAAGAATTATAAATATACTGATTATGCAGAAAATTAAGGCTGGGTAAATACAATTACCATATCAAAATGAGGCCAAAAAAACTAAACTAAATTTGATACAATTTTAAATTATACAAAGTATTGCCCGTATAGTCATCATCTACCCGCCGTTATCTAAAAAAATATATGGATAATAAAATTAACATATTTTATAAGCAAAAAAAACTATACGGTTGTTTATGTTGTGTATGTTGGCTTGGAAATGTAAAAAATGGCGACACCTTGTGTTGTATACTTATTTCATATTTGTTGCAATATCACCTATCGTACACGATATGCTGTACGACATATGCAAACAATTATCATAAATTTTAAAAATATAGAATGTGTAGGATGAAAGATTTTGAATATACATACCTTTTCAGAACTGATAAAAGGTAAAATTTTTTCTTCGAAGTTATGTGCTAACTGTGTGTTACGGTATAGCAAGATTTCTGATTGTGTGCATATTTGAACTATGATTGATTTTTGTTTGGAATTCATAATCATTACGAAAAATACTGCCACAAAATGTCATTTAACAATCATTTTATAAATCACGTCAATAAGTACACTTAACTATGTTCTAGTATTTATTTATTTCCATATAACATCTTAAATTCTAGAATTGAATCTATCCATTCAAAAATTGGAATACTTACATTTTCAAGTGCTGTTCAGAAAATATACCTTAAAGACCTATTACTTTACGGGTGAGGCTGGTAAAGTTAATATTAATGTATTCATTCGAATTTTTATCGAGCAACACGTTTAAATATTTGCGCGATAAGTTTTAAAAGCAGTCCGGAGCTTCAATGCTTATAGAACAGAAGGTTGAGACCCGTGGTTGATAATGTAGACCGCAAAGTTAAATACTAAACCGTAAATAAATTACTTTTGTATGATAATAGTTCATCAACTATACTAACAAGTTTCACAACTTGTTGAAAAACCATTTTCTTTTTCATAGTATCTAAACTATGAACACTAGAGATCACTTCAGCATAAGACTGGATGAAAAATATATTACAAATGTTTTATTATTATTACTGGTTCTATATTATGATTTGCCTCCCAACTAAACCATATGAATCGGTATTCATGATGTCTATACTAGAACGATAGCAGCAGATACCGGTGTCGTAGGTGCAGAGCACTTAGTATAGAGACAGCTTTTCGTATAATCCAACACATATGAAGTGCGTAATACTTTTGTAGAATCCACAACAAACTAAACTGTTCTCACCCCCACTGTTCTCACAAACTAAACTGTTCTCACCCCCCAAATACCCACTACACGTATTTGACAATTTAAGCAATCACACACAGTAAAAAACCAGCTAACAATAATTTCATATGTAGAAACCAATTTTTTTAATAATCTAGTTCACATTGAGTTTTAATAATTCGGCTAGTAGTTGGTTTTAAATCAAGCATGTCAATCTTTTGTAGAAACAACATGGATTTTACAAAGTAAATTAGATAAAGTCTAGAAAGCAATGAAATTTTTACTAGTTAAGGTAATGACTAATGCCACTGTATTTAGTGATGAGCAAAATCGATACTTTTGAATATCGGTATCAATCGATACTTTTAAACCATTAACCGGATACTTTTAACCGATTAGTCCCTCTACCATTGGTTGTTATCATTATTGCTTTTTATTAACATTCCTTTTCTCAGATGACAGGTTATTATTTTGTAACAATATGGTTGAAACTATTGTTAATACTATTGAAAAACATTCATCTATTAAATCTTAACACTCAAATATGTATTAACTTTTATTTGCTGAACCATATATATGAATGAAATAATCATTTAAACGAAACCGAGTAATATACAAGTTTAAATACTATAATTATTTAAAATTGTATATTGTAATTAAATATGGTACTCAGATAAACATTGAAAATGATTTAATCAACCGATTTGATCAATTAAAAAAACCCTGATCAAATTACAAACAACCACATACTCAAAATCAACAAGATACTCAAAAATACCGATTTACTTAAAACCACCGAGATGCTCAAAAACACCGATCTATTCACAAAACACGGATTTACTCAAAACAAACATAGATCATCTCTAAAACAACCAAATACTCCAATTAACGTGATACTCAAAAACATTGATCTACTCAGAAAAGCCAATTTACTTAAAATACCGAAATGCTCAAAAATACCAATCAACTCAAAAACAATCAAATACTCAAAATCAACGAGATACCCAAAAATAGCGATTTATGACTGGTTCACGTACGCGAAGATATTGCTCTAATATAAAGCTATTCTATTTCACGTTTCAATGCGATTTCAATCATTTGAATTTGTTTATTGAGTTTGGCTGTGGTGGATAATTCGAGTGATTTTTGTTGTATTTTTTTCTGTTTTTACGCCTTTTATTGTTTATCGGTAGTAATAGTAAACCCAAAATGTCTTTGTCAAGACAAAACTCGATAAACATTTTGTCGCGCGACTTGAACATTGTAAGTTCATTGCTTACATCATATATCGCTGAACATCAGTTGCGTAGTAGTGGTAGGAGATTTGGTGTAAATCCTGTGAATCTTAATAGATTCCGACAAAGATACTACTCAAATATTGTCGCTGAGATGAGGCTGAATGACCACAACACATTCGTCAACTTTCATCGAATGATACCTGCAGCGTTTGACGAATTGCTGTCAATTGTAGGCCCTTCAATACAGCGATTGCCTGTTGGAGAAAGGTCAATAACCGCAGATCAGCGGTTGTCATGAACTATTCGGTAATCATTTTAATTATTATATTGTAATTGCTTTATCGCAAACTATTATATCACAAAATTTCTTTGAATATCTTTTCCCAAATTGTTTAGGAGCGATGGACGGCAAACATGTTATCATATAGGTAAATCTGTTAAATACGTATAAAAATAATATATTGTTACTAATTAATATATTGTTATGTTTAAGGCATTTGGCAATTCGGGCTCGACCTATTTTAATTACACTCATAGCCACAGTCTCGTACTATTTGCAGTATCGGATGCAAACTATAAATTTATCATGGTGGAAATAGGAGCACCCGGTCATGACAGGTTGGTGACAGAACTATTTTTAGGAAAAGTAGTTTTCGGAAAGCAGTTCTCAGTCGTGGTGTTTCATTGGACATTCCTCTACCTGCGATACTACGGGATGGTCAAGAGTATCCGTTTGGTTTTGTTGGGATGAGGCGTTTCCTCTTTTACAAAATTGAATGCACCCTTATTATGGGAGAAATGCTTCGGTACTTCCCGAAGATAAAAACCTATCGTTTACCTCGAGCTCAAAGAGTCGTTGAAAATATCTTTGGCATACTTGCCAGTAGATGGCGAATATATCGACGCCTTGTTATGGCGAGCAAACCCACCGTGCTTGCTATTATATAACCAACAGTGGTCTTGCATAACTGGCTACGTGAGAAGCGTCTCGATGAGTACATGAGTACTGATTTAGTCGACAGTCATGTTGGTACAACGCATCGCCCAGGAAGATGGTGAGAAGAACGACACCAATACAATGGCATGGAATGGAACGACACCAATACAATGGCTAAAATCCAATAATTCAAACCGAAATGCAGTCGACATCAGAAACCAGTATAAAATATACTTCAGTGAAGTGGATATACTACCTTGGCAGAGGAGTAGTTCATTATTTTAAATTATTCATATATACTTTAATTTATATACTTTTTATTTTTAATACCACATTTTATTACGAAATATATCTGAAATTAAAATATAAAAATAATATTAATAACTAACTTAAATTTAACGATTTTAATTATCCTCTCTTTTATCAAATAATATGTTGAATTCATTCGCGAATTCCGTTTGCTTTGTGGTTAGCCATATCAAGAATCAATCAGTAAGATAATCAACCAAACTCCACCAAGGCGTCCCTATTGGCTGCCATTTGTGTCATTGCATTGTTCATTAGTGATTCAAGTGTGCCTAAATTTCTTGATTCGCTATTCTGTTTGGTCCGGTTTCACCAAGTATTTGTTCTGCGAACCGAATTAGATGGACCTGGCGTCGGTTTCGTTGCAATACTCAGAGGTAATACTCTTCTTCAATCTCTGGTTCAACTGTTATCGGTAGTGTCACTTCATTTGATTCTACCTCCATAGTACTAATGTCATCCGTAAATGTATCAAACAAAGTTTGATACAGTTCCGGTGTGATCGTCGAATAACTGCTTTCCGTTTCTCTTAAAATAAATAAAATATTGAATTAGTAAAGTTTCTTAAATGGAATCGACAAATTACATGTAATCCTTGAACTTCCAAAAGATAAAATTTATGGAACGTAATTTCAATAAAAAAAATTGTTATTATAAAATATTCAAAACTTACCTACTTTGTGATAATTTGATCTTTTATAAAAACTCTATTTCTCGTATAAACCAAGAATCACTACTATGTTTTTTGGTGGTCAATCGCTACTTTTAAAATTAAAATTTAATATTATAAAGTATTCATAATTTAGTTACTGTGTGATTTTTTTGATCTTTTGTAAACTCCATCTCTCGTATGAACCACGAATCCTGACTATTTTGTGGTGGTCAATCGCTATCGTTCCTTGCAGGCTTCAATAGGCGGACGTATGTTGCACGTAGCATCTTCTACAACTTCATGGCATTATCGGATGACATGGTCATTGCCATGCAAATCTGTGTCCATTTTTTTCATTGATGTGTTCCATTTTATATAAAAATTCCCGGCCTTCCATCCGCACTTCTTCAATAAGTTTTATTGCAGTTGCTTCATTAATTTCTATTATTTTATAATTATGTTATTATATTTTATATAATTATATTTTATTTTATAATATACACGCAAAGAAAAAACAGAATGACAAATAACAGAAAATAGAAAAAATTATATACATATATCAGCGTAATTATTGCTCAGAAAGCCTGATTTTCATTATGAAAAAATTTTGTCAGTATTTTTTATTGAAAAAACCAAAGCGAGAAAAAAATCAAAATACCATTCATATCTTTTATTCTTTTCTTTATAGTGGATATAGTATATTTTGCGAGATGCTTATATCATAAACAAAAAATTTCCATTTTTTTTTTGTTTTTGTGAAAAAAGACAAAAAACACTGTACAATCTACAACAAAAGATTAAAAAAAAATTAACTTAACTTAATTATTCATTATTTAAATTATTTTCACAATAAATTAAGATGAATGATACAAAACGAAATGTTAAAATTATCAATTGACCATAAAATAGCTTCTATAAAAATAGCTTCAAAATGACAAACAAACGATTTCTCATCCATATACAATTTTTCCTATAAAATATTTTTCCAATACTGTATAAAAATACTTTTCTTGATATATTTTGCCAGTACTGCTATAATAATTTTTTCAGTAACCATAAAAATTTATTCAGTACTGAATACATTTTTTATACTGGAAATGTTTTTTATTTCTCTCGTATTTCAAGAAAAATTATATTTTTATCCTACTTTGACTATTTTGTCAATATGTTTTTCATAATGGAAATAAGGCTTAATTTGTTTATTACCTCAAAACCTCCGAGATGCTCAAAAACATTGATTTAGGTTAGCATATACATAAATACTTCCTACTCGCATTCAACTATCTATCTACCTTCATTTTTCTATATTTGGTTCTTTCTGCCCATATTTAGTGCATTCTTCTTTCTGCAACAAAGTTGCGAAAAGAAATTTATAGTTTGTATTCTATCTCTTTTCGCATTATTAATTTTATATTGTTGTTCGTTTCCTGTTATTTGTGTTGTATCGATAAGTGTTTTATTTCCTGTTGTTTCTGTTGTATTTTTTATTAGTGTAAGAGTCAATTGTTGGTACATTAAAAAAAGAAACGGTACATACCAAATTAGTTCAAGGCATCAAAAACAAGAATTTTTGTCGACTGAGCTCTAATTAGTGCTCAAAATGGTATTGTGCTCCTTTGTACTTAAAAAGATAAGGCTGCAGTTTTTTTTATCTTCATTACATAGAGACAAAAGTGTATCCGCAAAAGAACCCAGAAGTTATATTTTATTATAATAAAACAAAAGGTGGAATGTTTGTTGGACGAATTGTTGAACCAGGACACAACAAAACGAAGGGCCATTCGTAGGCCAAAACCTGTATACGTTGAACCAAGTTTCACGCAAACAAAATGCGAATCATGTTATATTTGTAACTCAATTTTTTTAACTAAATTTATATTTCAATGTTGACGTTTTTAATATTGGTTGTATTTTACGGATGCGGTCCGTCAGCCCAGTGATCTAACGAGATTTAGTCGCCTCCCACGACAAGCTTTGGCTACAGTGGTAGTATTCTATGGTTCTTATATTTCGTTCGAAATATTTAAGATACATGGATACCGTCACCCACAGAGCAAATTTATCATCTACGTCCTTCTTCTGAAATCTGTTGAATGGTGATATCGTGATGCTTGGTGCTGTAATCGTGACAACTAATGATGAATGGTGGGAGTTAAACTTTGAACTCCACAGAGTGGCATTGATTAACAGCTAGGGTGCTGAATCAACCAGCCGATGAAGACGTTTGTCTTGAAATGTATGGCATCTTGTATGTGGTCTGTAATATTCGTTTCGCTAGGCCGGTTTCGATCTGATGACGTCATTGACTCGTTGTGTGATCGAAAAGATCAAATCCATCTCATCAGGCATATGCGACCGGACTTGATGTATGTTGCATTTCGTTTTTTATATATATTGTGAGGCTATGTTGCAACAGTTCTAGCGAATTTACAGAATTTGACTCGAAATCTGTTTTCGATTATTTTTGTTTATACTTCACTATTGTGGCGTGACTATTCGTCGTATTTGTGAACGCCACATTACCCACCCCCCCCCCATTTTTTTATTTTATTTTAATATTTTATTTTTTTCCCGTGGTTGTTGTGTGATGTGTTGTTCGTGACTCGTTTCTTTTCTATCTGTGTGGTTTCGTGACTAAGCAATTTTATTATTTTTAGTTCTAATTATCTTAGTACTAAAATTGTACTAGATTACATAATTGTGTTTTTGTGGGGGGTACTACTCGGAGTAGGATTACTCGGAGAAGGTCGCCACAAATTAAAATATCTTGCAAATACGGATAAGCTGAAATTCTACAAAGTGTTGACATAATTATTTAGTATCCGTTATTATGTATGAATTGCGAGATTTGGACCTTATCTAGGACGTTTTATTCGAGTGTATGGCACATACCGTGTTTTGTTTAATCACGAAGGAATTTAATCCGAATTCCTGATATGGTGTATGAAATAAAAGAACAGCGAGTACACTGGCACGGTCACGTTCTGTGTGTTGATCCGAACCAAAAGATACAGCGATCTTTGAAGGAAGAGCCGTTTGATGGCTCCACGGCGTAGAGAAGCGATCTAGATCTTCTTATTGGTTGCAAAATTATTAAGATCTTGCTCATGATCGATAACGATAGAGTCAGATTATTGACACGGTACGGACGTTAATTGGCCTGTAAAAGCCGACAAAAAAAATATTTCTGTACTGCTTTGAATTACACGAAATTGGTTTGAACTTTTGGAAAATATTAGTTATTTATTTTATTTTTTAAGCATAAAATAAAAGAACAATACATATGCTATCTCATGGACTTGTTTATTTAGCAAAAATTCTCATATGGAACGTATAGAAAGAAATTATATACCAGAGTAGATATTGTGTTCTTAGAAGCAAAAAAATAAAAATTTAATTAATACAAGCCAATATAAAATATTTTTTTTCAGAATATCCTGAACAAATTGAAAAATAAGTCACATAGCTGAAAATGCATGCTAATTGAATGAAAACTCAGAGAACTTTGATGAGTTATCAAAATTGTAATATCAACCCGGTTAGATACTGCTTCATTCGAACACAACGAAAATAAAACAAATTGGCAGTGATAGTTTTGAGTTAGTATCAAAAGATGATCTATCTATTACCCTACTACTGTCTATTACCCTATGATCTATTTTCAAAGTATTATCGAGAAGGATATGTATATACATCTAAATGTGTGAAGATTACTTTGAAGTCACTATACAAAAATATTGGATGAATTTAATTAAATGTTTCGAATGTCGAAAATATGGTTTGAAGTTTGTTTATTTATATTACGTAAGTCAAATGAGTTGTATATTTTTAATTTTATTTTTAGAAACTTCTATGTATATACATACATAAACTGAAAATATAAAATCAAATCAGTATAAAGCAGCGCCAAAAAAAATTGCTTACAATTTGGATGCTCAGTAAACAAGAATCTTTCTATCTGTGATCGCTCGTTTTCATAGAATGATTTAAGTAATTCACATGATAAAATGAAATATTAACATTATAATTTATTATATATAATATACTATTTTTACTTTAAAGGTTTTATTTTTCTGTTTTTATTTTTACGACCAAACAACATTTTTTAAAGATTTATTCTTAAGTACACGGCGCGCAGGTTTTAGAGAGCTTGCCAATTTTTAAACTATTAGAAAATGAAAATCCCCTATTAAGCCAGAGTCTCATTCAATGGGAGATTTGGCTTACAGTGTCTCAAAATATTCAATTACACCATTTGGAGACAATGGACAACTAACACGTTTACAAAGCACATACAACACAAAAATAAGATCTCTTTGATCCGTCATTGAAAGAGCATACTTCCAATTAAAAGAAAAATTTAGGGGATTAAAATAACGAATAATTTAAGTTTTATTTTATTAAAGGACGGCCATGTCGATGAAAATTCGATGATAAATTTTAATTAAAAAATTCTTAAATAAATATTTATACATTTTTCGATGGAAATCATTTCCTTCATTTTGAATAAAGTTTTTTTATTTAACAACATCGGTAAGTAGATTATAATATATCCTGTCGATATTTTCTGAGCTCGATTACTCTTGCAGAACTTGACGAATTTAAGTTTGAATTTTAATTTTGATGGATAGCACTAGGTTCAGATGTAGTTGGTTCCGAGATGCGAGCCTCCAAATTGTAAGAGGGTTACAGTTTTGTCACTTTTAAAAATTAAGTCAAATTCTTCATAAAATTCTCAACAGGACCTCCCGTGACCATATTTGAACGGTTGGAATTTTTAAATGCTTTCTTAGGATTTCCGATTTTTTTATATATCTGTGGATTCTATTCATATCTAAAGCCACGAAAACGAAACTTCTGTGTAATTTCTTTCCATAAAACCCTTTTTTATGTCTAAATTCATCCTTACGAGCAATCATATTCACTCAATAGCAATTTTTTTGGACATAGCACCATTTTTCATCACTAATGGATATTGGTGGTTTTGGAGTTTTTAAATGTACTTATATTAATTTCGCGTTTATTTGTGATTGTTTCGTCCGAATATTAGGCAATACGTTATAGGAACAATAAAATTCATCGTAAGTTCCGATAAATTCTTTTAATTTAAAATAAATTGAGTTTTGTATTTCTAGTATTTGTTTAATTCAATAAAAATAAATTAGGAAGTCATTCCCATTTTATTTTAATATTAAAAACCTTTATAATGAAGGAATTGTTCACAAAACTTTAAATCATAAACTGGCGATATACAGTCTGAACTAGCAATTTCTTGTAACAATTTTTTTTCTAAATCTGAGTTTTGCCACATATTGGCTAGCATTTCTTGATGACGTTCTGAAAGTGTTTAACAAACATTCATATAATTTTGAATTTTCAATCGAATGAAATATCTATGTTTTGTTTCGTAGCGCATAGTCCACATAAAATAATGAGAATTTTTTTCTAATTACATTTAGATAATTCCTTAATAGATGTTGTTTCGGGAAATTTTCAAGATGCGAAATCTCAGTTTCATGAATCTCATAAGAAAATATATTTAAAATTTTTAAATCAGTACTTAATACTCCCATTGCTTAGCATAATCAGTATGAAAATACCGAGTGGATATAATAGTAAAATGTGTAAAAAAAAAAAAAATTGGTATTGCATTCTGTCCTACATTAGTTTTTCAAGATATTATCTGCCTATGATTTTGGTTATAGTGATCGAAAAAATCATACAATCATTTAGTCTATCTATAATATTAAAATTTTTGCTTTGTACAAAATATTCTTTCATTCATTTTAAGAAAAGAGCAACTAGTCCGCCATGCATAAAATATACGCTTATATTTTTTGTTGAGTTAAAATAAACAAGCTCATTCAAACCAGATTTACGCCAATTGCCGTTTGTTTCAGTGAGATTAATTTTTTTAATGGTGGTTCTTCTGAGAATATTTCGTTACACTCTGGTTTGCTTAAAATACTATTATTTTCTTTAGTTGACGTTCTTGTGATTTCCTAATGCATAAAGCAAATTCGGCAAAAACAATTAGACGAAAAACATTTCGTAAAACTCAACATTTCATTTGCTGCCAATTGATCATGAGATAAGAAACAATTGTACCACGAACAATTCCAATGTCCTCCCCAATCTAGGATTTTAATATTATTAACTATTGGTAGGAGAATATTATTTAAATTAAAGTCTCCATGAAGGTCATTAACAAGAAATATACCAACCATGAAGATATTTCCTAACTGAGAACTCATGTGATTCGGGTAATTTTGAATATTAAATTAAAATGCACCAATTTTATGTATAATACCTTACTTCCTAAACTTTTGCTATTTCAAAATTGTCATACTATAATTGGAATCGAATAAATTTTTGTTCATTGAAATTAAGTTTCACTGAGTTGAGTACATGAATGAGCACAGCATGGATATTTAAAAATATTTGTTTTACAAATATGCGAACTATTAGCTGTGTTTTAATATTCGCGCTATCCAGAGCTTGCTATCCGGAGCTAGAGAAATTTCTATTCAAACTTATTCTATTATCCACGAGTGTTACTGTTAGTTCAAAATAAATACGTACAAAAAATTAATTTTGACATTAAATGCAATGAAATTTTTCATTTTGAGGGATGAACATTAAAATACCCACATTTTTCGTAAATTTCCCATTAAATAATAGCTGCTTATTATTTAACAGATAGCGGCTCCGGATAGTGCTGTATAAAAATAGGTAGAGCTAAATATTTTTTTTTACAAATTTTGATATCTAATTGAATGAAATATTATAGTTTACTGTTAAATGAATTGTATTTACTTATAAATAGCGCATTAAATTGGATTTTAAATAGAGAAAAATGCTTGCTTAGCATCGCTATCCGGAGCCGCTATCCAGAGCAAATATTAAAACACGGCTATTGTGTAATTAAAAAATTTCGTTTAAATTTTTTGTTCTAAAATAATCTAGTTACAGTTTCTGTTATAGGAATAAAATAAAAATTATTTTGGATAGTTTTTCTTTTATAACTATCTAAATTTCTGTTAAATCTCATTTCCAATCTGTATCCAATAGAAAAATTTTGTGGTGGCAGAAAAGGGATTTTTTTTAAACGTGCTACATCTTTGATATTTTGAACAATATCTGGTTAGTTATTCATTAACTCAAGCAGTTTCAGCTTGTTCGTGATTATTATTAGAAACGTCGAGTGATTGCATAACACTTAAAACTTGATTTCAAAGCTTCAAATATTTTTGAAATTGTACTTTCTGCAAGACCCAACTGATTCATTGTATTGTACAGATTCTACAAATGTTTTTCGGTACTTTCTTTGATATTAAATTTGGTATTAAATTATTTGTACATTAAATTTGATTTTTGTTAATATTCTGGCCAAAAGTTCTAGTTACACTGTTATTTACAATCCCAATGTCGGCATCTATTACAAGCCGAATTTTTAACATGCTTTCGGAATCCAGAAAAGCTTAAAAAGTATTGTTACAATTTCTACTAATAACGCAATTAATTAATTTATTTGAACAACCCTCTTTAATATGTTTTTTAATGTCAAAGGTTTAATTATAAATTTGATGTCATTAAACTGTGCTTGGCATAATCATTTGTGTTAAAAGAACATAAATTTAATTTAGGCCTAAATTTTAGAAATTTTCAGACTTATTTTGTTAGCTACGTCTAGAATTTTAGCCGGTTGTACATCATTATCAATTTTATAAAAAAATTATGAACCATTATCAATTTTATAAACCAAAAGTTTCGAATACTTTCGTCGGAATTTTGGTTTTAACCGTAATGAATCTTGAAAGTTATAGCTATTGCATGAAGCAAATTATAATTAGCTGGTATTGATATGAAATGCACAGCATAAAATTTGTTAAAGCTTTTTTATTTTCCCCGATAGCCACTAAATATGGTGAAGAAACTAAAAAATAGTTTTAGAATATTCTAATTTTAATTGTTTTCTAGATGTTAAATAAGATGATCTTTAATTTACATACAGGTTTAAATACGATTAATGCAATCCCGAAACGGCAATGTCTTAGTCTGTGCGGATGTTTTCCCAAGCGAAGTTTTAGGTAGTAAATTTAGCAAGTACAATCACTTTAAACGATGGCACCCTATCTAGAATTTATAAATAAAGAAAAGGTTAAATTCTAATAAGTGGGTTGAATATGCTTTTTACGGTTTTACTTTATTAATAATTCAAAGAGGGGTGGTAGATGGTACAATCAATTACCTACAAACATTTGCGATGAAACCAGCCACTATTGGCCATTCATATATAAAATAAGTAGAATTTCCTGGATATCCCAGGTCAAAATCAAATAAAATCTGAAAAAATAAACGTTTTAGTTCAAGAATGGTATAAATCTGCATATTACCAAATCTGGAGATATGAAGCAAAAGCGGCAATACTTCGGTCTTCTGTTTTTCGGTTAAATTTACAGCTGAACGCCTCTTTTATGAACTATTTTCATCACCAATGGTTTTTATTTTGTGCAATTTGTTAAGAATGTTGTTTAATTTCTCGTACGATTGTACAACAGATTTTATAAATATAACTGTCTTATTATTGTTCACAATTTTATTAACATTTGATTAACCAATTCCCCGTTACTACAATTGTTGCATTTAAGTTTCATTGAACTATAGCGTTTGCCAATGCAAGCTTATGGACGTGATCTGGATGGTATATAAACTTTTGAATTTATAGATTCACAGATTCCCGTGTTTTTTAAAATAAAATACTACCATGTAAGAGGATAAAACTTTGATTTTAATTTATAATTTACAAATACTTTTTAAGAAGATTGCACCACTATTTAAATGAAATATTTATAATTCACTAGAGATTATTATCTCACAAGAGTATAATCTTGCATTTTGAACATATCCAGAAGTATCTAACACGTGGGATGTTTTGTAATTGAGGTTATAATTTATTTTACACACTTTGAAAGGAAATTTGACTACATTTTAAATTTTAAAAATATTAAAATTTTTGTTTTATATAGTTAATCATTTGTTAGTAGATGTTATAATTTGTTATATATAAATTATAACCTGTACTTTTCTTATAACTATAAAAATTTTTTACTTGTAATTAAAAAATCGTTAAACTCCTACTCAAGGCCTCGTTTAGCAGTTTTAATATATTTCACCAGTATTCACCATTATTTAATATAACACAATTTTTATCCATGTAAAACACTTTTTTTTAGTTAAGTCACAACACTATTCACTACTCATCGATTCCTGATGATTATTCCTAACGAACTAAATAGATTTTTGCTTAATCATATTATAGCAATATCGAATACATTAACGGGATCTTATAACACTGGTAGCAAAAAAAGTCCACCATAGTGTCCTACCTTTTGTATAGTATAGTATCTAATAAGATTCAAACAAAATGAACCAAATTTTTCATTGCACAGTGATAAATTTAATATTCGGAGTTCCTTAATTTTTTTGTTAAGTGCATTAAACTCTATCAAAGTAATTGGGACCTTTTATTATGATATTTTATAGCAAGTTTGCTTTAAAGTATGAAATAGATTTGCATAAAATAGGTTTCGAAGAACGAGTTGCATTAAAATTTTCAGCAAGTTTTATTTAATACTATGTAATGGAAATTCTGTTTTACATTGTTGTTTTAAATTGCATTGCATAGTCTTCATGGCAAGCATTGTGTTTAAAAATCTAACAATTTTTTTAAACTGTGTAACCTTTGCATATTTTGGCTCTAATCTCAAACTCGAAAGAATATTTCCGAAGCGGTTTGTTTTATTAGAAATAGTATATAATGTCATTATATTGAGTATATAATGCATAAGAGTATATAAGCCAACCCCAAGATAAAGACTCATTTTACAATAATTTGGATAATCCGATGGGCTCTATACCTGAGCACGATGTCAGATTGGTGATTGGTGATTTTAATGCTAGAGCTGGCAGAAATCAGACCGACTTATGTAATAACATAGGTCCGTACTCCCGACACGAAACTGCGACCGAAAATGGGGAAAGAATGATGTACTTTGCGATCGCACATAATCTCCAAGTGGCAAGTACATTCTTTCCCCACAAAAACATCCATTTGGAAACCTGGACACATCCACGTAAAACATCAAATTGACCATGTGTTGATTTCAAAAGGGCGGGCTCGGGTTGTCCAAGACGTGAGATCGTATCGGTCGTCAACCTAATTCGTAGGCAGTGACCATTTTATGGTTGCTGCAAAGCTACGATGGAATTTTTCGTACAAGTAGGGAGGACAGGAGAATATACAACGCGATTCTCCTGTGAAGGTCTGATAAATAAAGAAACGCAACGAAAATATCAAGATCTTGTCAGCAATAGCATTATGCAATCCAATTACCAATCTGATGATGTGAACAGTGTCTGGGAAGTATTGAAAACTTCGGTTGTCGATGCTGCCCAGCACATTCTCGGTGTAGTGAAAACTAAGCCCAAAAATGATTGGTTTGATGAGGAGTGTCGTCTTGCTGTTGAGCAACGTAATATAGCCCACAATGAAGCGCAGACTCGGTTTACAATTGCAAGGAAAAACAAGGCCGTTCTTGCTAGGAGGACAGCTAAACGCATTTGTAGACAGAAGAAGCGCGAATGGTGGAAGGCCAAGGTCTTAAGAGTACAACAATTCAGCAATGAGCACAATCCGCGTGGTTTCTTTAAAGGAATCACCGAATTGAACCATACCTTAAGATCTCGGTCAACTGCCATTCGGGACCAGGATGGAAACCTCTGTGTTAACGTCGATGCAGTACTCGATACATGGCGTGAACATTTTTCTGATCTACTTAATGTTCCACATGTATCACAAGCTGTATTTGAATACCCTCAAATACAGACCGCAGAGGTGTTCATTGAGGATCCATCCTATGAGGAATTCACAATGGCCATGCAGAGACTAAAGAGAAATCGTTCACCAGGAGTTGATTGCATTAATTCAGAGCTCTTGATATTCGGAGGGCTAACTTTGTGGAACTGTCTTTTCGACCTTGTTCGAGTGGTATGGCGAAATGAAGTTATGCCTGACGAATGGAAAGTGGCCGCGTTATGCCCAATATTCAAAAAGGGTGATCGCATGAAATGCGAGAATTATCGCGGTATAGCTCTCCTTTGCACAGCATACAAGTTACTGTCTTACATAATCTTGGGAAGAATTACTCCTCTGGCGGAGGAAATTGTCGGTGACTACCAAGGACGATTCCGTCCGAATCATTCACTGATCAAGTTTTTTCGCTACGGATGATTCTTTCCAAGTACTACGAAACATCTTGTGATGTACACCAGGTATTCCTAGATTTCAAGCAAGCCTATGACTCGATCAATCGAGAGAGACTATGGTATGCGCTTGAATATTTAGGAATACCAAAAAAATATGTACATCTCTGTAAAATGACAGTAACGCAGTCACAATGCTGTGTCAAAGTTGAGAATGGGCTATCGAGAATTTTTGCAATCAATTCCGGTGTTCGACAAGGAGATGCGCTGTCCCCGATACTTTTTAATCTCATGTTGGAATACATCCTTCGTAAAAGTGCAACACCTCAGGACAACATCTTATTCCGACAATCCAATCAACTTCTTGCGTATGCAGATGATATCTGTGTGATTGGATTAAATGACAACGGAGTGAAAGAGATACTTGATCCACTGGAACAGTTTTCAGCTTCCGTTGGTCTCAAAATCAATGAGTCCAAAACCAAATATCTGATATCTGGTTTTCGAGACCAAGACGCAAGTGATTTCAGTAGTGGAAACCACACGTTTGAAGGAGTGATGAGATTCAAGTATCTTGGATCTCTCATTACTCACGATAATTATGTGGGAGAGGATATCAAGGTCCGCCTTGCCGCTGGCAATCGGGCTTTGTATCCTCTACGTCCACTGCTGAAATCAAAATATCTTGCAAATACGGATAAGCTGAAACTGTACAGAGTGTTGATCAGACCCGTTGTCATGTATGGATGTGAGAGTTGGACCTTGACGGATGAGTACGAAAGATGGCTTCTATCATTCAAGAGAAGAATCATATATGGCCCAAAACGCGACGTTGATGGCACATACCGAGTTCTATTCAATCACGAGATCAGAAATTTAATGCAAATTCCTGATATCGTGCATGAAATCAAAGGACAGCGAATACGCTGGCTCGGTCACGTTCTGCGTGCTGATCCAAAACGAATGATTCAGCGATCTTTAAAGCGAGAACCGCCTTTCGGTAGGCGAAAAGTTCGCTGTCGGCGACGATGGCTCCACGGCGTAGAGAGCGATCTTGCATCTTCTGGTTGCTTGCAACAATATGAAGAGCTGGCTCGTGATCGAAACCGATGGAGCCAGATAGTTGACACGGTACGGGCCAATTATGGCCTGTAAAAACCAATAAAAAAAAAAAAAAAAATATAATGCCATTAAGTATAAAATACAATTAAGATCAAATGACTTCCCAGGTTTGATTTACAGTATCTGATTCTGCCAACCCAATTTTTCAGAACATTTTCGATTGGTTGGAATCTTATCTCATCAGCAGCAACCTCAGATTTGGTCGTTAATGTCTCTAGATGGTTAGCGCAAAACTTATCTTTAATGGACTTAAAATTAGCTACTAAACCGAAAACGTTGCGGATCACGGTTAAAAATATTGGTATAATACTAATAAGATTTTTGTATTCATACAAATCCATAAATAAATCGTATACATTTTATAACAACCAGGTTTATGAAAACAATTGTTTCTTTAGTATTAAATTAATATAATATTTTTATTAAAAAACTAACTATGACGTCATTTAATATGATGATTGTATAACTTTTATAAGACTCCTTGACTTATTTATCCAAATTAATAAGAAAACAGGGTTAAATTTTATACTTCAATTTTATTAGTTTTTAAAAAAGAAATATTAAAACATTTTATAAATTTTAAATGATTATTAGATAAAATATAATAATTTTTAAGAAACATCCAAATTATTATAATATTATATTTAATTTTACACAAATAATGAATTTTAAATAGTTTTGCAGCAATTTTATTTGTATTTGATGGCAGTACTATTTTATTTGAATCTTGCAGAATAAGTTGAGTTAAATCTGATGATTGTCTCCGAAAGAAACTGAATATGAAGATTTATTTGTTGAACCTATGTATAACACTTTATGTTTATTTTATTTGTGTTAATTATATTTAATTTATAAAAGATATTATTATATTATATTTATTTTATAAAACGATATTATTTTTATATATTATTTATTCAATTAGATGTATTTATATTGTCTATTTAATTTATTAACCATATATATGTATTAATTATAATTTATAATAAATTTATTTATTATAAATTATAATTAATACAATTATATTGTTTTATTTATTTATATATGTTTATTTAATTCCACCGCACAAACAAAGTAATGACCGGACACGTCAATGGTAATGAACGTAATGGCCGAAAATAATTGGCTTGTCACTCAACCAAGAGGGAGGACACGCGCGCCACGATCGAGAAATACTAAATACGCGCTCTACTTTGATAATATATGCGGCGTTCTACTTTGAATAGATGTCGACACGAGAAAATATCTATTCAAAAGTAGTAACAACTGACTGTACTAAATATGCTATCGAAACGAGAATATTCTACTGAAATATAGATGGTGCACTTGTCACTGAGAATATAATATTTACCTCGATTATACGATAGAACGTGACGTGATAAAATTCGGCATTGAAAAAGTTGCATTAATAAATAAGAAGCGGTTTGAAATATTATTCAACAAATATGTTGAACCGCTACAGGACCCCCTTCGCAGATAGAGCCCGCGAATATCGAAATGTTATACAGAAAATCGAACTTTTTTATGTCGTGTCATAGCTGCTATCTGATCAGCAGAATTTAAAATGCCGTACGCTGGTTTCAATCTGTCAATCGTAATAGATTGATGTTTGCCTTTGATTGAAACAATAAATCTCTTGCGTAAACGCTGTATAACTTTAAAAGGTCCGTCATAAGGAGTTTGCAACCCTGTTTTAACTCTATCAACCCTAACAAAGACATAATCGCAATTATCGAGCGATTTGGGAACAAAAATATCTGTTTGTTTCGCCTGTCTGGTTGAACTGGGGATGAGATTTTGCATGGTGGTGCGTAGTTGATTGACAATTGTGTCGGTTGGTGGCAAAGACGGAAGAGGATTTTCGACAAAGAACTCACCGGGTAACTTAATTGTTTGGCCATAGACCATCTCCGCAGGTGAGCACTTCAGATCTTCTTTAACCGTTGCTCGAATACCAAGTAAAACGAGTGGTAATTCGGAACTCCAATGGATTGTATTGCCTCTGTCCTTAAGGGAAGCTTTAAGTTGGCGGTGAAATCGTTCAACCATGCCATTAGCTTGAGGATGATAAGCTGTTGTCCTTATCCGATGTGAGCCAAGGAGTTTCGTTAACTCACTAAAAAGTTTGGACTCAAACTGCGTTCCTTGATCTGTAGTTATGTCAAGAGGAACGCCAAAACGTGATACATAATTTTGGACAAATGTGTTAGCTATCGTAATTGCAGACATATCGTTCATGCAATAAGCTTCGGGCCAGCGAGTAAATCTATCGACACAGGTTAGTATATAAGTAAATCCATTAGATGGTGGAAGAGGTCTAACAACGTCTAAATGGATGTGTTCGAATCGACCAGGTGGGATATCGACCTGTCCATGAGGTGATTTAGTATGCCTCTGAACTTTAGATTTTTGGCAGGCTAAACAGGCTCGTGCCCAATGGGTCACGTCCTTGTTAATACTAGGCCAAAAGTAGCGAGCAGTAATCAATTTACGAGTAGCACGGATACCAGGATGTGAAATGCCGTGTAAAGTAGTAAAAATTATTTTGCGTAATGGTTCTGCGATATAAGGGCGATTGTTGCCTGTTGAAGTTTCGTAGTAAATTTCGAAGCCAGGTAATTTAAAAAGCTCTAGTTTCATATTGGAACTAGAAAGACATTCGGAACCAGAAAGTAAATTCTGAAGTTCTAGGTCTGCTTTTTGTGCTTTGATAATAGTATCATAGTCGAAGTAAGTCTCGACTTTGGCTGAATTTGTATTGGTCGAGCGGGGAATAACATCCGCGACCAAAGTATCGGTTGTGCGGGAAAAAACCTCCGAAACCGTATCATCTACTGTGCGGGAAAAAGCATCCGCTACTACATTATCTTTACCGTGCACATGCTGAATGTCCGTGGTAAATTGACTAATATAATCCAAATGACGTGCTTGTCTTGGATTACGTTCAGTTTTAGACTGAATTGCTCTTGTTAAAGGCTTATGGTCGGTGTAAATAGTGAAATCCCGACCCTCGACAAAGTATCTAAAATGTTTAATCGATAGATAAATTGCTAGTAATTCCCGATCGAATGCGGAATATTTACGTTCGGCATTCGTTAATTTTTTAGAGAAAAATCCCAATGGTTCCCAATTATTATTATTAAACTGTTGCAGGACGGCGCCAACTGCCGTGCTCGATGCATCAGTAGTCACGCTGAATTTAACATCGTTCAGCGGATGAACTAATAAAGTTATATTAGCCAATTCACTTTTAAGCGAAATGAATGCATTCTGACATTCTTCGGGCCAGAAAAAAATTCTTTGGCGTCTTGGGCTTCTTTAGTAGAGCTGCCAAGTGTGAGTGAATTGGGGCAAGCAATTCAGCTAACTTTGGTATAAATCGGTGGTAATAATTAACCATCCCGATAAACTGCTGAATGCGGCTAATTGTAGTGGGTGCTGGGAATTCCTTAATGGCAATAATTCGTTCTGGCGAAGGCAGAATACCATTAGGAGTAATCTTGTGACTGAGGAAATCTAGAGTTGTAACTCCAAAGACACATTTTGTGCTATTGATTCGAACATAAAACTCTGCTAATCGTTTAAATAGCGTTTCCAAATGGAGTTTGTGTTGTTCCTCGTTAAGTGAAGCTACAAGAATATCGTCAATATAGACGAATACGAAGTCCAAATCTCTTACGACTTCGTTAATAAAACGCTGAAACGTTTGTGCGGCGTTTCGAAGTCCGAAAGGCATTCGGGTAAATTCGAAAAGACCAAAAGGTGTGGTTATGGCCGTCTTATGAACGTCTTCAGGAGCTACGGGAATAAGGTGATAAGCTCTAACTAAATCGATTTTGGAGAAAATATTATTTCCATGTAAATTCATGGAAAAGTTTTGAATGTGGGGTATCGGATAGCGGTCTGGAATAGTAACCGTATTCAATCTACGATAATCACCACATGGTCTCCAATCGTTATCTTTCTTCTTGACCATATGTAACGGACAAGAAACTGGGGATGCCGATGGCCGGCAAATCCCTAAATCTACCATATGCTGAAACTCTAATTTGGCAGCTTTATGGCGTATCGGATCTAGTCTTCGTGGTCTTGATACTGGTAAATGCCCTTCAGTAACAATATGATGTACCACGGAATGACAAACTGGTGAATTATAATTCGGCTCCGCTGTTAGTGAAGGAAATTTCTTCAAAAGCGTGCCATTACCATTGTCGATTGCGTAAAAAATCGGTGTGGGGGTATTAACACGCACCGTAGTGGCATGTATTGACAGCTGAGTCGCTGGATCAATAAGCCGTTTTCGCTTAAGGTCGACTAAAAGTCCAAATTTACTTAAAAAGTCAGCGCCAATAATCGGACGATTCACTGCTGCTAAAACAAATGCATGCGTGAAATTACGTCTAAGTCCGATATTCACCTGGAGCAATTTAGTTCCATAGGTGTTAATTTTTGTACCATTGGCGGCTGCTAACACTAGATCGTGTGATTTTAAATTTAAAAATATCGACGTGGAAAAACGTCGGACAGGGAGCACCGAAAGGTCAGCTCCCGTGTCTATAAGAAAAGTGAGGTTGTTAATTACGTCATTTATAAAGAAGCGGCTGTTATTTAAGGTCGAGAGTGCGGCCGACTCGACCAGGGGATCTACAAGTTTTTTGGATCACTACCTGTTTGGGGCCTATAGGAACAAGGTTTAATACACATGTGAGCTCTATCTTTGTGGTGTAAATGATACCAACAAAGCTGGTTCGGATTATTTGAACCAGTATTTTGCCCTCTATTATTTGAGCGAGTACAAGGTCGTGAACGTGATCGAGAGCGTGAACGTGATCGGGGTATTGGCCGTGCAAATTGTCTGCCGCGTTGGCCTGGCGCACCTATGCTTAATTGCCTGACAATTTGCTCAATTCGTGTCAAGCGAGACGCGAATGAGTCAGATAACGATGTCGATGGTTGCTCGTCCTGAATTGGCCTTGCTCTTCGTGGCTCTGGTACTCGAGAAAATGGTCTTGATGCCGGAGGATTATAGGGTCTCTCGACGGCGTGTAAGTTTGGTTGCTGCAACCTGATGCTTTCGTGCATACGATCCGCGACCTCGGCTAGAGTCGATAAAGGAGCCGATTCGGGTTGGGCAGCTAACGCAATTCTTATCAATTCGTGTAAGTTTCGGGTCCAAAGTGAACGAATTACTGGAACACCGAAATTATTCCCTGCCAGACTCTCAATATGTCTGAGGGCTTCGGACGGTTTACGGTCGCCAAAATCCTGACCCCTGAGCAATGCCTCTAGCTGCCTCTCGTCTGAAGGCGCGAGACGGTTTAATAATATATTTTTAAGCTGCTCATAGTGGTTTTCGGTGGGTGGATTTCTCAACACGTCCGGTATCGTCGTTTGGAAAAGGTGCGACGGTATGGACGAGATGACCTGCATGTATTTTTGTTTGGAGCCCGTCGTCTTCTGCAGGTCAAAGGTGATCTCTGCCAGTGCGATCCACCCTTTAATGTCGTCCATCCATAATGGCTGTAGTGGCAGTGTCCTTGCCGATGCTACTTCTCCTGCTTTCGACTCTTGCTCCTCCATTACTACGTCCTTGCTCTCTGGATTCATTTTATTTGCACACTGCACTTAGTTTTAATTCGACCGTTTTAAAAAGAGAGTAGAAAGAAATACGACTATGCAGGAAGAGAAAAAAAATAATAATAGGAATGGTTACCTTGTGTTAAAAAGACGTTGGATCCGGAGGTGACAATTATTCTCTCTCGACGGAACCAAATAAAAATGTACGACTCTTAATTAAAAAAATTTTTCTCGATAGTGAAAAACGTGGCGGCGGAGCGAATTGTACCGTTGCTGTTAGAAAAAAAATTTTGCAACCGGTATTGGCGGATGGACGTATAAATGTGAAAAATTTAGGTATAGAGAGAAAGTGTGTGGCTTGGTGGAACAAAATTTTTATATATAAAAAAAATAAAACTTACAAGCTTTTTTTTTTTAAATGTTGCGCGAGGTAATGTACCCGCGTTGTGATTGTCTCTCTTGTTGCGCGGGGTATGCATCTGCGTTATTTCGTTATTCCCTCGTTGCGCGGGGGTTTGCACACGCGTTACTCCGTTATTCCCTCGTTGCGCGGGGGTTTGCACACGCGTTACTCCGTTATCCCTCGTTGCGCGGGGGTTTGCACACGCGTTACTCCATTTTTTTGTGGACACGTGCGATTGGCGGCACGTGTCAGCGTATTATGCCCTAAACAGGGCCGTCGGGGTCATCAATATAACTTTTGTACGGTTATGTATATATTTAATTAATTTTATTTTGTATGTTAAAAATGTTTTTATTCAATTTGTAAATTTTATATTTATTTTATTTTAATTTATAATTTATTTATTTATTTAATTTATCTTTCCAATGATTTATATTAATTATTTATTATATTATTTATTTATATTGTATTATAATTTTATTTAATATGTGTTACAAATGTTTTTATTTATTTAATTATATTTATTTATTATTATATTATATTTATTTTATAAAACGATATTATTTTAATATATTATTTATTCAATTAGATGTATTTATATTGTCTATTTAATTTATTAACCATATATATGTATTAATTATAATTTATAATAAATTTATTTATTGTTTTATTTATTTATATATGTTTATTTAATTCCACCGCACAAACAAAGTAATGACCAGACACGTCAATGGTAATGAACGTAATGGCCGAAAATAATTGGCTTGTCACTCAACCAAGAGGGAGGACACGCGCGCCATGATCGAGAAATACTAACACGAGAAAATGATAATGTAGTTGCGCTCTACTTTGATAATGTCTTCCTCAATTTTACTTCTACCTTGAGTAAAGTGAGATTCCAATTTCCTCATTTTGGCATAGTCGTGTTTTTATCTATTAAGAAATCTAGTAGCTTTAATGTTAATTACGATGTCCTGAAATATGAAATTAATTTAATTTAAACTTAAAAACGAAATTAATTTACTTCAGAACTAACCATTTCAATTTCTGTCACATTTTTAATATGGAAAAACTTTATATTACTCAATACCATAGACTTTATAATAATTTCTTGGTACAGTTCAATCATATGTTAATATATATTCCACTTTAATTAATTTAATTTATAAACACATATCCATCCCAACTATTTTTCTTAAGGAATCGCTTAGTTGCACGAAATATAACTGCTATGCTTTGAGACATGTACCACTATGGTTGGGAAACAAGATTTTTCAGGTTATTATTTTAATCAAACATGTATGTATACATTTTCTATTATTTTTGTATATCGAAAATATTTTTTGTATTTTACTAACGGTAATTAAGAACTTAATACTATGTTTTTATAAAACTGGTACAAATTTCATATAAAGAATGTATTATTTCATTAAAGAAGTATTTTATTTTTTATTTGAATACAAAAAAGACTTATACTTAAAACGAATATTATATAAAAAAAAATTTTATAAATTAAACTTATTATTTTTAACTAATTATCTTATGTGATCTTTATGACAAACGATTTAAAGTTATTCGAAATTTGTATAAATTCTTTTAATAAATTGCTTTTTATCAAAATTTAACCCAAAATCCGTATAATTAAGGTTTATACAAAAAAGTTATTAATTTTTTTCGGATAATTTTCAACCGTGATGGATGGTTAGTATTCTTCAGTTCCTGCACTAATTGAATTTTGTACACCTTATACTTTATACAAAATTTTTAGCAGAGAACTGCATTAAATATAAAATTTTAAAACATGCACATGTCGGTTTATCAAATAACAATCGAGTTTCATGAAATAACTTTAAAATTGCCTTGTTTGTGTTATATATCTACATATTATTATTGAAGTTATACTGTAAAGAATTATTTCTTTGCTATTGTAGATATGACTATTAAAACAGATTTATTCAAAAAAAATGGAAATAAATATAGAACTGGATTAGTTTATTTAATTCAGTCTTGATATATGATATATGATATGATAGGAGAAGTACAAGCCAACCAGTTACGGTGAATCTGAGATTGTTACCATAATCCTGGAGTACATTCAGCAGAGTTCCAAATAGATATCTGAGAATTTTTATTCCAAAATTATGCGGCCCAGTCCCTGCTTGCATCTCGACATATAAGGTTTGGGAAAAGGAATGTTAGTCACAGAAATAACTAAGGTGATAATCCACAGCAGAGTCATTGCTAACTACATTATTAGTAAATTATTATATATATATTGTTAGTATAATCATTTTCACATTTGGATTGAGTTCGTTAGTTTTGTTAATTTTTTGTTAGTTGGATAGGATAGGAATATTCTAGGTTCATCATATATATATGTAAATGTCTTCGACAGTTATTACTGGAGCATTTGATTTTTATTTGGGTCATCTCATCCTTTGCTGTTAGTTTTTATTGTACCTTTTTCCATCCCACCACCAGCTACGCGAGGGTTGTTCCGTCTTAATGACCCGACAGCATTATATATTATGATGATCAAATTTAAGTTCAGTTATGTACTTGTGGTAAATTATAAATAAATCTGTATATTGTTGTCGTTATTAGCTACCTATGTGTCATTCATTCTTGTCTTTTTAAATTAGGATGTTAAAATTCAGTTTCATTCATACCATCATTAATTATAAATGTAGATTATTGTTACACCGTTAGGATCCTTATCTGGGTAGCCGCTATTATGGTGAACGATTCAAACGATTTGTGATATTTATTAATTAATATAGCATTGTACTATTTGAAACAAAAAATCTTTTGGTCGTAAATACCATCCAGCAGCTATCCTTCGGTTCTCTATTGTGTTCTAAAAATCTTAAATAATCTTAAACAAATTATCATCATTTGATTGATTTCCCAATTAACCCCATCTATAGGTTAAATATTATCTTAAGTTGAGTATTGAGGTTATTATTTGTTGGTTAGTTATTAACGAGTGACATCTGTTGTCTAAATTCTTTCCCTTATATTAGTTCAGTGGATAGATATTTGTGTAATTCTTTATTACAACTCGGTGTCATCCTATATGTATGTGTTTACCGTTAAATTAATCAAATTAATAATAGATTTGTGAAGAGCTATAAATAATATTTTCAATTGCTCAAATTGTTAATCTGTGTAAAGTTATTTTGTGTCAAATTAACATAATTTGTCTATTAATTGAATTATCTCCGTTTTCTTTTGATCCTAACCTAATTCCTTCCCTTATCGTTTGTTCAAATTAAGTAACGTCATGGGTCGCTTTGAAGGTTTTGATATAATCCAGGTACCTAAGGATGGTAATTGTTTATTTTCTTCTCTCACAACTCAGTTTTTGTCCATACGTCATTGGAGTGGTGAACATGTTCCTTTTGCGAAATGTTTAAGAGAAGATGTGTGTAATTACATTCGTCAAAATTTTAGTTTTTATCGAGTTTCCCTGCTTCAGAGTGCTCGGGAGAGGTGGCCCGATCTTGGAGATGAGGATCAGTTGTTAGCTCGATTCCTTGTATTTCTTACCTTAGATAGGACTTGGGGAGGTGAAGAGGTTCTCCAGTCTATTTCAGATATGTGTAGTGTTAGAATTGAGGTTCACCAAGTTGGTGGAGTGCCGCTTATCATTTTTGGGGTTAGTAATCATATTCTTAGGGTACTTTATACTAACAACCATTATGAGGGCCTATTTGATCCTGCTTTTTCTGATCATTCACGGGTTCATCCTTCTCCCGTTAATCGTATTAGGCAGGTGTATTCTGATTCGAGTTTTTATCGATTGTATTCCGTTCCTTTGAGTAATCAGACTCCCCCAGTCATACAGAAACGTTTAAGTTTTTGTATAGGAACTTGGAATATTCGTGGTTGTTCTGCTGTGTCTAAGCAGTTCCGCCTTGATAAGACTTTAAATGAGATTGGTTTAGACATTGTTGCTATACAGGAAACGAATTCTGTGGCTTCTCGAATCGATACTTCCAATTATATCTGGTATCTGAGTCATAAAAGGGGTTTGGAAGTAAGGAATGGCGTTGGAATCTTGGTAAGACAAAATTGTGGAATTCGGGTTCGATGTTTTGAACCTATTTCCGAGAGGCTTTGTTACGCCTTTATTAAGTTTGATGGTTTGAGGGAATTGTTAGTAGTATGTACTCATTTTCCAGACTCGCCGCCTTTCATCTTTTATCCACCAGGTTATCCAGAATTATTCGAAAACACGGTAAGGCTCGGGATATTTTTGTTTTGGGTGACTTTATTGCCCATATAGGTTTAGATCAGACGTATTTGTTAAATAAGAGTGTTATTGGTAAAAACTTATACCATTCGGAGACTAATGAGCGTGGCGATATTTTATTAGATTTTGCAATGCAGAATCGTCTTGTAATTTGCACCACTTTTGGGCGTAGAAGTTGTCTTAAAACCTGGAAGGGTCCTGCATCCGTTTCGCAGTTAGATCATATTCTGTTTAGACTGGATAACTCTCATTTATATTTGAAGCCTTCAAAAGGTACTTTCGGAAAGGGCTCTTTTTTAGGGAGTGATGGTGTCTTGATAAGAAAATTTGTTTCTGATCATAAATTGATTTTTAGTGTCGCCCATAGGAAGAGTATTCCACAAAGTACTCCAATGATCTCTATGTGTCCTCATCAGGATTATGAGAAATTAGATTTTCGGCATTGGCAGTTAAAATTGTTGAAGGATCCTAATATTCTTAGTAGCTATCAGAGTCGTGTATTAGGCTGTTTGAAAAGTGTTGGCATATTCGTTATTGGTAACGATTCCACTTACGATTCTTTACCTCTGGATATACTTTGGAGAGGTCTTATTTATTCTATTAAAACTTCATCTAATTCGCTTTTATCCAAAAAACCTTCTCTATCCGTTGGTCAGCAATCTTCTATAAATGCGTTTACGAGTGCGCTCAAGCAGAAACCTCGGAATGAGTTTTTGGTACGGTATTGTCGTTTCCATGTTTGCGAACAGTTCCGCAAAAACCGAAACGACGAGTGTAGAGAGTTTTTTCAAAATTTAAATGATGTCAATCCTTATGATAGGCTTCGTCAAACTTATCGTTATATCCGTAGTTAAAGACAGTATTTTGATAGGGTCAGTGGGGTGTCAATTCCTCTTTCAGGATGGGAACATTTATTATCAAGTTCTTCTGGGCCTGAAGTTTCTTTGATTCTTGAATGTGACCATAACCCTTTATCTTCCCCTCCCACTCGTGAGGAGATATATTCGGCTCTATTTTCTATTAAAAAGGGAACAGCACCAGGGTTAGATCAAGTATCTATTGATTTGCTGCAGGCTTTACCTGAAGAGGGAATGAGAGTTTTCGTTTTTATATTGCAGCAGGTTTGGTTAACTAATAATCCACCCCTTGAGTGGTTGGAGACAGTACAGTTTCCTTTGCCAAAGAAACGTCGTCCAACAGGTATAGTGGATTATAGACGAATAACTCTCTCTTATACTGGGTATCGTGTATATGGCAAATTTTTGTTGGCCCGATTGGAGGGGTTATATTCGGAAGTAGGTTCTTATCAAGCTGCTTTTATCCGTAATCGGTCCGTTGATGACCATTTGTTTGTTTTACGCCGTGTGCTTGGTGAAGAGTGGAAGACCGGAGAGACCGTTTATGTTCTATCTCTAGATTTAAAGCAGGCTTTTGACACTGTTGATCATTCATCAGCACGTGTTATTTTCTCACATCTTGGTATTCCCCGTTACCTTGTTAATCGCATTCTTCGGACTTATATGCGTGAAAAAACTTCGATTATATGGTGTAAGCAACGTACCCAGTCTTTTACTCGTGGAGTAGGTTTTAAACAAGGTTGTCCACTTTCTCCTACCTTGTTTAATTAAGTTATTTACGCTGTGCTGCAAACACTTGAGAAAATAATATCAAATTTACATCTTAATCAGGATTTATCTATTAAATTCCCTTTAGTATTGGCTTATGCTGATGATATCGTTATTGTTGATAATGATTTAAATTCATTATCTAGGGCTATCAGTGAACTTGTCCCACTTCTCCATTCTGTTGGTTTACATATTAATGAGTCTAAAACAAAAGTTCTCGTAAGACCTTTTAATTCTAGTATCTCTTCTTTGTTAATAGGTGGGTTAAATGTTCAAGTTACTACAGTTTTGCGGTATCTTGGTACTTTTCTGACAGCGGATCTGAAACGGTCTGAAGTAATTAGAACTCGTTGCAGACAGGCTAGTGGGGTTGTCCAGATGTTAGTTCGTTTTATAAGACAGTATTTATTACCTCTTTCTGTTATATTACAGATGTATAAACAGTTGGTAGTGCCTATAATGACTTATGGTTTACGAGCCACTGTATTAACTAAAGCTAACAGGTTACGTCTCGCTCGGTATGAGAAGCATTTCCTCATACAGCTCTTAGAGCATTGCAGTAATCGTCCCCACAGAGTCTGTGTTAGGCAGCTTCTACGTGGAAAGAATGTTAATCGAAAAGTAACAACTTATCGAATCTTTTATTGGGGGCACGTCTTGAGAAGGCCTTGGGGACATTTACTAAATGCTGCTTGGCGATTTATGCGAAATTATAGAAAGGTTGGTAGGCCAATATTTACTTGGCACGATTCTGTCAAACGAGATCTTCGGAATGTATCTCAACCTCGAAGTGTTTTAGAGACAGCTGCCAAGGCTGGAAAATCAGTTTTGAAGAGGGAGGTTGAGCCGATTTACGATTCTGATAGGGCATCTTCGAACGAAACTGATGATTATCTCTTCGATCAAGATTAATCTTAAAATTATATCCTTAATGTTCCCCTTTTCCCATCCTTCCTTTTTCCTTTTCCTTCCTCCTCCTGGAAGAGCGAAAAGATGAGAGATATTTCCAAGATATTCCCTTCATCTAGTCGGAGTTCATCAGCCTTCACGTTGGCGCCTTCCGTTTAAACTAACGATGAAACGATGATTATATAGAACTTAACCCAAGTTGACCCCATTAGCAATTATTAATTCCCCTAATTAGTTTATTGCAGTAGTGGCCATGTTCTATGTGTAGCTGATTATTAAATCAGCATCAGTGTCAACAGAGCTATTGCATTCGGAGCCTGCGCTTAACGAATACAACCGTGAAACATATGCAGCATATGTTGGACACACCAAGTGGACGCACTCAAATATCTCCCATAAATGTTTGTAAATAAATATTATTATTATTATTACTCCAATATGCCCACCTATAATTAGACACACAGTGAGTCAAAACAAACCATTAGTTCATTTAATTCAGTCTTTATAAAAAATCATTAAACAATAAATAAAGATTAACCTCGAATTTTTTTTATTTCTCAGTAAAAATTCGAAGATTACCTGTCTCAGACAATTTTTTAGTTATCTCGACAACAATTCTTAGTTGTTCAAAGCTCAGTGTTGTGGAAGAACTTCTACAGTCTTACTTGTCTAAATTTTTCTCCCGTTCTTCGTAGGCTCGCGGTTCATCTATGTTGATATGATGAGTATTTCATTATCATTATCTATGAATCAAATTACGTCGATGGAATTCTGCTCCTTGAAACCCAATTATCTTGTTGAATTTTTACTATCGCATTAGTGACTTCTATAAAATGGCTTCCAAAATAAACGAAATCATTTAAGAAATGTCGATGATATGTTTTCATACCGTTCTCATTTTTCTGGCCATAACTTCATGCCATGCTTCGCTTATATTCTCTATGACGTTTTTAATGTTGTAGGATTTTTCCAAATTCAACAGAATTTAATTCAATAGTAAATTATGAGTACTTTAATAATACATGTGATATAAACTTAAGATCCCATAAACGATCAAATCAAACGTATCTAAAAGGAAATTGATTTAAAATCTTCCTTCTTGTGTATCAGAAACCCCTTAAACTACATTAACATTCGAAGTGATAGTGATATTGAGAATGATCCTACAGTTTTAAATAATCATACTTTTTATGATCCGCAAATGGCAAATGTATTCTAGAAAATATACTCTTTCATCAAATCAATGATGTTCACATAAAACGAGAAGGTAAAGAAGCTTCAAATCATATTCAGAGTCTAGTTAAAGTTTAAATGATTAAATGATCCTGTAAAGAGTATCTATAATTAAAGCATGTCGATTGACTAAACTTTAAGATGCAGTGGCCAAGGGAAAAGTCCATCGCAGAGGAAAGTGTCAATCGTGAAATAATACTTCAAATTCCACATTCACTCAACAAAATATGAAAAATGTCAAATTGGTCATAAACCTGGCAGACAGCTTATGTGTGTTACTCATTAAACCGCCGATTGATTGTTCCAAATAGTATCTCAACTTCTATTCTGATTATTATTTTAAACAACTTTACGCATCGGTTCTGGTAGTAAATTCTCAATCAGTGAAGTTGAACCTACCAATAATGCTGTGTTAGAATGGAATATTAACTCTTTATATTGAATCATCAGCGATCGTCCGTAGTCAAAATAACCAGGACCATATCCAAAATGAGTCTCGATTGAAATTGGAACAGCGAGTGTTTTGCATATCGATGTAGTCTATTTACAATCTCATGCGAGTAATTTATCGTCGTTTGTATATTGTGAGAACCAGAGGCGTTTATTCTTTGAAAATGTTGTTTAGGAATTAACGAGCCAGTCGTGATTTCGAGGCAACAAGAAATTTCGAAATATACTTGTCTAAAAGCTCTGATAACAAAATATTTGTTTTTTTACTGTCGTTTTAAGTACATCTAATATTTATGCACTGAGAAATTCTGCTTTATCCGAGATAGTATTGGATTTGGATCTGAATTATTAAATGGTGTTATTGTCTGCTTGTTATTGACAAGCTTTAAGCTAGGTTGCTGTCTTCAAGTGTGATCGTTTTTATTGATGATTGTCTATATTTCTTGACTATTGTTGGATTCCTTTATTTATGAGAGGAATTGTTTTCAACATTTGTCTATTATTTTTTAGACTTTTAATGAATTGTATAGAATGTCCGTTAATTGACTTGGTCAAAACTTCGGCGATTTATTTTAAAATTGTGTCGCGAAAGTTTATCGTATTATATTCTATATTAATTTTCATCTTGTTTTTATCTTTCAGATTTTGAAGATTTGAAAAGTTTCTTCTCCTTAGTATCGTTTTTCTAGGTCCAACAGTTTGTTTTGTTTCTCTGATAGATGTCCTGATTATTTACATTTACTCGGTAATTTATTTGAAGAATTTCTGTTGCTACAAAATTTGCAGCATTTTTCAAATTGCAT
The DNA here is from genome assembly GCA_963932295.1 of Tipula lateralis. Classification (NCBI taxonomy): domain Eukaryota; kingdom Metazoa; phylum Arthropoda; class Insecta; order Diptera; family Tipulidae; genus Tipula; species Tipula lateralis. Next base: position 141,581,628 of record OZ010738.1, read on the forward strand.
CGATTTTGACACTTGCTCGTTTCTTTAAGGTGACATCTGGCGCCCGTATCCATATTTCAGACCTGTTTTAAAGTGTAACAATATGTAATATTCAATTTTAATAGGCTTAGGCATTAGTCTAAAGTTGGTTGAGTGGACTTTAGACCTTTTGTTCTACAGCTGTTTACATAAAACAATAATTAATGAAAAAAAAGTATGTGCATAAGTTAGAAAAGAACGACCTGATTTTACCCACCTGGCAAATCGATACTTAGCTCCTGCAACTGCAAGCACTAATCTGCAACCGTCAAACCGTTAATTTTTGGCTCGGGATTCTTAACAATTCATTTAATTCAATAACTTTATAATTCAATTAAACATACTAAAATTAGAATATGACTATTTATAATCTCAAGACAACACATTACTAATCTACTAAACTGTAAACGCCAATTTTTGATCCAATTTTCGGTCACTTGTGACCAATTCCTATCCAGCTATGGACAACAAGTTTGACCTTCACTTGAAAACCGCCAAAGCAATGCACATTTTCAAAAAATATATACCATAACACATATTTTTACATAAATACAGAACTAGTACAGGAATTATCATCCTCATCCAGCAAAAGAGATATCCGAGTGGTGGAAGAAATAACAACTCTTTATTCAAAACGGACAATCCATTTGTAACGGAAGATCCATTTGAAAGGCAAATGGGAGCCGTTATCAGATTGTGGATGAATTTAATTCCCTGAGCAGCCATTAGCCTACTAGCCGTAGTCGGTATAGTGTGGGTTGTTTAGGAATCCATCCACTTACAATTAGCTGCTATGATGAAATAAACTTAATTTAACCTAGAAGCAAGACGGACACGAATTTTTTCATTTAGACCCTCCCTTTTATCCCCCTTTAAAACAAAATCGTTAAGACCTTATAATTTCGTTTAATTCATTCTAACTAATCTATAATCAACACACTAAGTATTATCATTACCAAATTCCTTTGATTTTGTAAATTTTATGGTATATATTTATATGATAGTCGATTAAATTAATAACAAGAAAAATAATTAATAAAAGAACTTACCCCAAATCCACCATCCGGCAAAGCGCTTTACTTGTGGTGACTGGAACAATAAAATTATATCTAATCAAAAAAAAATGTAACTATACCAGAAGCAAAACCATTCCTTCATCAAGGTCATCAATACCAATGACCCTGAGTACGAACAACTTACAATTAAAAAAAATTTGGTAATAATTCACAACTTAATAATAACCTAAAACTAAAGTTAATATTTAACAAGAGTAATTCAATTAACTAAATGTTTCCTTAAAAATTATGTTACCCAAATTTTGATTGATTGATTGATTGATAGGACTGTAGGACCAAGCGCAAGGCAAGATTCCCGGATAACGCCGGGCCTATTCCTACAGCCGTTTACATAAAACAATAGGTAAGGATGGGAAGGTATGTTAGTAAGGAGAGAACGACCCGGTTACAGACACCTGGTAAATCGTTTACTAAACTACTGTTAACTGACAACAACAAGACAATCACAATTTTAATCTACTAATCTGCAATCGCCAATCAGCATTCTCCAGTCCGCATTACCTATCTGCTCTGCTGTATTTTGAATAAAATTAAAACTAAATTAAAATTAAAGTTCTGAAATAAATGTATTAGTTAGTCGCTCAGGAATCTGTAATTAATTAATATTATTATCTGTTAATTAATTAATTTTATTATTTATTTCAACTCCCGCCCACACAAGTAACCTAATTAGAACATAAGTACAGAACTCTATAAGAAAATTTATTAACTTATGGCTCAGGTATCTGAAACAATTTAATTAATATGGTATGATAGTTTAAACCATCCATTACGATAATATTGCCATAATTCTGTAACATGCTTATCAGAGAAACAAATAGACTATGGCGACAATTTTCAGCAGAACCATTTTCCTGTTACATAATACTTAAAATAATATAAATTGTTAGTAAAATCTATATCATTTTCACATTACCATTGGTTATTATTATTATTTGGATAGGAAGGACATTTCTTATTCCATCATATGTATTTGAGTTACCTCAACAGTTGAAACTGGAGTATTCAGGTTAATTATCCTGGGGTCTTCTCATCATATGTTGCATATAAAGTTGCGTCCATAAAATTCCAGATCCACCACCACCTAACGTGAGAGGCAAGATTTATTTATTTTATGACCCGACAGCATTTCATATACATTTCATATTATGACGACCAAATAAACTGTCAATTCGTGAAAAGGGTAAATTATTTATATAAATAAATAATTGAGTAAGTTAGCTATAACCTGCAGTTGCAGTTAGCTATAACGTAGTAAAATTAAATCATCTACACAAATTCTAAAAATAAATTTACTAGATAGGCATCTGTAACTTAATTATTATTAATTTTATTCTTTACTTAAACTCAAGTCCGCACACCAATCATAGTTAAAGACAAATACAAAACTCTTATTTAATTAACTTACGGCTTCTGAATCTGTAACCATAAATTAAATTAATATGGTATGCTAGATTAAGTACCCGTCAACCATTACGCTGATGATACCATAATATTAGAATATGTTTGTCAGAAAATGAAAATAAATCTCTGAAAACGTTTTACATTCCAAAATTATGCAATATCTTTTTTAAATAAAATAAACTTTCCTTGTCAACCCCCTCCAACTATAATCATATTTACACTTATGTAAATAATTAAAACCAAACTTTTCCATAATTTATTATTATTATTTTTATATTAATGGTCGTGATCAGGGATGTCACTTTATAAATAAAAAAACAAACAATTGGTATTAACTTGCAAAAAGCACCATTAAATCCAAATACTAAACTTAATACGAAGCTTAATACATTTAAATAACGCATGGATAACCCACAGGCACGTATGCACAACACACAGGCAATAACACAGTCAGGGTTGCCACATACATGCAGAAAGTATGGAGCAGAAGCACTCCAAAAGTAGAGGAAATCGACACTCCCAGAGCGAACCCCATTCAAGCAAACCAAACACGATCCAAATTCCACCAAACATACATCTATTTGTAGCAAACAAACCCCACGAGAACCCAATTATAAGCATCCAAACTAAAAACTCATTCAAAGCACCCTCAACAAAGGAACACCAACCTACAGATTAATAAAAAGTGCAGACCTATCTCAACTGACATCCAATAAACCGGAATCTATCCAAACACCCTACATTCCGGCGAATCCTCCAGCTCCCATTCGCGTCTAAGTCCCCACATGCCAACAGAGGCTCCTAGCCGTCACCGCAACTAGCTCAACCCTCATGCCCGTCCCACTCAAATCCAGCCCCGGAACTCCCCTCCCCCTTAACCCCAGCAGTACCATGAGGCAAAAGACAAATTACCAGCTACAAATAATACCTACAAAAACCGCTTCCTCCAAAACACTCCTGCACAATCCCAGCCCACACCAGAATCAGGCGACATTCTCTAAAAATTCCGCCAAAACATCAAAAGCTCCCGACACTCTACAAAATTGAATGCCTCCAGAACACCACTACTAAAATGCTACAATCCCGCCGACACCCAAACATTCTAATAGTTCCAACTCCCCGCCACAAAAATAAAATCCCCGCCCGAACCGTTACAAACTTCCATTCTAAACAATCCTCAACCACAATCCCAAAATGTACCCCCGATATTGGAAGATACAGACTCGTACTGCTTAAAATCTAAACACTCCTGTCCTACAAAATCCCTGAGGATGTGTACACTTTCCTTGTTACTTATGTGTCCCACACACGCACCCTTGTGCTGTACACACGTTACCTCAACTTACTCGATTTCGCACTCAAATCTGACTTCCTATCAAATGATATGAATGGAGCCGAATCGAAGTCAACACCAACTATTCCTCCTTTAAAATGTAGCAAATTTGAATAAGCGGCTACTGAACACATAAACAGTAAAACTCGATGCAGATCCGCCACATCTACAGTAAAGTGACACCCCGAACGTAGGCATAAACATCCTCTAAAACTCTTCAAAACAAGGACACTCAAACCCGATACAAGACACACACCTGCATTCTCAATCACCGGAAACGCATCCCGGGACTACGGCCGAAAACCATTCAATCCCGAAACCCACGACCAATTCAAGCACAGACCCGATTCCAACGACAAAAAATTAAAACCATCAACACTCAAATGTCAACGAGACAGCAACAACTCCCCAATCGTGGCCTAGAATCACTAACCAATCAATCCTGCAGTTCAATAGGAATCCCCGATACCGCGACTAGTTTCGGAGGACGCCACCAGACTCCAGTACGAGCCGAAACCGAACAAGAACATGATGTAGGAACCAACCTCGATCGATACCTGAGATACACGCCAGCTATTCGCTCCGCACCCCTCAGCACATCTGCAACTGAAAGGAAGCTTCCAAAACTAAACCCAACTAAGACAAACATAAAAATTAATCCAACCACGGCAACGGCCGAGAACCCCCGCTCACATATGAAACTTCAAACACGAATAAAATCTATTACGAACCAGAACATCTACCCCCGCTTACATATGAAACTTAAAACACGAATAAAATCCACTGGGAACGAGAAGATTCACCATAACATCATGAAGTACTCAGACAAATAGCCGTCAAACATCAACCGAACCAAGTCCACACCTCCAATCCAGATCAATGTCCCGCTATACAGGTAAACGTCCCGCTACAGAAAATATCCCGAACACACCCACAATTCAAACGCCCACAACTGAACCACTCGTGCCACAATCCATCAACCACCAACAAATATATGTTCAATTAATTTCCGAATCCCTACCGTGCCTGCTCTACCTAGTCGGAACCCACTCCAAAATATGTGAATCCACTCCACCTCAAAGTTCCTCCGCTCCACACCCCCCACATACTAGTCACCTCGCTGGTCGTATAAAAACTGACCCTTCGACCATTAATCTATACATGGCAACGCAGTAAAATCCTAATTGCATTACAGCCAAAAACCAAATTTAAATTCTCAAATAATAATTAAATATAAAAACATTACATGCAAAACCCATCAAATAGCAAACCCAAAAACCAGTAATAATATGTAACGCACTGTATGCATTTATATATTATATTATATGTACACAAATATAAACGAGATCAAACCTGTATACATTGCCCGTATACGCATTGGAATATTATTGATCTATACTTGATCAATATAAATATAAGCAAAATATATAAAACAAAAGGGAAGGGAAATACATAGTCAAATATTTAGAATTTTATTTGACTAATGCAACTAAGAAAACAAAAACAAAATAACGTGCTATAAAAAATTTAACAAAAATGTATATGCAATCGTTTTCAAGGACATCAAAATTTAGACTATAGAATGTGAATTTGTGTTTTCCACAACTGATGTATATACAAAAAGACACAAATACACATGCAGATTGACCGCGTTATAATTCAAAACTCTCCAAAAGTCCCCTCCACTGTTTGCCTTGAAATACATTATGATACATAAAACAAAATATGTACAAAAATCACTCAGAGGAAAGGGAAATATATGATGGTCAAATTGTCTCGTCAGACGAAACAAAACAAAAAACACACGTGTCGCATTCAATCGTTTGCAACGGAAAATTGTGTGTGTGTGTGATATTGCAATTGATGTATTAACATCAATTGCAATATCATATAATATTGCAATTGATGTATTACAATTGGCGTTAACAAATACGACGAATAGTCACGCCACAATAGTGAAGTATAAACAAAAATAATCGAAAAAAGATTTCGAGTCAAATTCTGTAAATTCGCTAGAACTGTTGCAACATAGCCTCACAGTATATATAGAAACGAAATGCAACATACATCAAGTCCGGTCGCATATGCCTGATGAGATGGATATGATCTTTTCGATCACACAACGAGTCAATGACGTCATCAGATCGAAACCGGCCTAGCGAAACGAATATTACAGTCTACTACATACAAGATAAGATGCCATACATTTTCAAGACAAACGTCTTCATCGGCTGGGTTGATCCAGCGCCCTAGCTCTGTCAATCAATGCCACTCTGGGCAGTCGAAAGTTTAGCTCCCGCCATTCATCATTAGCTGTCACGATTACAGCACCCAGCATCAATTATCACACTTCAACAATATATAACTATATACCAATACCATTACTGGCAATGTATACACGCTGCAAACTGATACACACAAATATGATATATGTTTGATTTATATAAACACTAAAACCTAAATATATAATGCAATATAAAAACTATAATATAATTTAATAATAAAATATAGTATAATGTAATAATGATACTCATCTGAGATTACAAAAATTAAGCCACAAACACAAACGAATTTATTTTATTTAATTAAACAGCGAGTGGAAAAAAACACGTCCACTCAGTGTGACGACTAACACTGAACTCCGTTTCCTTTAAAATTATGTTACCCAAATTTTACTAAGAAAATCTGTTAAGTACCACGATCCAATGCTACTTGTTACTGTATTTAATAACAGTAATAATGCGACAACTTGAACCGATATAAGATGCACGTTACACAAGCTTTACATTACTTTCCTGTATACAGGTGGATATAATAAATGATTATAATTAGGCTATCTCTCAATAAACCTAATCTCGAATGCTGTTGCACTAATTTGTTGTGGAAATGCTTAATAAGGTTTCCCATTAATTGCATGTGTTGTTAACGAACCGCTACTCAACAGCAAAACTACAAATTAATGGTAAAAACAACTATTAGTATTACAGACTAACACTTATTGGAAAAAACTCACCAGATTAATGAAGGCACATATATTAGCCCAAGCTAAGCATTTGAATTCAAAAACACCGGACTAAGTAAATTTTTATGTGCACAGCACTTTGGATAATTGCACTGTCACGGCACTTCCTACACAACACTGTCTATAATGATGGTTTTTATCGGTGAAATCCAATTGTCGACTAATAAATACAATTATCCGATATACATAAATGACCTAGTGCCATAAAATTCTTTTTCATACTCAAGTAATCATCATCATTCAAAGATGTAAACAAACAAACCATGTAATTAGTACATTACCTCGAGTATAAATTATCATGAAAAGAAATAAATTTCGTTACACATTCATCACAAACATACACTGAAGGAGCCACAATTCTGATATCCACCACCATTCAGACGTCTTCCATACTAGATAAAAGAAGTAATCTCTGCACTAATCTCACCGCAATCATAATACCCAAGAACATTCAACCACATGCCCTCCACTCAAAACAATTTTACAGTTAAATTATTTAGTTACAATAAAACTAATAAAAACAATTACACAATAACAATTACGAATAGTATTGTGTTAAAGACACTAAATTTGTTAAGACATTAAACAGAGCTCTCGAAGAAATACGGTTCTTGAATACACATATAGATCCCATAGTAGGAACTAGCAAGCTTAATAGGAGACAACTCTTCACCTTTAGACAATCAAAGAAAATGCTCTCAATTAAGTACTGTAGGGTTTAATATAAGGACTTCGAATCAATGCAGAAAATAATCGATGACTATTTTTGATTAAAACTATCCGATGATTTTCCAACCTTTTGATGATATATTTGTATTCATCAGACATAAATTATTTATTACCATACCAGGGTCCTCTGGTGGGCCAGCTACCCAACATCTGATTTCGGAGGATCTTCAACCAAAAGTTGACAATCCTTTTAAAAATCATTAATATTTACAATGACTTACCATTTTTAGGTTTTATAATACGCACATTTTCGAATGAGACATCAACTAGATTACCAGTGGAGTTATATCATTTGTGTAACGAACCCGATTGTCTTGTGTGAATCTAGCATGCGGCGTTTCAATTAAGCTTGAATGAAGTCTTACTTTTACTCATTCAGTGCGTTCTCTAGATTTTAATGTAAGTGGTTTATTTGCTGTCATCTCATATAGTCTGTGCACTTCGCTTCAACAGCTATGCAGGCTGATAGTTTAATTCAAAGTAATTACGGAAATACATAAAGACTAACAGCCCTATGTGGGGTTTAAAAGTAATCATATTTTCAGTTTCTTCAGTTACTAACCTAACAAAATTTGTATAGGTCCTGTATATCAAACACAAGATTTTGGTCAGCACAGACTCAATCTTATCGTTAAGTAAGACAGATATTAACATATCAACTATATCCCGATTAATTGCAATCGAAGACTTTCTATGTAGATTGTTCGATGACGATGCTTTTAAATAAGCACCTAAAGTACTGAGATGACAATTTGGCCGAACCATTAAACAATTCAATGTACTACAAAAAATAAGTCAATAGTCAAATGTCCACGATACTAGGCTTCGGCGTAAAGTAGGACGTCAAAATACAACTCCGTAAGAGTTCTTCTACCCCAACATAGATTGTAGAGATAGGAAGAAATACATGAAGTACTGGACAAAATCAAGTTGACGTATTGTCAGCTAAAACTCTTGTTATATACTAGCTAACATATTATAAATTTTATGATATATACTGAAAACATAATAACATGTTCGCTCCTTTTGAGTCCCATCCATTGTGCTGATGCTGTACCAACAAATCAATTTTACTTTCATGAAGAGGCATTGTACCCTAAAAACCAACATTCATTAGTTGCAATTTTCTAAACAACAGTGCCCTCATTTCTTTTTTTACATAATAGAGACATTGAAATGTCGGATTAAATAAAAAATAAGATTTCGTTGCGTTACATGTTTAAAGTGTGGTTATAATAGTATACTTCATAAATACAAGATGTTTTTGTTCACAAGTATTATTATGGAAACAGCGAAATGTATGTATGTACGACAAAAGCAGCAGAAAAATGAGTTATTATCTAGAAAGCTTATATAAAAGCTTTATGAAAACATCTTTTCTTGTTGCTTTTGTCATCGAGTAAAAAAGTGTTAGAACTGTGATAGTACAGTAACTCCATATACAGAATAAAAGCATAATCAGTCATAACATTTTTTTCGTTCCAAAATCCTTATGAAAAATGAAATTAATTTCGAATTTTTTTGATATTTGGTATATATTCAATTTAAATTCAATTCAATACGTTCATAATGGCAGTAACAAATGTTCAAACCCGTATACATACCTTGTCAAGTCGTCCCAATGCGATACCAGCAAATTCGTTAAACATAACAAACTCAATAACTTGGTTTACGAAGTTCTTTCAGTCGTTTATTAAAATTGATTTAATTGGAAACAACAAACTCGATGCTACATTGAATTTATATAATTATCGAGATAAAATTGTATTTGGAAAAGCTGAAAACAAATAATTAATCCAACTAAAAAGTTTTGCCCACAAATTTATAATTGAAAATAATTCGTATTTTCCAATTTTAATTAAAAGTTTTATACTGTAGATTTGTATTGTTTACGATTGTCATGGTGCGCCAAAATAGTTTTGTCAGTGGTCGAACTGTTTACTAAATTTTAAATTACGAAATAGGTCTTTCGTATGCCACAACCAACTCTGAGTTCAAAATCATATAGTCGTCACATGTCTAAAATATTCAACTCGAAAAGCTACTTAGTTGAGACACATATTTCGGTAGTTTAATCGTTTTCTTAAAAAGCAGTCTTGCATTATATTCACAAATGTGCATTTAAAGTTGTATAAAGTTTATATTTTTAACTAAGGGGTAAATTAAGTTGAAAATTTAAATAAAGCTCACAAAAAATTAAAATAAAATATAAACAAAAAGTTTGAAAACTTTTCTTAAAAAAAAATATTATCTTAAATTACAATCTTATACAGTTAAGTTGTATATTTAATTTATGTATATTGAAAAGCTTTAGTTTATTGTAAACTTCAAGCTATTTTGATGTTATGCTAAGGTCGTGGCGTTCAAACTGCATTGCTTTAGTAAAGTAGTGCAATGTGTGTATAGCTTTGAATCAGGGATTAACTATATTTTAATTACGAAAAAAAATTCCATCCGTCATGCAAATTATTTATAACTACTACGTGATCATCTGGTAGACTATCTGTAGCAGCGGCTGATACAATTACTTAGGGAAATTTCGTTATATTTATTGTTTTGGATATATTATTCGGAATTCAGTATTCCACTGAATTCAGGTTGATTTTTGTTTAATTATTACCGTTCTGAAACTAAATGGATTTAAACTATTGCTAGTGGCAATAGTATCGTCAAAAATGCAAATTATTTGATATTCATCGACCAGATGGGTAAGTAAACAAATCTGTGTCTATAGTTTATGGATCTACCCATTCATCTCAGTACTATAGGCTGGCATAGAACTTATGAAATCGAACCTATAGCCGTACGTCCTCGGTTTGGTTGCAATAGCATTACTTAAAGTTGAACGTAAATAAGTGAATCATAAAAGAGTTGGGAGTGAAGAGTTTATATTCACAAATTAGACGAATCAAACTTTATAGTTAAATAAACTTCATTGATAATATTTAATTTAGAATCAAATGGCAGCTCTAGAACCATCATCGATATCAAATGATAAGGCAAGGCGGTAGATGTGAAATCCGAAAATTAACCCAAATAAATTTATTTATTTTGAAAATGTTTATTAGAGTTTATAGTTAAAATTGAACCGTGATTAAACTTTAATCATATCGGTACAAAACATTTCGAGATCCAAACATAATAAAATATATGTATGAGTATATAGATCTAGTTGGATAAAACTTATACTTTCAAGTTTTCAACCGCAAAAGTCGTAACAATATCTTAAAGTTGTAAGATGTTGTTACGATTTTTGCGGTTTCTATCCGGAGTATTAACACTTCTGATGTCGATCAAACTAAATAAAAACGATCAAGGTTTTGGTCAAACTTTCAACTTCATTATTGCACATAATGAATTGTTATTCCACATAAATAAATTAATGGCGATCGGCTATCGCCACTGGTGGAGCCTATGACACTAATCTTTACTTCACTTTACATTTTACAAACAACTTTACTGATTAAACTCAAACTTAATTTCATTGTCTTCGGTTGGATTCGAATCAGTTTCTATTTTGACTGGTACCATGTTACCGCATACTATAACGATTCGACCATTGACTATTATGACGTTCACTGCTATCTAACATATGTTATTCAAAACATTTATCATTCTCAACTGAATCGTTGCTACCGATTCGTCTATCTTTCTATAACGAGTTTCTCATTGGTTTCTCTGGTAATGATTATAAAATGTTATGCTGAAATCTGCTAAAACCACAACCAATATTTCTTTCTTCGATTCTATACTTGTAAATAATGTTTAGAAATCTAAATGGAAGAAATGTATAGTGGTCAGCGGAATGCTACTAACCGAACTTATTTATTAAATTGTATTTATTCGTTTACAAGTCGCTAAACGATCATTAAATGATTGGCATTAAATGTGTATTGTTAAATCTATTAAAAAAGGTGCCGAAAACCTTAGTCTACCGGTATTTTTTGAATAGCATAACTATCAATACAAATAAATTAAATAGTTTTTCGGTATTATCTAACAATACTTCAATAAAAGATCAAATATTTAGTGCGAGTCACATTTTATTTGATCAAACCCAAACCCGATAAACTGCATGCAGCTACCGGTCTATAATATATATTATTTTGAAAATAATATTATTCATTAGCTTCAGCCGGTAGAAAACCGTCATACGTGATTTCAAATCACGTCCTACACGAGGTGACCCTGACCGTACAAAATAATCTATGGGATGAAACCATGAAAAAAATGTAAGAGAAACAATATATATAAATATGTATATATATATATATATATATATATATATATATATATATATATATATATATATATATATATATATATATATATATATATATATATATAAACTTAAGAATTTAACTCAACTTCTACTTAACTTAAACAATTGAAAGAGTTGAATTTAAACAGGATTAAACGATCGTGTAGTGTTCGAGAGATTAATCGAAATCGAAGAACGTGTGGATACTTCAAATTCACATTTCTAAAAATGAAAGAGTTAGATCTCGGACAATTGTTTATTAACACCAGAATGCGAATTCACCATGTTGCTGTTAAGCAGTAACTTTATTGTAAGTACTATTTTTATAACAATATAGTATAAAGTTAAAAAAAGTCTTTATAATTTATACATACTTATATCAATTTATTTTCAGATATCAATGACAAGGCATTTACATTCAAAGTTTGGCATGGAGTTAGAAATTGGGTAAAGAAACTGTGCGATTTATTGTGTTTGAAACGTGCGAGGCGATTTGGTAAGTTATCGGGCCATTGCATGTTTGTGAGCCAAGTTTAAATGTTTACAATTAAATCGAGAAGGACTTTTGGGAACTGTGGAATATGCCCAATTGCTTATGAGCAATGGATGGTAAACATGTTGCATACAGTGCCCACATGGAACAGGCAATTTTTTATTAATGGCAGCATGCTATATATTTACAAAACATTGATGTAGGTGCATGTGGATCACAAAATGATGGAGGTAGCTGTATATTTATTCACATTATTTTAATTCAATTTACATAAAAATTTTCTTTATAGGTATCTTTAACTTTAGCAGATTGAAGAAAAAATCGCATGAACAAATTGGAAATACCCAAACCAAAATGATAACCACGAACGAGCACCATAATACCTCATTCTCACAGGAGCACGAGAACTTGTTAGTAAAAAATTATCCAGAGCACGTCGGGTAATTGAAAATGCTTTTGGCATTCTCGTGAGCAGGTGGAGAATTTTACTAACAACTATGCATATGCTGCCACAAAATGCTGAAAAAGTTGTGCTTGGTTTTGTTGCACAGTTAAGAAATTTTCATGCGATCAAATTTCACCGATTGGGAAGATACTGATCACACAATCCATGAAGGTCGATTGAAATTGGCATGGAAATTGGGAAGCATTACAATTCAGATTTCCATCTAAAAATCTTCATGTCTCAGGTGAACAAGATAAACTCTGCTCATTTCTCAATAAAGAAGGAAGACTAAATTGGATGACAAAAAATTTATACATAGATCTACTACGTATTGCAGCATTTGGGCCATTTTATTTTTCGATACCCATTTATACCTGAAATATAATCGATAAATCTTCTTCCAATACTTAATACTCATTGTAGCCATCCTTTGTTGAATAAGTTTTGTCTCGTTCTAAAATAATAATTAACATTACGTTACGTTACGTTAAATTAGGTTATTAGATAAAATGACTTTTACGTTAAATTAGGTTATAAGATAAAAAATCTGGGCTAGATAAAAGACTTCAAAAATTCCATACTGGGGTAATATGACCATTCATCCTGAATCGGTGCCCCGCTGCCTGATGGTTGATTCCACCTCTTTTGTTGAACCGTTCTCGGAGCCACAACCAGCTACGGCGACATTCTTCCACTGTAAATAAACTTAAAATTAATATATATATATATATATATATATATATATATATATATATATATATATATATATATATATATATATATATATATATATATATATATATATATATATATATATATATTTATATATATATGTTTATTGGAAAGTTGTTCAGCAAGTTTCAAAAATATAAAACAGTCCAATAGAGTAAAGTATAGTCGGTGCAGTATGTGTTGTTCCTCATTTTTCGATGCCACTAGGATGTTGTCAATGTAGACGAATACAAAGTCTAATTCTCTTACGACTTCGTTAATGAATCGTTGAAACGTTTGTGCGGCATTTCGTAGTCCAAATGGCATTCGAGTAAATTCGAAAAGACTAAAAGGTGTGGTTATTGCCGTCTTATGAACGTCTTCAGTAGCAACAGGAATAAGATGATAAGCCCTGATGTGATCGATTTTGGAGAATATTGTGTTTCCATGTAAATTCATGGAGAAGTTTTGGATGTGTGGTATTGGATAGCGATCCGATGTCGTAACCGCATTTAGTCGGCGGTAGTCCCCACACGGTCTCCGATTGTAATCTTTTTTTCTGACATTGTGTAGTGGACAAGAAACGAAAGATGCGGATAGTCGGTATATTCCTAATTCGACCATGTCTTGAAATTCAATTTTCGCGGCGTTATGGCGTATAGGATCTTGTCATCGTGGTCTTGACACTGGTAAATATCCTTCAGTGACGATATGATGAACCACGGAATGACGAACTGGTAAATTATAGTTTGGCTCCACTGTTAGAGAAGGAAACTTCTTTAGAAGCGTGCCATAGCCATTGTCGATAGCGTAGTGAATCGGTGTTGGAGTATTAACTCGAACCGTCGTAGCATTAATTGACAGTTGTTTCGCTGGATCAATCAGCCTTTTTCGTATCAAATCGACTAACAGGCCAAATTTATTAAGAAATCGGCACCAATGATCGGACAATTCAACTGATTCAAGAACGAATGCATGAGTGAACTTTCGTTGAAGTCCGATGTCTACCAGGAGCAATTTTGTTTCGTAGGTGTTAATTGTCGTGCCATTGGCGGGGCCGATAGTACTAGATCGTTTGATTTTGATTTCAAAATAATGGACGTTGAAAAACGTCGGACATAAGATATGTCAGGTTGTTGGTTTTGTCGTGTATGTCTAGACGACTGTTGTTCAAAGTCGAGGTTGTCGCCGACTCGACCGTATGAACTATTCGTTTTTTGGAGTATTCGTTTTGCCAGAAGAGTAAGTGCATGTTTTTCGACACTTTCTGGCTTTGTTCTTTTGTATCTCGTGATACCAGCAAACACCATTTCCGTTTTTGTGAGTACCGAAGTACGGCGAGCGCGATCGAACTGCATGAGTTGGGTGTGATCTAGCTGGCGATTGGAATCTGTTTGTTGAGCGACTACGACCTGCAACGGCGAGATTATTTATTTTGATCTCGAGCCGTGATATATTCGTTCCTCGATTGACAGTTGTTTGGTTCGTTAGGTTTTGTTTATGTTGGCGTGGAGGGCGTTGTTGGTCGAGTGCTGAGACATTTCCAATGGAGAAATTCATATTTTCGTGCATCTAAACAGCCATCCTTGCTAGTGCTTCTACATAGTCACTGACTCGGGCTGTGCTGCTATAGGTATTTTCGTGTCCAGAGTGATCGAATAATTTTCGTGGAAAAATTGTTTCTCGCTAGGTTTGTAATGTATCGAAGGGCCTCCGATGACTTTTGGTCTCCGATATCCTGCCCACTCAACAAAGCCTCCCATTGCCGCTCATCTGATGGAGCCAGTCTTTCAAGTAGTAGTTCCTTTATGTGTTCGTATTGATTGTCTGTTGGGGGGTTTTGTAGCACGTCGGGAATTGTTGATCTAAACAATTCTTGCGGTACTGATGACAATATGACATAACGTGAAAATACTTGATTTTCGAGCTGGTAACGTTCTTCAGCTGAAATTGTATTTCGGTAAGCGCGAACCAACCACGTACGTTGTCTGTCCATAATCGGTTGAGTTTTATTTTACCCGCGACCTCGGTTTGGGTGGATTGATCGCCATCGTGCTGCATAGGGACTTGTGGCATTCTCTTTGCTGTCGGTATCGGACATTTTTTTTATAAAAAAATGTGTATTCGACGAAATATGTTTGATTGGACAGAGGAAGAACTTCGAGCTGATCTTGAACGGAAGATTTTCTTATTCTTCGTTGTTGTTTGTTGTTTTTTTTATTGTTGGTTTTAAGAAAAACCTTTTTTTTTTAAATGAAAACAATGGACGGTAATGGCGGGAAGACGTACAACGAGAATTCGACCTTTCAGAAAGTGATGCGAGTTAAGATCGTATAATATTTACAAATGTATATAGTATATATTACTACCTCTACTTTACTTTAGTTCAAATTGAAATAGAAATTAAATTGTGAATCTACGTTACGTTCATTTTATGTTTTTAACGAAAGAAAAAAAATTTAGTGTAAAAAAAACTTACTCAGCAACCAAAACTTGCTGTTTCTTGAACAATTTCTCTTCCTCGTCGTTGTTGCTACTGCTGTCCGTCGTCCCACGCTGTCTTATGTTCCCCAGCTAGTACGTCCGGCCTTGCCACCGTGGCGTAAGGCGGATCGTACTAATCAATATTCGATGATATGCTGTATATATTTGTGCCTGTTTCTTCGTTTACGTATTCCGCTTATTTGCGGCCTCGAATCCCTCGCAATTTGCTGTTTTTTAATATGAATATATTTGCGTCCACGTGTGTGTGTAACGTACGCGTTCGCGGCCTCAGATTCCTCGTGATGTGCTATTATTTCTTTTGTGTGTCCCCGTGTATGTCGTGTGGCGTGCTTTGCAAAAAAAAATTTGTATGATATTGCTCGGTTGAGCAATACCCTAGCGTGTCGTTTGCCCTAAATAAGGCCGTCGAGCTCACCACTCTTGAGCACTTATTGGCTTCTCTTCGCTTTTTCACCAACCATGTATGGATACCTAATTTATTTATGTAATAAAAATTATAATTATAAATTAAATTATTGTAAAATTATAAAATTGAATGTATTAATTAATGAACTCGCATCGTTGCTTGTTACAAGAGGAATGGCCGATCTTTTTTTATTTTTGTCTCGTGCAAAAATCGAACAAGGAACACTCGCGCCCCATGCGTAAAAATTCGTAAATACACATTTAGGTGAGTTCGTTTTGAATAGCGCGTAATCTATTCAAAAGTATCCACGCCTGAATGTAAACTATACAGGAGCGAATATATATATATATATATATATATATATTTTTTTTTTTTTTTTTTTTAACGGTTTTTACAGGCCATTATTGGCCCGTACCATGTCAACAATCTGACTCCATCGGTTTCGATCACGACCCAGCTCTTCAAACCGTTGAAGGCAGTTTGAAGAAGCCAGATCGCTCTCTACGCCGTGGAGCCATCGTCGCCGACAGCGACATCTTCGCCTACTGAAAGGCGGTTCATCCTTAAAGGTTCGCTGTATCATTCGGTTCGGATCAGCACGCAGAACGTGTCCGAGCCAGCGTACTCGCTGTCCTTTAATTTCATGCACGATATCAGGAATTTGCATTAAATTCCTGATCTCGTGATTGAAAAGAACTCGGTAAGTGCCATCGACGTCGCGTTTTGGACCATATATCACACGCATGATTCTTCTCTTGAATGTTGTATATATATATATATATATATATATATATATATATATATATATATATATATATAAATATATATATATATATATATATATATATATATATATATATATATATATATATATATATATATATATATATATATATATATATATATATATATATATATATATATATATATATATATATATATATTAAATTGTCACGCAGATGGTTTGTTGTTCGCTTTGTATATAATATATTTAAACTTCGTTCATGCTGTAGTCGGATTACGTAAACGTGTAATATGTTTGAAGAGAGTTGCAATTAATGTTTGCAGCAGTATGAATTATTATTTAGAATGATGTTCGACTGCTACAAGTACTTCGTGCTAGGTAAACTGGTATATTTGAATTACTAATCTTTGGTTGTCAATCCAGTTTCATCTGCCACTTCTTAGCAAATATAATTTAATGTCAATATATTCCATGTACTACAAACACTTACAATAAAACTAGCACTATAACAAAATGATTTCCGTGACAATTATTTACTATCGCAGAACAAACTATAATATTGTCTTGTTTATTTTTTTTAACATTGTACTTAAATTTTTTAAGTTTGCACGTAAAAAATCGTATCAATGTCTTTTAAAGTTGACAGATAATAAATGAACGAAATTTCGTTAAATTATTTATGTTACGTTAAGTTATACATGGACCAATACATCGGCAGGCATAAACTCGCACTCTTAATTTTTCTTACGTTCTGTATAGTTACCACTTTACTCCAAATTGTGCTCTCCTCATTTATTATTGCTTCCTCATTTTTATAAGAAAATGTTTATATTGACAGTATTTATTAACACAAACTAATTCTTTTGGTACTTGGTTATTATTCCACATCCGTCTTAATTGTAAGTAGTCCAATATAGGAATCTTAGGTCCTAAGATACGAAAGCTTATCAGCAATGTATATGATTTTTATTTATTTAGATATAACCTGATTTCCGATAAAATTTTTCGGTGGTTAAGACTTTCAGCAGTTTAACGGAAGGTGTGCTGTATTTGAATTTTGATAGAGACATAAAAAGTTTTTCTGTTTTCATTATTAGATTGCTATAAGTACTGTGAAAAAACTCGTCCTGTGTGAGCGCTGAACACATCGCCCGATCCACTTTCTAAATCAGTTCGCTACTCTGGTATGAAGCAATGTAATGTGGAGATGATAACTGCAAGAGTTGGATGTGCTTCTACTTAAAATAGAGAGTAGGGATGGAAACACAATAAAAAATCTGATTTATAAAACACTCAGATGTTATTTGAACAATGCATATAAATACAATTAAAGCAAATTAAATATGTATGAATAAATTAAAAAAATGAATGTGTTAATCAAACACACCTTTACGCGTATCGAAAATAAATCGAATTACCATCTGTCACTGCCACACCAAATCCTATTTATTTTATATGAAACAATTTAGACTAAAAGCTTGTTGTATTAAAAATTTTATATTCATGGTTTCGTTTTAAGTTGTTTCCCACAGGTAAATCCGGTGAAAATTATTTTAAAATGTAGCAAACTAATATAAATTTAATGAAATTTTGAACGTAGATATCGCAAACTCGTCTACACCACACGTAAATATACGTATAAAACACGAGGTAAATAGATATTTCCCAAATTTGTTCTTTGTTCGTTTAGAAGATTCGCTACCTATATCGAATCTAACGGATCAAATAAAAATTTCATTTGATTTTTCCATACAATAAATAACATTGGGGATTACCTATTTCGAACCAAAACGGAAATATGTAAATTTTTATAATGTTTAAACGTTTAACATTACGAAATTTTACTCCTTCGTACCAAATCCTTATGATAAGGGAATATAATAATAGCCAACGGTGAGAAAGGTAACAAAGTACCGGGAATGGAAAATTTATGATTTATGTATTGCTTATAAGGTTAACACTGTAACTATTTTGGGAAATTTTTTTGTAAAAGATTATTTGCGATTCACCCTGAAATTGGAATTAAATGATCGCTTAGTATAACCAAACTAGAAAATATAACTTTTTATAGGGAACGATTAGCCGTAATTTTATTTATTATTCGAAGTAATTCACTTAAAGGTATAAATAAAGTTGTAATGTCCTATGTAAGGATCAACAAACAATATACCCAATTCGACTTTTCATTGAGTTTATAAAAAAACTTAAATAAAAAGTGAGATTGATTGTTCCATTTTAACAACTTGTTTGTTACGTATGTAAATGGTGCTCTAATAAGAGCTTCCGGCAGTTAAATAAAAATTAAATGCATTAAAATCAATTTAATAATTGTATTTGTGACGTAGTTCGGTTCATGACATTTAATGTTTGACAATAATTTCTTTTAAACTTTGATTGCGACTGACTCTTAGATGATCCATTCTGTCGATCCAATGGATCCAGCACTCTTTTGAACATTTCGGCCGATATTCTGTTAATTAAGCGTGTTCGCATCTAGTGCAAGAATCGATTGTGGTTTATCGATATTAAAAAGTGATTTCAGATACACCCATAAAACATTATCTAACGGAGTCAGGTCACAAGATCTTGGAGATCAAGTCACGGGTCCCTTTCTTTATATGATGTTATTAATAAGTAGATTGCCTTCCAATAAATCGGGGGTTTGGCCTGCTGTGCAGCACGTTGCACTATCCTGTAATAAAAATCTGGCCGTTCATCATCTCAAATACGTCAATTTTCTTAATGTATCAATGTATCAATTCAGCCAAAAACGAGTCTCATTGCTGAAAACAATTGAAACGGATCAATTTGAAACTGTCCCAACGTATATAAATCAAATCGATAGCGAAATAGAAAGTCAACCCACTTCAATTTTTGAACGCAAGTTGCAGTTTCTATGCATTCAAACCAAGATTTCTCTTCAAAATACGCCACAATGTGCCATATGAGAGACCCAAAGCTTGAGAAACGCGACGAATTGCTTTATTGCAGTCTTCACACACACACTTTCAGTATTCTTCACATTAGATCAACTTGTATGCACTCTACTCGGGTGATGAATTCCCAATAGTAAGAAAGTGGTTCTTAATTTATTGATTGTTTCGCAAATAGTGTATTCAGTTGGATGATTATGAACACCAACCTTTGATTTGATTTGAGTTTGTGAATCACCTATTGCCGTTAATTGTCATCAAGATTACAAATTTATGGATTGTACTGTGTTCATGTATTTGAACTTTTCAAGTTTAATTTATATTTGCTTGATACTTTTGCTATTTTTTCCCAGTCACTTAGGCTCAATTGGCCCATTGTGACATCCCTTCCCAGGCGTACACTCTCAGTCCCGGAATCTGTTTGTTCTTCTAGTGAAGATATCCGGTATCCTCAAGGCCGTCAATTGGTCCTCAAATAGGAATTGTGAGCCGAAACAGTGCATTCTATGGAAAGAGTATGAAGAAAAGGAGCACAAAAAGTGCTCAACAGTTTAGGAGACCCGGGAATATCCTGTCTGGACCTGGTGTTTTAAATTTTGAGAAATCTTCGCCGCCAAGCTCCAATCTCTGAAACTTGGTAGTTTGTGTGGGAGTTGAATTCTATCAACTTCATTTGAATTCTTACTTTCGGGAAAATGAGTTTTCATTAGTACATCTAAAGCTTCCTGATTTGTTCTTTTGTGAGTTCCATCAGGTTTCTCTAGAGTTCAGATAGTGACCCTCATGTTCCCACAGAGAACTTCCTTGAGCTTAGCGGTTGCCGTAAGGCTATCCACTTCCTCACAGAAAGATCTCCATTTAGATGTTTTTCCACTTCGGATACTTTTCTTGTAATCTCTTTGTAAAGATTTGTACAAATCCCAATCTACGGTTGAACCGGTTTTCATGGCTTTGTTTAGAAGTTTTCTTGTCTGTTTCTTCAGTCTACCCAATTCCCTAGTCCACTATGGTGTCCCAGTTCTTTTAGGCCTACTTAGAGGAAAGCTCTTCTCATAGGCGCTAATTAGTGCTTCTTCAAGTTTATCAGCTGCCCTTTCCATTCCCCCGCACTTTCTGATTTTCATAACTGAAGATAAAAGTGACTGGTTCACTAAGACTCCGTGAAGCAAGAGTTATATTAATTACTTCTTTTCTTGAGGATGTCAAAAAGGTAGGTCTATGGTCCAGATAGGTATTCCAAAAATGAAATTCCTCTAGAATTAATATCGGTGCTACCCCAGCATACGTGATGTGAGTTTGCATCTCATCCGGCAATGATTGAGATATCATTACGTTTTGCGTACTCTATTGCTTTGATAAACTCTTGAGTAGGAGGATGAAGTACCGCATGGGATACCGTATGGGAAATAGGCGGCTAGAACCTCACGTCGAATACCCTGTTCTTCAACTTCAACGACGACTGCTGTAAGGTCATTACAACCAATTTCATTTAGGAGTCTGTAATTCATGTTATAAAACACAGGCTCTAGATCTCGAGCAGGTATCACTAAACATGAGAGAACAACTAGTACCAACTTGATTCCCCCAAACAGCTTCACACCTGACCACCAGATTTTGCTATTAGAGAGAATCCATTAATTTCGTAATTGGCCTGTGAAGAAAAAGAGTTGCTAGTTTTTTTATAAAAGTCGATAAACATTAAATAAATACGACGTTCAGGACGGCTGCCAGCTAAAATCAATAAAATCGGTCTGTGTTATTTTGATATATGAATCCAGAACGTTGACAATTTAAATTAATTCGAGGTGTTACCAAATTAGCTGAGGCTTTGAACAAAAACAGAAGTTATACAGTCTCTCGAAGTACTTCGTACACTCGATTATTTCCAAAACGAAATAACCTTCATTGTGCCAATAAAACTAAAATCCCACAAAAACCACACCGAAAGAATATTCTGTATGGCGAATATTAAAAGTTTAGTGAGGAACTTTCGCCACTACGTTACGAAATTTCCTGAGGCAGGATGACAAACTGGCCAGCGCAACTACGAGTAACAAAAATTTCCAATTTCAGAAAACGCACAACACAACTATATATTTTGACAGTAATTTTAACCAATTGAGGTGCATAAAAAGCAGTTGTGGGTTTAGCTGTCGATAAACTCCTCGACAGATTATACACACAGCGAATCATCATTTACGCAAGTACGTTCTATGTATTTAGAGAAAAATTTAAAGACATCGAATCTTGAATTTGAAAAACATAATTTGAATTTTCTGATAAGATAAAACGCTGTCTTTAGTTTACCAGGTCTAGAGTACGAAAATATTCGACAGTTGTCGAATACATACATTAATTCTAATTCTGTAGACACCGATCGATCGGTTGAAGGTGAAGACGGTTAATCCGGAATTGCTGTTGATGCTGAAGATATTGACATTGTACCAACATGTTTTTAATTAAGTGGTCGCGGATCATTGTTTTGTTATGATTCGCTTTAAGTGGAGAGGAGGTTAGATAAACTTGAAATTAACGGACAGTTCCCGTTAGAATTGTCAAAATGATTTTCAATAGAAATTGTCAAAATGATTTTCTATTGGTCGTAACTTTTTACAATTTATGATGTATTGTTACGACGCTCGTCATTGATGCCTCAGACACGGTTTGTTTCTGAATCATTGATGCCATGATCAAAATTAAAACGACCAGAGATTAGTCAAATTTATAATTTTTTTTAATTCACTTAATAAATTGTGCAGGATAAGCGACTTACCACGTTGGGGCTGTAACACTAGTCTGCATAAACAAACCAGTGGAGTTTTGATATTTCCAATTTACTTGCAATAGTCAATATATTGGTGCACAAATTTCGGTGTATTTTTCTGATGATGGTTCACTCGTTATATCTCTTTCCTGGTTTGAGTATCATTTCTCAAGCTGAATACCACTTCAAGAGATAATATCATATACCACATACTACTACGTATATCATGTACTACAAGCACTCCACCATTGACAACTTTTACGTTAACTGCGTTGTTATATTTTCTGTCATGTGGATCCTTCTTTTAGCTTAAGCTATACAGTTTGCTAGGGTTTTAAAAGCATTTTGGTTGTAGTATCTATGAGAGTAAGAGTAACAAATCTGAACGATTATTTGGTATTCAAATTATATTCTATTGGCAAATTGAATTTGTGTCTCATTTATTATGTGATCACGAATTCGTATTTGATCTGAACGCCAAAATTTCTTTCAAACTACTGGTAAAGCGTTGTCTCTGAATTGAAATAATTTATAAGCTTCTATCTGCACTCATCGATAGTTTTCTCAAAACGGAATCTTGTGAGCTTTACTCTGTTAATTTCTCAAGATTCTGGGTTAAAAGGTAGTTAGACCATTAGTTACTTAACGATCCACCAGAATTTAAAGGTCCATCATTGACAAACCTATTAAAAACTTTAATTTTAAGTCATTAACAATTCGCCCCAAGTGTGGGTAACTATACTTGTTTCTTCTAAACCTGTTAAGGTCGTTTATAATTGTCAGTTATAATGCTAAGCTTTTATATATGAAGCTCGGTTGTAAGATATATTTATCTTTCAATAAAAAAAATAATAATCCATGGCTTAGAGGCCGTAAACTGCCCTTACCGCGTCTCAACTGAGACCTTACGAACCATTTTTTTATCGATAGGTGCACATTGAAGGTGGTCAGCCCAACGAATGTTTTTACACACAACCGCATTTTATGTCATCCGGTTGCATGTTAATTTTTTGGTCAACGGCGAGAATCGAACTCGAGACCGCGGCGTGATGAAAAACTCTCTTAACCATTAAGCTACAACCGGCGATTTATCTTTCAATAAGATTTAAAATTTTGGTGTCTGAAAATACTTAAAACACAGCTATTTACTATATAGCAAACTATATGGATAACGACGGTCTATATGCAATAGGTTTAATCACATGTACTTAAAAGCATTGTCTTGCCCTGATTTTGATTTATAATTCTCAGACCATTACTTTCTTGATATCAATGGTACCGTTTCATTATAGAAGACTAATGGAAGTTTTGAAGTTTCGCTTGTGGAAAAGTCTGAAGTTACCAAACTTTTTAAACTTGAAGTAAATTTATGAAAACTTGTATCTGATACTTTTTCTGGAACCTCAAGTCTCATATGTTCAGAAATATTATATACTTCCTTCTAGCTTTTATTCAAAAAGCAATAGGAAGAAACTATGAGCACTACTTGTTCTTCTGTTCTTCATACTCTTTCCAAATACTACACTGTTTCGAATCACGATTCGTTTGAGGATCATCTGATGACCTTGAGGATACTGAATATCCTAGACTTCTAGGCCAAACAAATTTCGGAACTGATAGTGTGCTTCTGGGAAGGGATGTCACAAATGGGCAATCGAGTCTGAATGAAGAGAAAAAAAATTCATTTAATATCTTTAAACACACTTCGGTCCAAAATTGGGTGTCGAATACAATAAGAAGAAAATTTTACAATTACTGCATGCATACCAATTTCATCATGGCATGAATCAACTATGCCGGCTATAAATTTTGCTATAAATCGCGTATAGTTTTGGTCAATATCATACTTTTTTAAGAGTAAATTAAATTTCTATGTGCTTTTTGCAGCACTTCTTTTGGCGACGCTCACAGACAGAATATCAAATATCCCATTCAGGATTAACCCATTTTAATGATCGATTCGGCCATTAGTAAGTAGGAAACATTAACGATCTCACTAACTCAAGCCCTAGATGTTCAGTTCATCTCACTCACCTAGTTTATAGTTTAGTACTTCTCCTCAACGACAATTTTTAGTTCTCTTTATTAAGAATGGCAGATCTGCGTCTTCTTCTCTCATCCTCACTCTCGGTATTTCTGATGGATGAGTGGCATAGCAAAATTTTTAACCAGGTTTTTTGACATTGAAACGGGGTCTGAAATAGAAAAGACAATATTAGAATCAAACATTAATAGGCAAAATAAAAGCTACATACCTGTGTCCGGTTGGTCGGGGATACCTCGATCCATGTATCCAATCCCGTCCTTTCCTTGGGTACCAACCTTTAAAATAAGAAGAGACATGGCTAGCCACATACACCTAACATTGAACAAATATGATTAACACATAGAAGCATTGGCCGGCTGAACACCCATAATATAAGGGACGTTTTACAATACACAATCACAGAAAACAATAATTACAATGAACGAACACTGATTAATGAACAAATTACATAAACACAAATTCACTTGAAACAAAAACACAAATGACAAATCACCACACAACATCAGAAATAGAACAAAACTTTTCCTATGATAGTGACACTGATACGTCAGCCAAATGTCAAACAAGTTGGTTGCGTCTCGATAGGTAACCATAGCTGAATTTTGGTGCTACAGCATAGATGGCGTGAGGAAAACAGAAAAGAAATTGTATTGCCCGATTGTTAAAGTTGCCAACGTACCTGGTTGGATATTTATATAAGCACTGACTGAATCGCGTAAATGATCAGTGCAAATCACTGTTAAAATCCAATGCCTCGGTTCGATATGTGAAGAAAATGCCGGTCTTATCGTGCACGCCAAATAATCTGAATCGAAAGTTGGGTCCAAAAAATTTGATTTCCTCCAATAAATCGTATCCAAAATATTAGGGCCGAAATCCAAATAAATCGTAGGCAAGTAATCGTGTCCAATAACAAGCAGGGTTCAAAATTGCCGTAGCGATATTTCCAAGTCCAAATAACAAGCAGGGGTTCAAATTGTCGAAGCGATGTTTCCAAGTCCAAATAAAGCAGGGGTTCAAAATTGACGAAGCGATGTTTCCAAGTCCAAATAAAAGTAAATTCCGTTGTTTAAATTATAAAAGGTGGTTTGTTTTATTTATTATAGCTTTTTTAATCATTGTTTATATGTTTTCACAATCACGGTTGTTTTTGTTATAAAAAAAGTTCTAGTCATCCTCTTGTCATTCGGTTCCAAAACAAGTTTTAATCTAAACAAGTTTAAACAAAGTCTCTCAACGACATCTGTAATTTCAAATGTTATCAATGAAATTTGCTAGAGTGACATCTTTAAGCGAATAGATGACTAAACTTATCTATGATCCATACAAAATTGAGCTACATAACATAATTTTGGCAACCAATATTGAGTTACAAAGATAAAGTTTGAGAAACAATTATTAAAAAATGTCAACATATTATAAACAATCTGAGTTATACAAACGTAATATTATATAGAATAAGTATCAAATTGATTATGAATATAATTTTAAATTTAATAGTTTTCTATTTTAGGTTGAATTGAAATTAAACACCGATGAACCGTGTCAAAAGTGATAAGAGGTGATGCGTGTCGGCGAAGAAACGACCTTTTTTGCTTGAGTGTTGCGAGGCGGTAGTCAAGAAACGAGGTGGAAGATAACTGGAGGAAGCCACAGGTATCATTTAAAAAAGGAAATATATAAAAAAAAATAAAAACATAAAAATAATGTGGAAAGTACAGTGAAAGAAAAATGGAGGATAACTAGACAAGTGGTGAATCGCGTTGTCAGTGAAGGTGAAGGTGAGTCGTGTCAAGAACCACGCGGAGAGGATCGACAAGTGGAACGCGAGCGATCGCGGTGCTTGCTCGACGAGGCAGTGCTCTGGAACGAGCGATAGAGAGAGACAAGAGGGTGACACGTGAAAATACAGGTTAGTGCCACTTTCATATTTGTCCTTAAAAGCTCCCAGTGTATCAGTATAAGTGTATAAGTTTCCATATCTTCAGCACAATTAGGGGGCGGCCTTCAATTGTTACACCCAGCCCGAATGTTTCTAGCCAACCGTAGATAGCTATCCACATTCGTGCGAATTTCGTGTTTGTATTTTAAGCACAAGAAAAAAAATGATTTTTATTTCTACACTTTTTGTTTATTACACTTGTACTTAACTTAACTTAATTTAATTAAATTTTCTTATGAAATTAATTATTGGATTGATCTCTTTAGAGAATCAATATTATAAATGTGAACTCTTTTGAGTCACGATTGAAGTCTTATAATTTAAATGTGTGTACTCTTTGGAGTCACGATTCAATCTATTCTACATAATTATATTTTTAATATTTGTTCTGTCTTGCTAATTTGCTAATTAAGCATTTTCATTTTAATTTAATTTGTATGTGCATTTTCTAAGTTGCGAAATTATGTATTTCCGTTCTAAATAATAATTATGGAAATCTTATACGCATTTCCTTTACAATAAAATAAAATTTAAGTTCGCACCTTTTTTATGGGTTTTGCTAATTTGATGTAATTCTATTTAATAGAGAATTGCATCATGTGCATTTTTATTTTCAGGTCGTAACATGTTATTACATGTAACTTGCGTGCAGGTTGGCGCCCAAAAAACATTAAATTAAATTGTCTGCTAAATTGGGAGGTGGAGGAAGAGCAAGGGCAGAGAACGGCCCAAATCAATGTGTCATTTATGATTGTAGAAAAATTGAAATATAGTGTCAAAAAGGAAATTTAATGGATCTGAAAGACTAGACCTACACCAACTTATGTTTAAAAATAATAATTTCATATCGGGGATGACTAGATTCGACCCATTCACAATTCAAATAATTATATTCTAAAAGGTCTGAAAATATGTTACTGACGGGATTTTAAGCTGTTTAAAAATTAAGTTTATTTGTTTCAGACTGCTCCTTACGTGTTTTATTTAGAGCCTCTTTGCATTTAAAACCGTTAAGTCACATATTCTTTGTAAGTTATGTATATGATTTCCAACATATCTGTTGATCGGTCGCAATTTCATGAACATATATATTTATTATGTTGTCGTTATTGATAGAAACGTTTAGTAAAATAAAAGAATTTGTTGCACACTAGCGTTACATTTGAAACAGGTACATATTACTAAGACAGTATAAACCAGTAAAGAATGATAATTATAGTTATAGAACGGTTGCCAGTTATATGTCATAAACATAAGAAGACTGTGCCTTATTCATCTTCAATACTGACATAAATTGATTTAATTTCGTTGGATAATATAAAATCTAGCCAAAATGTTCATTGCGGCACAAAATCACATAAATTACAGACAAATTCGATGTAACACCCATCAAATTAAATGAGGGTCTTATGACACAATAATTTATCGTGTATCATACGTACACATATCAAAAAAAAAACTTATTTACCCATTGGATGCTATCCTAAAACATCGTTATGCTGTAACAATCTACATCACATATATTTTTATTATGAATTCTTAAAGTAGAACAACTAATTGAATATGTGGCATGTGTATCTATATATGAACAATAACGCAAGACTAAAGAGCAAATAACAATGAAGCAAGGGACACGAGAGTTAAGAAATCACTCAACCGATAAATTAACTTTCTATTTGCTTTTATCAAGATAAAAGATTGTGGATGCTCTTTAAGTCTGATATCATAAATGATAGTGTTGTTGTTGGAACATTAAAGAAATTAATTAAAAATAAAACACTTTTGGGTTGATGTAGGATTTTACTTTTAACTATATATGTTCTATATCAACATTATTATATACTTAAGTCTTAATTGAAACTAGAAGTAAATGCGGCGTGAAATTACTTCAGAACAACAAAATGTTTCTGTAATTACTGATTTTAAAATTATATATTTATAAAATATTTTGAATCTATTAATAATGTGTGAAGAATATGTGCAAAATCGTTTTTAATTAAAATTACGACTTCGAATTTTTCTTTAGACTTAAGAAAACATAATTAGTATGCTCTAATTAAAGGACTGTACCACTATTGAGTAATCGGTAGAAGCTACTTTATTTGTACAGTATTTTACAGTTGTTACTAACCCATTTTAATGATTACACCAAAATCATTTGAAAAATGTGCAAAACTCGTCATTATTCCAAAATTGTTCTCGTAATCCTTGTATAGAAATTCAGGTCACGTCCACCAGCAACCAAGGCAATAACATTACTATTTTATATTTATCTACAGCACACCGTTTTCATATTTCCATGATAAAAACATGTATGAGCATTATAAACATACACAATTTGTCGCCCCATAATTATCATTATTAAACTGTTCGCTTCCTAGAGTGCTCTTGTAAATGTTAACCGAGATTTATACATTCTGTTGGTCTTATAATAAAATAATAAATCTGTGAAAATATGTGTAATAACCGCTAACAAAAATGGAAGATATGGTGACCATATCATATACTTCCGTATGTAGAAAGCGGTAACAAATAATATGGTGGTGTTTTGTATTATATAAAAGGTAAACAGTTAATGTAATTTATTGCTCGATTTCTGATTATATTAATCCATGGAAATGGAAACATGTATTTTAATCTCCAATATCTTTTGGACAATAATGCCAACTAGAAAACGATACAAGCGGTGAAAGTCTTTAAATGTTTACCAATTCTCATCAATTTCATCATACAGTCAAATGTAAAATTATTCAGGTGTGTTGATGCTGTTCTTAACTTTACCACAGTTAATGGCATTTCATTATTGATCGATTCGATGACTTCATTCTTATATATACGCTTAAACATTGACATTATTTGATTGGAATGGCATTGTTATGGCATTGTTGCCGCCAAATATCAAAATAATTATAGCTAAAATTCTAATAAACTGTTATAAATTATTTATGTCGCCAACCAAAAAATGTATAAATATATAATAATTGATACCCAAATTATTTGCTAGATGATAATTTACCTTAGATGTCACTACTAATATTTGTGGATCGGCTACCAATCAAGCCAGAAAGCAGGAGTGAGGTGCTGGAGACCATTAGGATCAGCAACCCTGATCTTCCGACGGACAATTGGAAGGTCGTTAGGCAAGAGGAGGCCAAGGGAAACTTTCGTTTGTCAGTATTGGCAATAAATAGGGAGTCCCTTGCTCCTCTTGCCAAGTTAAAGGGGATTATCGGTTTTGGGTCGGTAACCCTTAATGTTTATAAACGAGACGAGGAGGCGGGCACGAGCACTCAATCAGCTGGCACGCCTTCGAGACAGTCTGCGGCTGAACTAGCCGTGGAGGACAAATCGGGAGACAGTGAAGCTCTGGGGTTAGGAGAGCTTCTAACTCTGGGCTCTGAGGAGGATGTCTCAGATGAAGACTTGAACAGCACGGTGGTGGCGATGGACAGTGCGACGGCAGATGCCGGCTGCTCCCACAGCACCACTCAGAACTAGGTAAGTAAGGGAGTTAGAAGTATGCTTAAGGTGCTTCAAATAAATCTTCATCATTCGAGGGCTGCATCGGCAGCTCTGCTCCTCAGACTGGCTAGATCGGATGAGGATATAATCTTAATCCAGGAACCTTGGATTAACAAAACCAAGATCTGTGGTCTTCGAATGAAGGGGTATAGTATTCTATACTCAAAAGGGGCTGAGAGGATCAGATCCTGTATTCTAGGGAAGAATAACCTAAATCTTTTCTTTCTTTCCCAGCACAGCGATGGTGATATAACGGCGGCCAGTCTGGAGGTTGGTAACAACAAAATCTGGCTGGTGGCAGCCTACATGGGGCAAGAGAAGGAGGTTCCACCGGACAACCTGGGGGAACTGATCCTCGAAGCGAAGCGCAGAAAAACCGAGATGATTCTGGGCTGCGATGTTAACGCGCATCATACGATCTGGGGAAATTCGGACATCAATGAAAGTGGTGAGATACTTTTCAATTATTTCTTGGAAACGAACCTATATGTATGTAATATTGGGAGAGAACCCACTTTTATTATTAAAAATAGGAAAGAAGTTCTGGATGTGACCTCGCATCAGAGAATATTTTTCATATGATTGAAGAGTGGAAAGTAGGGAAGGAACATTCCTTCTTTTACCACCGTTATATAACCTTTAATATCAACATCTGCTCTGCTTCCCAGAAATCTTTTAGCGACTGGAGTAGGTATAGGGAAGTCCTTAAGCGACTAATGCCGTCGGGGGTCTCAGAGCCCCCAGCAACCATTGAGGATATGGCCGCATGGTGGAATCCGTTTCACAAGCATGTAACCAATCCTTTAGTGCTGCTTGCCCTGAGGTAAAACCCAGGGGGAAGCAGAAACCGGCCTGGTGGTCAAAAGAATTGCGGGTCATAAAGAAGTCGTGCAGAACGGCGTTTAATAACGCCAAGAGGACTAGAGAATCTCAGTACTGGGACTCGTACAAGGAGACGCTGACACTATATAAGAGAGAATTGAAGAAGGCACAAAGGAGCTCCTGGAGGCTATTCTGTGACAAAATGGAAGATGTATCGGAAACTTCTCGCTTTCGGAAGATTCTCTCCACAAATCCAACAAACATACGTTACTTAATTAAACCTGATGGTTCTTGGACCGATTCCAGTGAGGAATCCCTCAAGATTCTCATGGACACTCACTTCCCGGGTAGATTAGACCACTCGATGGAACTGAGAGCGTCGGGAGTAGCTTGTTCGTTGCGCGCACCAGATATCGTAAATAAAAAGCGAATTCTGTGGGCCATAAAAAGGTTCAAGCCGTACAAATCGGCTGGACCGGATCGGATTATACCGGCAGAAATCCAGAACAACTCGGAAATAATCCTTCCGTGGTTGGAGGCGATCTTTAAGCGTTGTTTAAAGTTGGTCTGCATTCCGAGGCAATGGATGGAGGTCAGGGTGGTTTTTATTCCGAAAGCTGGAAAAGGATCGCATGGCTATCCAAAGGACCTAAAACCTATAACAATATCATCCTTTCTGTTGAAAACCCTGGAAAGGCTGGTAGAAACACATATCAGTATGAACTTAAAGCAGGAGAAATGGTCAGCCTCTCAACATGCGTACTGTAAGGGTAAGTCGGTAGATACGGCCTTACATGCCTTGGTATGCACAATTGAGAGATCATATCACTCAAAGGAGTATTGTTTGGTAGCTTTTCTTGATATTGAGGGCGCCTTTAATAACGTTCAGACAGATGCAACCTTTCAGATCTTGCAGATATTACAACCTTTCAGATCTTGCAGATAGTAAGGTGCGGGATATTTTACGCTACATTAGTAGCAAAGGATGGTTACAATAGAGTGTTAGGGGTATTAGGGGACTAAGATCCTGTGGTATCACAACGGACCGGCAACGGTCTAAGTATGCGTTAGCAGCCACTCTAACCTAACCTAACCTTACCTAATATATTAATGAACGACGACGCCAAATAAGGCGCAGCTATTTTTTGTGTACATATTTGGAATCTATAGCAGCCGTTTATCACAAGTTTTCGTCGTGGAAACATAGCCCAGCATCCACTCACAGCTTTACCTGGTCTTTCGAACCGGATATTCGACATAAAACAACACCAACGACGCATTCAAACCGTTATCCTACGGATGGTATTCACCGGTATGAGCACATGGAAACTACTGGCCCGCGTTGAAGCCGAGTGATCTGAAATACGATAAGTATTACAAGTATTATTTTTTTTTATTATTGACATTATAATGAAACATTATTAATATTATATTGGGTGTTAAGAATTTAATTGAAAATTATTATTGAGTGTTACCCATTTTAAGCATTGATAGCGAGTCGTCCAATTATTTTCTTATAATTGTAAAATAAGGTTCAGAATTTGAGAAGCCTTTGCGAACATTTAACAATCATTTATTATAGCTCTCAGTACTGAAAATTTATTTAAATAATTACACGAAATAGTATTCGCGTTCAGTGTAGTGAACTTTAGTGGTAATTATTGTTCAAGTGTTTTCCAGGACCCAAGGTAACGCGTGGTGGTATTGAATCATGTCGGAATTAACATCGATTAAGAAGATTAGATCAAGTCTGAAAGGCAGCATAACAAGGCTTTTAACTTATGTTCGGAGTCTGGTGGAACCCACAGATGAAAACATCGATGCACTTTAAGTTCGGTTAAAACGTGCTCAAACCTTATTTGATCAATTTACCGATATAGAGCGGCAAATCTTTCGACTCGACCCTGAGGAACTTCATTTTTGGTTGAGATCGAGGAAAATTATTTCTCGATTGTGACTGAATTAAGCGGAGTTATAAGAAAACGCAGCATGCAAGAAGGGTTTTTAACGTCAATGGCAGATTATACGGTGAATAAATCGCAAATGCCACCAACCCTACCGACGATGATTGGCAGTCATTATATGACTTGTACTGTACCACGATACATGAGAAGGATTATCTCACTAAAAATTCAGTATCTCAAGAGCATCATTATTGCACCACTTCAACGTTACAGAGACGGACTATGTGGATGCTCTGCAGAAATTAATCCAGAGGTATGATCGAAAGCGGCATACGATCAACGTTTATTAATCTTGGAGCAGCCGCAAGTAAATCATGTCAGCGCAGAATCGGTACGAAAATTATGGGATACATCAGACGAAGTGGTTAGAGGCTTTAAAGCACTTGGAACTAATGCAGAACATCAACCCTCTGGCTATTCTGCATAATTGTGAACAAATTGGATTCTGAGTCAAAAAGTTTGTGAGCACAACATTCTGCCGAAAAGGATTTCCCTACTTTAAAGGAATTGTTAGAATTTCTGGGAAAAATAACGGACGCATTAGAATCATTTAGCAGAAATGTCGCCAAGAAATCAAATCCATCCCAAAGTTTAAAATCTGAAAGTTTCAGAGCTTTCGTCACAACTGGTAAGCAATCCTGTCCAATTTGTATTACAGATCAGCATAAAATTTTTGAATGTACCAGGTTTAAAGAGATGGACACTAATAAACGATGGGAACTAATACGCCAAGAAAAGCGATGTGTTGACGCCTAAAACTCAAAATACAGTAATTAGATTAACTATAAAAAATATAAATTAAATAATTACAATATACTTACATAAATACATACATTACATTTTGCAATGTTATTGTTTACGTGCATCTGTCAGAGACATATGCTTACGATCATTACCATTCTGCATTATCGACAACAGGGTGATGCATTGTTTTCGAAATTGTATTGAATATGTTTTCGACAACATTTTAACCACCACAAATTTTAAATTGCACATTTTTTTGAATTTTACATCGTTGCGTCGTAAACTATAAACGCCAATATAAAAATTTATTGGCACATACCGAGTTCTTTTCAATCAAGAATTCAATACAAATTTCACATATCGTGCTGAAACCAAAGGAAGCGGCGTAGAGAGCGATATTTTAATATTTTACAACAGCATAACGAACTTGTTTGTGATTGCAACTGATGGAGTCAAATCGATGACAGAAAGTGAATAGTCGCCTACACTTTGAAAGTCAGTAATGAGATGAGAAAGAGAAAACACTTAACAGCGAGCAAGTCAACATCATCGTGACGCAGCGAGTAAATCAAAACCATTTTCATAATGTACTGGAAATGTACAATTCAACGAAGTGTTAAAGTGAAATAAAAGACATGTATCATAGACCCACCAGTGGCAAGCGGCTTGTCTTGAATAAATAGTGAAGTATAATTAATTGTTTTTCCAAGATTAGTGGGTGTTTATAGTTTTAAATAAATGATATTGAATTTTGTGCTGCGTCTTAGGTGAAGTCCTGATACAAGCAATGCCGTACCAATCGATTAATTTTTAATCAGTTCAACCATGGACAGCTATAGAATGCACTACATTTATTGTAGATAGTCAGTATGTTAACGATCCTGCGCTGTGTTCAATGATGTTTCTTCACAAATGTCTCAATTAATTTGGACTGATCGCCATTAAGTTATTAGCACGTTGATGAACTTAATTTAATCTTATTTATGATTAGAATAAGAACTAAATAAGAATTCAGCATTTGGATATTACTCCATCTCTATAAAATTCATTAATAGTTTCAAATTGATTTAAGTTCGTCTTTTAACTCTAATTAATACTTGACATATTGTTGATACTTGTTAAAGCTACGAGTAGCTTTTTACTGTGTGAGTCACTCAGTTCTCATAGAAAAATTAAAAATTCTATTCTTAATCCTTTTACATTTTGCGTTTTTTTCTACTAAAGCTTTCACTCGAACAGAAAGCAATTTACTTCCATAGGAGTCTCTCAAAGTGAATATAAAACATTTGATTAGATTAAGCTTTACTCTAATCTCTTTGCCATGTATTCAGCTGCGGATATCATAGCTCTTAATGACACGTAATCAAACTCACTTCAAATTTCCACAAATACAAATTCCTTACTTTCATAATGTGCTGTTTCAACAGTTATCCTTCTGGTATGTTTTACAGTGATTTCACTTTCAGTTCACTATTTCTTAATTATTCATGTACCAATCGATCTTAACATTTGAGGAGAAGAGGAGAATGGCTTGTATGTTGCATGTCCATCCTTGGCATCCTTTGAGATGAACCTAACTCTGAGTTTTCTCCACCATTTTGGAATATCCATCAAAGCTAAACTGGTTCTAAAGATGTATAAAAAAGCCAAACTTGAATGATTTCCAGTTCTTACTGTAAAAATAACATCTAGTGTTTATGTTTTAAATTTTTACACCCATGATCCATCGATTTCTATGTTTAGTTACTACCTTGGCTCCTATCGCTGAGACCTGGCACTTGGCTTGTTACGGATTTACACGTCACAAAAAGATTTCAATTCTGATGTTTTTTACTAGTACAAACCCATTTCTTGTACTATCTTTGAGAGGATTTGTACAAGTTACAATTTTCCTTTATACCGGGTTAATGGTTTTGTTGAAATGTTTTCTTTAATGATTCTTTAGTTTTCTTAGCTTGCCAGTCCCTAATGGCCCCACAGTTCGCTTTGGTTTACTACGAGTAGTTTTTCTCATAAGAGCTAATTAGTGTATTTTGAAGAACGTCAGTGATTTTCTGTGATGAAAGTCGAACTAAATGCCTGAGATGAAGTCATAATTTCCAATTTGTGTTTCTTGGGTTGCTAACCAAATCCTAATTTGAGGATTATCATCACTAAGAAAAGATTTACGAATGTTAAATAAAGTTGGCTAAGTTCTGTCGTTTGTCCACAGAATGTTTAGTATGCCGTGGTACAAACCACTGCACTCGAAACGTAAATTCGGGAACCACAAGTTGAATTTATCAACAAGCCGTGCTCATATTTACAGGCTGGCGCCCAACTGATATTAAAAATAAGCCTGATAATTGGGAGATACTAGGTAGAAGGCGATTAATTAAATATAGAAATGGGGACAAAACTGTGAATAATATTATTATACGCGCACGTCACAAAGCTCCATCCATAACCCAACAACTAACCGAATAGTATCCAAAAAAAACGTTAGAGATTCTGTTACTGTACAAAATAACTTTAATTTCCTTCGGCATAAATACATAAATTAAGTCGATATTTGTTTAAAATCAGATCCCAATAATACCAAATAATATTATGTCACCATTTAAAACATCAATTTATTGCTATTTACATACTCCTAAATTACGACTGTTGCATTTGTTGATGTAATTGATGTATTAAACGCTATTTTAGACAATTTTTTATAATTTTGATTTCCCAGCTCCCAATCTGCGGTTGTTGTTAAAATTTACGACTTCAAACTATTTTCCATATATAAAAGCACCACTTGGTTTTGCAAAAATTTATGAGATAAATGTTTATGTTTGAGTAAATCGTACGAAGTTGGACGGTTATACTGGAATAATACATGAAGGAATATTAGAAAATGGAACATATACTTTCCGCTTTGCAATAAGTTTTGTTTTTTGAAAGCTGTTTTGCTCAAATAAAACATTTAAGGCATATATAATTATGTACCGATTAAATAAATAATAATTTTTCAACGTTAGAGCATACAAAAGCTAAAAGTTTTGCTTCTTTATTGTTTAGAAAATACGAAAAGTTATTTTGAAAGATCTCCATAAATTTATATTTTTAACTTCTTCTTATAAACAAAAAGTAACATAAAATTAACTTTTAAACGTTTCGTTTATTTATACCAATATAAAAGAAAAGCCCGACTTTATTGTATAAATCAATCGTTACATAGTTGTAAGTTATTTTGAAATGTGTATCCTTTTTTTACTGGAGAAGACTGAAAACTATATCAGGACAGTAAATAGAGTGCAAATTTAAAGTTTATTAAAGTTCGCAAAAGTAAACTTTCAAACTTGTTTGAAAGACCAACTTCAAGACCCATAAGAAAATGGTTCATTTCGATGGCTATAAAACGAATTTGACTTTGTAAGGTCGAACAAGATACGGGATGATGAGGTTTAGGTAAGTTGTTTGGTTGAGTTTCGGTACGTTACATATATTTTATTTGGCGGTTTATTCAAGAATCATACAAGCCTTTACAAACCTCACGACCAACCCTGAGCAATAGTCGGCTACTAAGACCACGTAAAGGCCTCTGCTAGATTAATTCTGTTAACGTAGTTTGACACTGCAGTTTCAATTGAAATAGTAGTTACAAATTACGTTACAGTGGCGCCCAAACACTTTTGATAAAAACGTTGAATATTTTCCTTTTAGTTTCAATTTTTAAAAATTCTCGTTTTAATTTAAGTATAATATCCAAATTAATTTTTCTTTTCCAGCATTATGCTGTTTGATTAGATCTTGGATAATTTAAAGTTCATTTTTATTATTAATATAAGTTGAGATAATCCTCTGCTTCCACTTTTAGTGTAGACTTCAGTAGGATTATATCAGTTTGAATCATTTCAGATTAAATTTCTTTCAACTACAAGTAGATCTACTAATCTAATGTTAATTTCGATTTCCCATTATTGGTTTGATTTTCGAGATATATTTCATTGATAATCTACACCCTTTCTTTCAATCAATTTTATTGTTCTGTTGATGAAATAGTATTTTTAATATTTAATTTATCTTGTATCTTCTCCGTATATGTAACGAATCGACTATGACAACTCCTAATCTCATCATCTCCGTGATTAATCATTTTTTAAATATAAATTGACATTAAACTCATTATCAAATAAATATCCTACTTTGAATAATCAAAGACTAAAATTATAATTTTAGTGCATTTCGAAACATCCACAAAATTAGAACTCGTGTATTGCATTTTGATCAATAAGGCTATATTTATTTCACTTATTTAACATTCGCACATTTCGCTTAAACAAAATGAAAGTAACTGCGTTAAAACCAGATGAAATCAAAATCGAATGCGAATTACGAGCCATCTTGTCGGGGTCCGTCGACGCCGTGGTTATTTTACATCAACAAGTTGATGCTGAGAAGGCTGGTAGAGTGAATGCTCCCAGTCGAATGCATGGTCGTGCTTCGAAAAACCCTAATGCTGAAATAGAATGTTGTCGCAACAAACGTATACGGTTGCGAGATGATATTAACAAACTCAAATCAATTGAACAATTGGAACAAACAGATATGGTCCCGTTTAGTACATGTTAGAAACCGTTTAGAGCGTGTGTCTTCTTCTTCTACTTACTAAAGCGCAGCTGCTCAGTTATTACAAACTTGTATAAAATTACTTCAGTCACTTGAAAGGATTCCACGAAAATGTTAGAAATACAATTAAAACAACAACTATTCATACAAAACGAGTCCAACGAACGAACGAACAACAACAACAGATGATTTGGATAATTCCATCAGAACCGCTGAGGAAATAGAATAAGAACTCACGGCACCACCCACTATTTCAGAGACTGGCACTAGTCCTATCTCGTCTAAGCCATCATTTCCAATTTGTCACACCAGCGAAGATGATCCGGTCAAACTAGAAAATCCAATAGCTTCTTCTGTTGAAAATTTACCTTTGAAACAAAATGCCTTGTTAATAGCAATGATGACCCAATTAAATCAGTTGTCTGAACAGGTAAAGATTTTGAGCCAGATACGAGAAGATTCTCAGACACAAATTTTAACTCATGGTCCAATAACAACACCTATTACTGAACATGCACCGTCTGTTGTGCCTAGGCAAAACCCATTACCATCAAGTACATTTTCAAGATTCTCATTTTCAAGATTTTAAACCAGAATTTGCCAAACCATCAACATCCTCGTCAGAATGGAAGCTCTGGTTTCTCTGCTAATCCTTCTAATCAACGACATTTGTCACGAAGCGGTATATCTTACAATGGATCTCCTTCTGGAGTAGCAGTGGATATGTTTTTCTTCCAATTAGAAACAGTCACTGCAACTATTAATTTATCTGAGGAATCATTAATGATGGAGATGAGCACTGTCCTTAAGGATGTTGCACTTCAATGGTACTGGACGTATCGCCGACATAATCCTCAGACATCATGGTCTAAATTAAAATTTGATTTCATTGATAGATTCAAAGATAGACGAACCGATTTTGAAATTCGTAGAACAATCGAATCTAGGAAGCAACAGACGAATGAATCATTTATAGATTTTTACCATCATATTTGGTCTTTGACATTACAATGTCGCTCTCCATATTGCGATGAAGAGTTAATTCAGTTGTTGATATCAAATATGAAACCTTCACTTCAATACCACTTAACTGATCGTCGATTTACTTCCATTAATGACTTAATTTAAAGTTGTACCGCATGGGTGGATACTTTTAAGCGTTTCCGTATTCCACCGGATAGTTCATTCTCTAATCATCGGGGAATTAACGAATTACAAACAGGTGAAAATAATACCTACTGCACGCCTGAAAGTCAGTTTAGTCAGCCTATACAGGAGTCCGTATCGGCATTACAAAATTATCAAATTGATCGAAAGAACAACCAAGCGAATTATAGTACATCGGGACGAAATACACATTCACATACACTCAGTTTGGGTAACAATCCAATTTGTTATAATTGCTGCAACATCCAGACATACTTTTATTGATTGTCCAGATCCACCTAGTGGTATTTTTTGTTACCGATGTGGTCTAAAAGGCACTATTACCACAAGATTCCTCGAGGTCTGGGAATCAGGGGCCGCCGAAAACAGTTTTACTCAGGACTATCGAGGAAGATGTAGTAACGAACACGGATTCGGAGATCGGTCGAATGAAATCTCCGAAAATCTAAATTCAAATTATTTATCCTCATACAATTATCCATCAGTAACTAAATACACAGTTTCTGATGTATCCTCAGATCACAGAGAGTCACTTTTCGATTCACCAAATCCATATATTTCAACTCAAATACATTGTATTCAAATCCAGATACATAATTTAGATGAATTTTCCTCCGATGATTTATAAATCTTATGCGGGTTCTCATTGCAACAGTTTTGGTTATTCTTCTAGTGAAGCAACTATGTACATTTTCCATTGTGAATTTATCTAAGAGCGCATCAAATCCTAAAAATTTCTCCTGCAATATTAGAAACGATAGAACGAAAAATTACTGGGAAGGCCGCCGTATTAGAAAAGCCGATGTCCTCGCTTCTATCATTACGACAGAAAACGATGATAAAAGGCCGTATGCTGTCGTTACTATAAATGATGTACCTTATGTCTTCTTGATAGTGGAGCAAGTGTCAGTGTTTTAGGACGAGGTTCCGAAACAGATTCTTTTTAACAGATTCTTCGGTCAAACTTCACAATTTTCCAACCAATATTCATACGGCTAGTGACGGACCACAACGAGTATTTGGCAGTAGCGGTCCGTGGGTTTCAAACATGGGTGGGCAAAATTATATAAAACTTCATGAAAAATTAAATTAAAAATAGAAGTGTTATCGATACAGAACTCTGCCATTAAAATTGTCTATTTCATTGATCAGGGTTCTTTAATTGAATATACAGCTAATTTCTTCAATCATTCGTCCCTCATTGTGCTTTTTTAATAAGATTTTACAGTTTTCAGCGTTTAAAAAACATCGTTTTGATACTGCGGTCGACATCGGTATGGTTATTATTATTATCGAAAGGCGAATAACTTCTTCGAGTATTTTTTCTAAATTGTTATTATAAATAGTTTTGACTAGCTCACAAATAGTTTTGCGGGCTGAAAAATCATTGTTTGCTGATAAACTACTTGTAGTTTAAATTTCAAGAGTGCTTTATCTAAAAATGGATATAAATTGGCTATTGTAATTAGCAACTGGTAAGAAAAGTTTAAAGCATAAAGCTTAATCTTTGTGCAATCTAAAAGTACTGATTACTAAATACTCTGCGTTGCTACCCCTATCGTTAACAAGCTCTCGTATTACGTCATACGCTTCTTTTAAACTAAATTTAATTGTTTAATGAGAAAAAAATCTTTCAAACGTAATAAACTTTAAATCGTTTAGTAATAAAATAAAACCACACGCTTCGCAAATCGTTCTTGTATCCGAAGTTGTGCCGTTCTGAATGGTTGCCATGCAATTTTTTTATCTCTTGCACTTTTTCATACACTACGTTAATTGTACGACTGGAAATTCCCGAGATGAAATTTGGTCGTGGTAGCTTTTTGTCACAGATTTGCAATAACTTACTTATTTTTTAAGAGATACACAAAAAAAAATGGTGATATCCTATATATAAATTGGCAAAAAATACGCAGTTCTGATATTTGTTTGTCGCACACGGCCTGAAGGACTAAATTTTGAAACATAACAGTAGACAAAATATACGTTAGGAAAATCCTGTTTTAATATGATTTGCACTCCACCTTTATTTCCACTCATAACTGTAACACCGTCGTAAGTTTGAGCAGTATTTTTGTCACTGGTAATATTCTATTTGTACACCTTATCCATTAGCTGAACGATCTTGGATTTCTACAAAAGAAATAAATCTTTAGACGACTTCTCCTGTTTAAATACGTTCTGTAGAAACTAATCAAAATATAAACACAAATTAACTTTTGTTTGAGACATCAGTAGTTTCTGCTTGAGTGGAAATGTAAAGAATATCTTGAATTTCTGCATAAACGAAGTCGTTATATACGGTATTGATACATTTGAGAACATCATGTTGAATGTGCTTAAAAGTTCCGTTAAAAATTGGAGTAGTAGCATAATATGCTTTTAGAGTAACCTAATTTCTGCAAAATGATTCGAATATGGCTCTGAACACTCCCGGTCGATCTGAATCAGTTTTTTCATTATGGCCACATAAGGTCAATTCGCAACTGCCACAAATTTTAACTACTAACCGATATCATATTGAAAATCTATAATTATATAAAATCACGTAAGTTGAGGGAATCTAGTATTATTTAAAAACAGCAAAAGTAAACACATAAACCAAATCAAAAAACATTTTTTCTATTTCATCTCACCTTCAAATTAATTCCTATGTTAAAAAGGAGAGAGATAAAATTATACCAGCAAGTGATTTACGTCATTTGCCCACTATTCTTGTATAAAACCAAACTGAGAGACGATATTACCATGGTATTTGGTTTAATAAAATCGTAAAGCTGAAAGAGAAATAATGCATTTAATACTCAAATATGTAGCACTTTACGATTTGCCTAATGAGAGTTTATAGACAAAATCCAAATATAAAATGCAAATAGAAGAGGAAATGCATACGTATGTATATTTTTGAGAGAAATAGAGATGAAATGAACCATTTTTAGCATTTTACATTATGTACTCGTAGATATATATGCATGTATTACGAATATTTTACTTTAGATCGTTTTAA
Organism: Tipula lateralis; assembly: GCA_963932295.1. NCBI lineage: Eukaryota > Metazoa > Arthropoda > Insecta > Diptera > Tipulidae > Tipula > Tipula lateralis. The sequence continues at coordinate 141,624,284 of OZ010738.1, forward strand.
CATGATTTTTTGAACAGGTTACAAACAATATGCGCGTAAATTTAAAACAAATCTTTGAATCTATGTATGGTAAACGATTTTTAAACTATAATTTGTTTGATCTTGATAGAAGTTTAGTAAATGGTAAAGGTGGGCACTGCCCACCTTGCCCATTATGACGGACCGCGCCTGGTATTTGGATACATTTATGCTTTGCCTAAATTTAATAAACAAGTGCATACGCTATACAACTCTATATCGTCCCATCTCTTGAGCAACCATTATATTTGGGAATAGATTTCTGGAACCGGTTCGGTATCACACCAAAAATTTCTTGCCTCAGTACTAGTTCTAATTTAATCAACCAATCAGAGTCTCTAAAATATCATGATTCGACCAAAAGTTCTCTCCATTATGTAGTTTTCGGACAACATATGTCTCTTCATAGCTCGGAGTATAAGTTGCGAAGATTATTATTTGATAACGATCCTAATGAGTCATATGTAGTTTGTAAACCCGATCGGTTAAATATCCTACGGGATAAAATTAAACACTATTTGAAGGTAGCCCATAATAAATCTGCGCAGCGCTATAACCTTCGTAGTCGAAATCGAAGTTTTTTTGTTGGTCAGTCTGTTTTGTTTCGATCCTTTCCTCTTAGCGATGCTATTAACAAATTCTCAGCTAAGCTTACGGCTAAATTTATTCCAGCCATCATAGATTCAAAACTTGGAAATGTTGCATACCGAATCAAAACCCAAACAGGAAAATATTTGGGAACATTCCATGTAAAAGATATCCGAACATGAAATTTAAAATATTTTTAATTGACTGTTTATTGGTAGGACTGTTTATGAGATTTGTTTTCGGGTGTGGGTCGTCTCCACGTTTGTAACACCAATCGCGGTCGTTGGCGTTCCCTGTCCTGAATTATTATTCAAAATTTCCCGGTTCATTAAATATTGGGACATTATATATAATAAAAAAAAAAATTGATTGAAAACAAATGCAATAAAAAGGGGTGCACGTGAATGATGCGGTCTCTTTGATTTTTGGATTTTTGGATGGAACATCTTTTGGGCAGCAACTAAAATTATTATTCATGATTTATATGAATCAATTTTAATATAATTACCCTATATATAATAATCAGTGATAAATTTTTAATTTATTGATATTAAAATTAATAATTTTAAAAACTAAGAAAAAAACAATGAAATAATAAATATTTTTAATTATATATGTATATAAAAAAAATAAAATTTCTTATAATAAGTGAAGATGGACATTGCTAAATTCTACGGAAAAAAAATGTATATAAAAGTATGAAAGCACATGTTTAATCCAAAATTATAATATAATGCTAATAATACTAAAAATAAAAAACAGTAATACAATAGATATATATATATATATATATATATATATATATATATATATATATATATATATATATATATATATGTATATATATATATATATATATACATATATATATATATATATATATATATATATATATATATATATATATATATATATATATATATATATATATATATATATAAATATATATATATATATATATATATATATATATATATATATATATATATATATATATATATATATATTTATAACATATTTATTTATAACAATAACAAAAAGAATTAAAAATCATAAACAGCAACAACATTTAATTTAAAAAACAACGTATTTCAATCCATACTAGGTAAATACGACATACATGCAGATCTACAGATGAACTACAACCAACGTAGCACATCATTCCATTCATCGATAACACAACAAAAATATATTAAGTATTATTATTTTTCTTATTAATTATTAATTATTATATTTATATTTTAAGACCTAGTTTTAAGAATTTTTGCTAAGTTAAAAACAGAAAAATTCGGATTCCTAAACATGTTTTTTTGAATGAAAAGTTAATTCGATTAAATTTTTTTTGGTTTATCATATTTCATTCAACATATAATACTTTTATCTCAATTTTGGTAATTTCAAATTTTAATTTAAGTTCTTTAATAAAACATTTGAATTTATGAATTTAAGACGAATTAGAAATCAAAAGAATTTTTGTTCAAGTTTTTTTCTCATCTTAATATATTGTGATTCTTTGTTAAAAATGATCGTGTAAGGTCGAACAAGATACGGGATGATGAGGTTTAGGTAAGTTGTCTGATTGAGTTTCGGTACGTTACATATATTTTATTTTATTCGGTTTATTCAAGAACCATGCAAGCCTCTACAAACCTCACGACCAACCCTGAGCTATAGTCGGCTACTAAGACCGCATAAAGGCCTCTGCTAGATAATTTCTGTTAACGAACTTTGACATAGCCGGTTTCAATTGAAATAGCAGTTTCAAATTACGTTACAACTTTCAAAAATCACTTTACATATACTTATACTCGACTTCCGAAGGGATTTTTGGAAGACTAAAGTAGCCCAAAGTCCTGTGTCTAGTGAAAAGAAACCATCTTAGTTTTTCTAGGCTTGACTGATAGACGGTGCTTACTATACCAATCAACAACTATGTAAATCGCCATTAGTGTGTGATCACATACATAGTACATTACCTATCAGTATTATAGCGATTTCATGAGCATAACCCTGGCAGTATGATCCGTAGTCGTTAAGTTGGACTAAAAGTGAAGAGATCACACACAACAAACCACAACGGAGACAGAACCTCACCCTAAGGATATTCTTTTCGGGTGGTATTCCTTGACCTTAGCTTGGCACTAAGCGACAGAGATCATCAAACTGAAGGAAGCATTGTCAAACGCATCTTTGATATCCAGAAACGCTCCCAGGGCAAATTTGTTGTCCAGTGATTTTTAAATTCGTTCAACAACTTCATGGAGTTCTGTTTCAAACGATTATACTTTCTGGTATTGGTGTTGTTTGGAATGTATGGGATTTTCAAATAGTACATTATCACTAAAGTACCTATCAACTAATCACTCTAAGGATTTAAGTAGAAAAGAGTTGTCCTCTTTTCTACTTAAATCCTTAGAGTGATTAACTAATAGTTCGAAAAAATTTTGAGTACTCAGTTCCCTGGTCCACCATAGTGTCCTATTTTCTTTAGGCCTACTAAGAGTACAGCTCTTCACATAGGTGCTGATCAGTGGTTCTTCAGGCTTGTCAGCTGCTCTTTCTATTCCTCAGCACTTTCTAATTTTCACTACTGAAGATAGAAATATCTAATTTCTGTATATAATCTGGAAGCATCTACGAGAAGATTATTCGTAAAATTTATGTTTCTAAAAGAAGCTTGTAAAATAAAAAATTACAATTACAATTATCGATCATTAAACGTCAGTATTATAAAATAAGATAAAATGTTTAATTTGTTTTATATGCCCCAAATTTACGTATTCTGACAAAAATTTATAATAAATTTGACTAAATGTAGGAGCTCATTCAAATCTCCCTTTCATTGAATGCATCCACTGTCTAGATGTTCTCTGTATTTACTTGAAATCGACCATTGCTCTTTTTTGTGGTAGTTTTCTTAAAATTATCTTTACAAAATTGTCTTAAATCTATGGCTTAGATGCCGTAAACAGCCCTTGCCGCGTCTCAACTTGGACCTTACGAACCAGGGTCATCCCAACGAATGTTTTTACACACACAAAAGCGTTTTTATGTCATCCGGTTGCATGTTAATTTATGGTCAACGGCGGGAATCGAACTCGACCGCGGCGTGATGAGAAACTCTCTTAACCATTAAGCTACAACTGGCGACAAAATTGTTTTACAAATGAAAGGTTACATCTTAAATGGTTTCTATTTCCGAAAACTTACATAAAAAGTTGTTCCAAATTGTCTACGGATACATCGATGTTTACTGCAAATGATAGATGTGAATGGAGCCATGTTATTTGGAGCCATGTACCACTCTCTTATACTATCCATTTCATGATGAATCCATTGATGATGGGTTTTCCTTCTGTGTGGAGTTCGTAAAAGGTGTCTGAACCAAGGATTATTTAGATTTTTTCTACTTTATAGAAAAGTAGTATAAGCGAAACTTAGGATAAGCGAATGTTTATATTTCGAAAGATAGGCTATCTTTATTCCATGGTATAATGACTAGCGATACCATTCGCATGGTGTATCAATTGGTAGTGGCTCTAATATTCGACAAGGCGAGCCTTGCATTTTTCTCTGTAGCTTTAATCTTTGAGCATAATTTTCGGTAATAAACGAGCCGTGTGATCGTTGATCAAGCAGTACCCAGCAAATTTGTTTTCGGCTAATTGCGTCAGTTAAGTACATAAGGGCGTTAAACCAAAGTGTATTTCCATATGATTCTATCTATTTCGAACAGTGCATTGAGTTCTTTTGTCAATGTTGTATAATCGAGGTCAAGAATCGTGTTTTGTGTTGCATTCATTACAGCGAAAATTGGACATGCAATTTTAACCATTAAGGTTGTCATTTTGCAAATCGAAGCAGTTCCTACTTATTACCTGCATGCCAATTTAAGATTATTCCTTTTATCATCTAGTTTATTACTAGTAGATGTATTAAATCTCGCGAGTGTGCTTCTTGGCGTTCAATCCACGAAAACATCGTCAGAGAGATTTAAGAGACGACGGACAGTATAGTACTGCGGTAGTTGCAGGCTTTTAATCGGTCGTAGCGACCTCTTAATTTTTTTAATACTCATACGGCGCTTGACTCTGATTCGTTGATACCCTCAGAGAATCTACTTCAGCTTTTTCTTTTGGGCCTCCCAAATTCAAACTTTTTTGTAATCACTCCAATCATTGGTGCTCACTATTTCGCCAAGCTACTTATATCTGGCAACCCTTTACTTCACAGAGTAGGTGTATACATAAGTTTAGTGTAAGGAGTTATGCAGCTCTACTGAACTGAATTGAAATCTGGAGGCAGATCAGCAGAACCAGAATGCATTTCAATGGATTAAATCAATATTCTGAATTAATAAACGAAAAGAAACTTTATATATTATATTTATTTGGACATTAACGCAGAGAGGGTCGCAAAATGGAGATATCTAATAAGCACCAACTAACATTCTGATACTGATGGTACAAGGTCTAGCTGCCATTTCGATGGGGACGGGAGACAGTAGATAGAACGGCTCCGTCTTCATTTCAGCACTCACATCCATTGTGAACATTCTCTATTCGGGATTTTCGTTTTATTAATGGTGCTGACTTTAGCACATCATCCAACCACGGGAAATGATACCCCACATCAGGAATATACAGTGCATGTATACGTAACTAAGGAACCCAAGCCCTCTCTTCCTTCTGTTTATTTAGACAAATGTTATCATTTTCTCTATTTCAGAGGTGATTCTGAGAAACCAGGTTTGGACTCATGTAAGCTCAGGCTCGGTGGAATTTGGTTGATTCTCCATTTTTCTCAATGCTTGTTGTATTATGTTCGGTTTTTTCAACTCTCGATCGCAACACTAATTCACCATCGTCTCTTCGATTGGTACCAGCTAATTGGTAAAAATGCGTAAATAATTTTCTGATTATTTGTTACAATTTTCACTGCTTAGTGCTTACCTCTTTCAAAAAAGAAATTAATTTAACCAACATGCTTTGATTAAAGAACATGAGGGAAGACGATTGAGTTTCTTTTTTTAATAACTCATGCTGAAATACTCTGAAATTTTACATTTTGTAATATATTCCCAACGGTTAGTGAATTATTCGAACAACCTTAAATTTTATATGTCTATATATAATATATATGTTCCAGTCTGACGCAAATAAGAATTTATGATATTTTTCAAAACTAATCCGACAACAAGTAAAACAATGAACTAAGAAACGTTCATTTTATTATAATATAACTTTGTGTTGTACCTAAATTTGACTTACCGGCTAGTAACAGAGATAAACTATGTCTAGCCATCCAACCCATTTGTACAGTTCAATATCCTTGATTTTTGTACTGGGAAACATAGTACGTGACTTTTCTTAATTAAAAATTTATTAAAATGTACCCAACACAGTTGAAACGACTCATGGGGTGGTTTACAGTGTTTAAAAAGAGAAAGTGGTCAGTAAGCTTTTTTTTTAAATAAAATAAATGATTCGTAACAGAAAAGTAACATTTTGGGTTTATACTAACTAACAGCAGTGTATTCAAGCTCAAGATAATATTTTTTGAGTGTTTAGGGGCTTGATTTGTCTACCATGTCAGATACCTTTATTAAAATACACAACTCTTTAAACGCATGTTTATAATATACATAAAATTAATGAAAAAATTTATGATTTGCTCTTATACGTGACATATACAGGAATATTATTGAAATAATAAAAGATATTGACTTTCAATAAAAAAATTTCAATATTATATAAATTTTTATATCTTGCACATTACACACATAGCTCTTAAGGATTTGAAATAATAAAATACATCGAAAAAATAGTATCTACCGTTTTGATATTAAAAAAATGGTTTAAGAATAAGTTTTTCATCGGTATTGGTAAGAACATTATTGACAAATCCTTGCCTTATGATCTAGTGAAAAAGTTCATATCTCTCCCTAATGAATGGAAAACACAACTTTGTCGACTCCGACCTGTCGCCCACGAAACGATAGCAATATTTCAAGCGATCGTTGGACCATTCCTTCTAGAATAGAGGGATGCCTTTTATATTTCGGGATTAGAGAACAAAAACAAATATTAACCATCGAAAATCACTTTATTGTTTTTCAAAATATTCCCCTTGAAGATCACTTACACTTTTGCATGCGTTTGAACCGATTGTCGAAGAACTTTTTCCACTCTGATTGAGGTATCTCCAAAACAACTGCTTCTTCAGGTATCGAAAAACGTTGACCTTTCTGTTTGTTTTTTACGTGCGGGAATAAAACGAATACATTTGGTCCTGTAGAGTGATCGGTCTTCGGCGGTTGGTTTTCCTGATTGCTTGGAGGACAACTGGCAAACAAATTGTTGTGTACCACTCAGAATTGACGGTTCTGCGTTGTTCTAGTGGTACGGTTGCGACATGTCCAGTTTTTCCGAAAAAACATGCGACCATTTGCTTGGAAGTGCTTCGTGCGCGAACAACTTTTGTTGGATTTGGCTCATCTTGAAACACCCAAACAGTCGATTGCTGTTTACTTTCGGGCTCATACGCGTAAATCCACGAATCATCACCTGTCACGATGTCATGGCACGATAGACGTGTTTTGAAGCACCGCGATCGTATTTTACGAGCATTTCTTTCGACCAATCGACACCAGTCTTTTTTTGAGCGATTGACAAATTGTGTGGGATCCAACGCCAACAAATTTTTTTGACAGTTAAATGTTCATGCAATATTTAGTGAATGCTGGTCTCACTAATGCCTAAGGTTGTCTCTATCTCACGATAGGTCACATGACGATCTTGCAATATCAGTTCGCGCACAGCATCAAAGTTTTTCGGAACAACAACTGATTTTGGATGACCTTCACGAAATTCGTCTTGGAGTGAACTCCGACCACGATTGAATTCATCATACTATCGATAAACACTGGTATCAAGTATCAGGAGCTTCATCGCCAAAAGTTGAATTAAGTTCATTCATGCACTGCTGCTGAGTTAATCCACGTCGAAAGTGGTAAAAAATAATCTGATGAATCTTTTAATTTACTGTAAATAACACAAATTGCGCTCGTATGTCAAAACGTTCTGAGTACGTATAACCTCAAAAACTTCTAACTTTACAATAGAGCTGTCAGTTGACAGATTGCAACACCAGGGTTGCCGAATCCCGAAATATAAAAGGCAACCCGTATTAGGATTTGGGTTAGTGTTATTTTCTAGATTTGTGTTGGTGTTATTTTCATTATAAAATGATATATTGCTCAATGTCTTTTTTTTAGCCAAAATTGGCACCATGTTAATGTAAATCCAAGAGATCAGGTTAAAAAAAAACATCTGTGGTGAAAAAATATGATCAGTGACTGTGTAATGTGGACGAATCTTTCTTTGTTATTACTGTTAATTTCTACCACCAGAGGAGTGAATAAAGTTATTCTCTCCAAAATAATGCAAAATAGTAACATAAAACGAGCACTCGCCATTCCTCCCAGATAAATTTAGTTCGCAAGACCAATCTACTTCAAACAGATAATACCATTAAATTTCCTAATTATTGTTTCAATACCTTTGACTTAATAACATAAACCACCTGTAAAAGATTTGTTTTTAAAATGAAATCCGCTTTCCAATTGACAAACCACTACTAAATTTGTTTTAGCGAAATTAACGACTTGCAACGTCCTGACAAAAATTGTTATTTTTTCGTCATGTTAAAAATGTTAATAGTAATTTTTAGTAATAGTGTAAGATGACTATTTTTACTATAAGTATATGTAAATAAATCTTTAAAGTTAGTTGATTCATAATACTCAAGCATAGAGTTCATTTGGACCGAATTACCAAGGATTGAATACAAAATTTAAGACAACAATAAAAATTCAATGAGAAAGCATATTCTCATGAAACACACCAAAATGAGACAACATCACTATAGAGGAAATGCGGAATGAGATTCTTTTTAAACTAACTATCCGTAAACGCCACCACTTTAAACATACATAAAACAAACAAATCCAAATATTTATACACTATATACTATTTTAACTAAATGGTCACCTCACGTAAGAGTTTTGTTAAAAACTTTGCCCAAATTACTAACAGTAGTTGAAAACTGAATAAGTGACCCATTAAAATGAATAAAAGGAACAGAAAACGTATCTAACGATTTTTTATAAATCGATCAATTATATACAATATTCTTCCATCTGAGAAACATTACTAACAATAGAATACTGATCTAACTTACTATTTCCATAAATTTGGACATATTGAAGATTGGCCGCGTTTCTAGAAACTCCTTACCTTCAAATATTTTTGAATAAAGTAGTTTTATATAGGATCCACTTATCACTCATATACCGTAATTCATCTTTTTTAACCATCCAATAGCTTAAAACATTGACATTTATATCTAGTGGCTGAGGACAATAATTTTGAATTTCATGGAAGATTCGTTGTATTTTGATTGTGTTTAGCGATATAAGCATTCATTAAAATATTTATGTCAATAATTGATGATTGCGATCCTGATGAACAAGGTGACGGAGATAAATTTGATGAACAAGGTAACGGGGTTGAATTTGATGCGTTCGAGTAACTTATTTAGATTCTGGTATAGGCGTTTAAGATGCAAGCGGCTGTTTTCCTTAGTCTCATTCGACATTGTACAGTGAAATCGAGGATCCAAATACATTGCTGCTGCTATAACACTGTTTTCCAATAGTAAAATTTCTCGACCTTAAATCTTATGAAACCGCCCAGGTGGCTCAGTGGTTAAAGCTGTGGCAGTTGGAGCGGGAGGTACCGGGTTCGAATCCAGATAGGGGCAGGATGCAAAAGGGATTTTTCACCATCCGATTACGATCGGTGGTGTTAATGAAAACATCTATGACCCCCTGTTGGAGTGCAGAACTCATGGGCCGACCCATCTTTCATGTCAGTACTATAGGCTGGCATGGAGCTATGCATTGCGCAGAAGGTTCTACGAAAATCGGACCTATAGCCGTACGTCCTCGATTTGGCCGTTAAGGCGTAAAGTAGGACGTAAATAAGCGAACCGCGAAAGAGCTGGGAGAGCCTTGAGCCCCAAAAAAGATAGCATAGAATTAAAATAAAAAAACAAAAAAAAAAAAATCTTATGAAGTAGAATTTCAGCCATTGGTGAAATGGATTCGTTGGGCTTTTATTTTTAATTCAAGTCAGCTTTTAAAAAAATCTCCCATACATAATTGCTCTTGTTGTAACTGCAATGCATTGTGTTTTATAGGACTGAACACTGTGATGAATTCGGATGAGAAGCTCCATAGATCATCATCGATTTTTACTTCAGAGTATATATGATGATATGTATGACAATAATCTTTGTAATCCAGTAATTGTGCTATCATATTAAAGGTGGAATTCCATCTGGTTGCATTATTTATAATAGGCTGACGTAGTTTTTGCTGTACTAAAATGTTTCGATGGGTTGGAGTTTTTAAGTAAATGGAAAGGTCTTTTAACTTTGTAGTTTTTTCTCTACCGCTGGTTCGTTCTTTTAGAAAATCGTTAATAGCTAGTTGAACGGTATGTGCGGCACATTTAATTAATATTTTGTTCAATAATACTTTCTACTGCTTTATTTATTTTTTCGATATTGTGTATTCCGTCGTAAGGTTCATCTGTTTCCATTTCCGAAAAAACGTCTAGTTCTTGATTAATAAGTCGGACCGCTTTTAGCATATTTCTTCCATTGTCACAAGTTATCGAATAAATTTGATCAATCTTTAGCTCATAGGATGATAATGTATGTAAAATAATTAGTTTTATATTTTCCGAAGTATGACAGAACGTCACAGCTATAGTTTTTACTATTAATTGGTTACCATAAATGTATTGTACGTTAATTCCTAACATTGAAGGACTCAAGCGGGTTACTTCATCAATTTTTAAACAAAACATCTTATTTTTAAAATCCTGTTTAATCGATGTTTTAACTTTTAACGCTTCAAATGATATTTCATTTTTCACTGTATCAGCATTAATTGTTATATTCAATGCCGATGATATTGGCCAATTATTTGTCGAAAATGTTTTAAATTGAACAGCTTGTAAGGACTTCCATTGGCAGCCCTGCCTATTTATTTTTCACTATTTTTAGTTTTAGTTGCTTCGATAACTTTTAATTGGTATCCAGTTATCCATTTTTTTTTTAAATTTTATTCTATGCTATCTTTTTTGCGGCTCAAGGCTCTCCCAGCTCTTTCGCGGTTCGCTTATTTTACGTCCTACTTTACGCCTTAACGGCCAAATCGAGAACGTACGGCTATAGTTCCGATTTTCGTAGAACCATCTGCGCATTGCATAGCTCCACGCCAGCCTATAGTACTGACATGGAAGATGGGTCGGCCCATGAGTTCTGCACTCCAACCGGGAATAAAAAATTTTGATCGCGCCGTAACATTCCATATTTTCGCAACAATCAACCCAATTGCATACTGTTTCCCTACTTTCTTATTTTCTGGTCTATATGCAATCAAAAAAGAGTATAAAAAAGACGCATTCAATACGTCGATGAAAGAGAGTGATTATAAAGACAATTCTAAAATCTAATATCAAAGAAAATTTAGTTAAATTTTCTTTGCTAATATATATCTTGTTCACGTGGTTCGTAGTGTAGTGTAGCGTAGTTATGACTACAGCACTTATATGACCGTTCACTTGGACGTGTAGTGTAGTAACTCTACCAATATGCCCCTGTTGTTGAAATATTGTACTCAGCATATTTGACATTTCTCAATGTTTTTTTTTTAATTTGTATACTTTGTATTTTTTTGTTGTGAAAATTAAAATATTAAAAACTATAATGGAAAACAAATTAAAAATTAGTATACAAAATTATCGCAAGGGAAGTGGCAAAAACCAGAAAATGAAGCGAAGATTGAAAAAAATGAAAGATGATGAAAATCAGCTAGTTGTCCAGTTTCAATCACAATTATATACATCGTCTGCACTCTGGACACAAAAAATATTAGCGTCAATAAAAGTAGATTATGGGAAAGTATATATGAAACCGAAAATAGCCAGAAATGCATGGGAAAATATACTATTGCATTTCACACAAAATCAATGGATCGAAAACTTTCGCATGTCAAAATAAACCTTTTTATTTGTTTGTGACGTTGTAAGGGAAGATCTTGAACCAAAAACATATTTAGCTGTGGCTGATAATTTGCAGAGCTTGTCTGTCGAAAAGCAAGTAGCTATTGCAATATATAAGCTAGCAAGTTACTGTGAATTTCGCGTGATGGCTTCACTATTTGGTGTCGGTAAATCAACTGTACAAAAATGTTAACATAGATTCTGCGAAAATATGAATAAACATGTAAATAAATTTATTTATATGCCTGATGAAGAAGAAGCCAAGAAGTTTAGCTCGGATTTCGAGAATATTTTTAATATTCCACAGGTAATAGGATGTATCGATGGAACCCATATTCCTATTTTTGCACCCAAGGATGGGTATAGGGATTTTGTAAATAGAAAATATTGGACATCATTTAATATGCAAGCAGTTTGTAATGCACAATTAAGGTACGGAAATTAAATTATTGTGGGGCTTATATTTAATAAAAATTCTTTCAATTTGTTTAGATTTATAGATATAAGTTGCAAGTTTCCTGGTAGTTGCCACGACGCGCATGATTTTGTCAACTCTGGCCTGTACAACAACAAAGATAAAGTTTTTTCACATGTAAGATGTTTTTGTGATCTTTCATATTCAAACTTAAAATCTAATATAATATAATTATTAGGGTACAAAACAAGTTGAAGGGAAGAACATACCATTTCTTCTTCTTGGCGATCCTGCCTATCCTTTGTTGCCGTGGCTTATAAAAAATTTCCCAACCACTGCAGATAGGGATGAAGTATCTTTTAACGCATATATGAATACCGGTGAAAATGCAAATGATAATTGAAAATGCTTTTATGCGACTGAAAGGAAGATGGCACATATTGTCCAAAAGATGCGATCTATATTATAAAAACGCGCCTAAAATGTATATTACATAACATTTGCGAAACTATTGACAAGAATTTAAACAATGTTATATTTCCTCAACCATCAATTCAGCATGCACAACCAATTAAAAGAGCTTCTGCAGGAAACAGTGATACTTTAGATGGCAGTGACATACGGGAGCATCTCAAATTATATCTTAAAAAGAACTTTCCGCAAAGAAATGTTTATCATTTCTAAGAAATAACAATTGTATTTAAATAAAGTAAACTCTCGATAGATTGAAATTGATCTCTTGGTTAAATATATAGCATGAAAAACTGCATTACTCACAGTTATATGTACATTTATTGAAATAAAGATACGAAATTTTTTATTAATTTAATTAATTATTAATTTTTATTCAAAATCTATATATTCAATTTCTTCCAAAAAATCGTCTTCATTTGAAGAATAATGATTTTTTAATATTCTCACTTTTGTTGTAGTTGGTTCCGTCCTCTTATGTTCTGTTGGTTTCCTGTATGAAGCACTGCCTGGGTTGAACATTCTAGATAAAGACTCTAGATATACTTCTGTCTTTCATCTTCTCTGTCTTGTAACTCCAGTTCGAAAGCTTTTTGTTTTTCGAAATTTTCATCCTGTTTTTTAAATAAATTTGCTTGCAGTTCTGCTTGTTGTTTTGCCATTTTATCAGCAAAAGATGAAATTACTTTTTCGTACTTCGTGCGGCCACCAATATTATTTTTCAAGTTAGCTGTAATAAAAATAAATTGAATAATATTGAAATTTTTGCAATACTGTAATATTAATGATTACCTTTATTTATATTATCATTTCTCGATTCGTCGGCTTCCATAATGTTGGATGAAACGTTTTGATCAATTAAACTATCAATTTCCTTTTCAAACGAAGGAATTGCTTCTGGTTCCGAAGTATCTACGCCGTACTCTGAAGCTGCCGTATTTTTCGGCCAATTTTCGAATAATTCTTCTACTTCATTTACAATTACGTACATTTTAAATTTAATTATTGTTATTATCAATTTCTATGTCCATTTTATTTTTAATTTTCAATAACGATCTCAATCCCGAATGATTTTGAATTAAAAATTAAAACAAACTATAACTGGAGCGTAGTTGCAACTATACTACACTACACTACAGCATTTTGACCGTAGTTCATAATACACTACGGTAGTGTTTTTTCTATGTTCACGTGGTTAGATAATACACTACACTACACTACACTACGAAACACGTGAACAAGATAATAGACACGGAAACAATTAAAAAACTTTCATTGAGAGTGAAACAAAAATCAAAAAAATTGAAATACATTTCCGAGGAGAGAAATTATATTTTTTTGGATTTCTTTCCCAAGGAGTTCTTTTTTATATATTTTTTATATAGTGTCCAAAACTACAGCAACAAAGAATGCTAAGAAAATAAAACAAAACACTTCCACTGCATTAGTTTGGTTTATTTTTATTTCAAGCATTTTTATTTAAAAAATCTAGTTGTTTTTGATTAGTAACTCATGCCGAAAACTTATTTGTTTAATAAATGATAAAATTGATGATACGCAATAAATACTATACCGTTATTAGATCGAAAGTTACTGATGACTTTTTGAAAAGAACCAGAAAGTTTTAAGAAATATCAGACATCAAAAGATATAAGAAAACCGTTGTTTTGTTTCCTCTGTATTTTTTTGATCAAAAAACAATGATTTATTAAAACACGAAATTCACCTTTAATCAAAAACAAAGGTGCTTCACACAAAATGTTATAACTCACGAAACAATAGTCAGATTGCTGTCAAATTAATACACGTATCGTTTGCAGGTTAGTACTAAATAAAATTCATATGGAAAAAATTAAAGTAACGCCATGTTTGTGTCATCGTTAAGACTTATTGAATGACCCTGTAGATGTGCTAGCTAAAGTATTACAGAATCCACACACATCAACCAGAAATATTGCTCTACATAAATGAGCTACATAAATATCTCATACGATCGTGTCTTGAGAGAAAAGAAATTCCATGCTGCAAAAGTTATCTGCAAATAATGTTAGAGCAAATTAACAGTTTTACCATAGGACAAGACAATCGTCATTTACTCACTGGTATTTAATTTATTGTGCGGTGCAATGCAAAATAAAAAATGGTAAGTATTGACTAGAATTGACTCCTCGGGTTCTTAATTCCATCTACTATTGGGTATTTGTTGTCAGTATGTTGTCAATGTCAATAAGACGCAAATTTTTCAATTTGCAGATTAACACACTTACTACTACATGAACTTTCCGGCAAAATTTGTATAATGAGTCAAATTGCGACCAAAATTCACGTCCTGATACTGTCATTTTAGATGAACCTAAATGACTATCTAAATCGATATCGTCATATTTGGTATATTATAAAAAAATAAAGTATCGGAGAGTTCTGGTCAAAAGGTATAGAAATTGAAGGCCAAAAAAATGGCGCCCTAAAACTGTATTTGCAATTTCAAGCTTAAATACAAAGTTAATTATTAATATTTTACAGTAGCGTATAAACATTTTATCAGTGGCAACCCGAACTTTTCGAACTATAATGCTATATAGTTTATCTTACCTCTTAAATTATTATTTGTGCTATATTGGATTGTAATGCTATATTATATACTTAATGTTTCACACGTTTTAGGTAAGTTGTCAAAATACTTTTTGCGCGTCCAAATCGATGGCTTAGCCCTTTTAGTCCAATTTATAAGGAGGCCGTGAGTAGATGGAAACTTTTTTTTTCAAAAAATGTCGAATTTTATGATAAACTTTTAAGTTTACCACCTAGTTCGGTGGCAGCAGAACGAATGTATTCAGATTTAAATCAAAAACATAAGGACAAATCGATTTTTACTTGAAACAGTTGATCGATGGCATCCGAGGAGCTTATTAAAAACAAAAAAAATCCATCAGTTAATTTAGAACAAAAAAATCAATCAGTTCAAAATATGGGTTTGGGTGCCCCAGCCGGATCATAATTTATTCTTAACACCAAGACAATTAAGCCACCTAAATGGTGGCACTTCCAAATGAAATGCTTTAATTTTCTTTATTCAAATAATTCAGTAATTATTTTATTGCGAGATTAATTATAAAATGATTTATTTTTTATGTACTTTTTTTTCTTAATTCGTATTTCATTAGTCGGAGTAATCACATGATTATCTCTAGTTTCGTCTAACTCCTCCTCAGATTTTTCGCCACAGTAGGTCTACTGACCTCCTGGTCACGATTATTCCAGTGGTTTGGTTCTTTGCAGTCTTCTTGTTGGAGTGGTAGTAAGCATACAGCGTATGTCCAGATTTTCATGCTGGTGCAGACGTTGTAGATGTTTTGTTGCTAGATAATTAATTTCATCCACGACAAGCTCGATCTTTGGATCTCGATGGAGGTTGTCGTTTCGAATGTACCACGGTGCATTAACGATGAATGGTAGGATCTTATTTTGAATTGTTTGAATGATTTTGGTATTTGTCTTCTTGGCACAACCCCAGAGTTGGCTGCCATATGTCCATAAAGGTTTCAGAATTTGTTTGTATAACAGAAGTTTGTTGTGGATCGCTAGTTCAGATTGCCTTCCTAAGAGCCAATACATTTTTTTGAATTTTATGTTTAGTTCATCTCTTTTCTTTTTTATGTGTTCCTTCCATCTAAGTTTAGCATCTGAAGTCATGCAGAGATATTTAGCAGTGTTTGCTTGTGGTACTCTTATCGAGTTTATCATAATTGTAATTTATAGATTTTTAAAGTTCACTTGGATTGATTTTGCTTCATTTAATTTAATTCGCCATTTCTTGTCCAATTACATATCAGATCAGTAGCCCTCTGTAATTTACTAGTGGTGTCCCTGATGTTATTTGCTGTTGCAAGTATTGCCGTGTCATCGGCAAAAGTCGCCAATGTTGCTTCTGTGGTTGGTATTTCTCTTGTATATAAATGATTGGTCCAACAATACTCCCCTGTGGTACTCCTGCTATTATTCTTTTTAATTGGGAGTATTCATTATCATATCTTACTCGAAAGTGCCTGTCTGATATGTATGATTTTAAAATTTGAAAAAATTGCTCCGGAACATCTCGGAGAAGTTTGAATTCTAGCCCCTGGTGCCATACTTTGTCAAATGCTTGCGCTACATTAAGGAATACGGTTGAGCATATTTGTTTGTTTTCAAGTGATTTCTTGATTACATCAGTAATTCGAAGTACTTGTTCTATCGTAGAATGTTTTTTCCTAAATCCAAACTGAGGTGTGGGTATGAGATTCCTTTCTTCGATAATTGGTTTTAATCTTTTAAGAAGAACCTTTTCAAATAGTTTCGATAATGTTGGTAGCAGAGAAATTGGCCTATATGAAGCTTTATCATTCGGAGGTTTGTTCGACTTAAGTATCATAATTATTTCTGCAACTTTCCATTGCCTTGGCACATATCTTAGTCGAAATGCTGCATTAATTATATGCACTAGTTTCCTCAATGCTTGGTGACGCTTTTACTATCTGACCCGTTATAAGATCATACCCTGGAGCCTTATGCGCATTCAGATTTTTCTTGATTTCCCATTTAATTTCTTTCAATGTTACAGGTGTAATTTTTATTTCATCCTGTTTATATATCGAAGTAATATTTTCCTTGTCTGTTTGTTTGGGGTAAGGCTGGAATGTTTGTTCAAGAGTATTTGCAAATAAATTTGTTTTTTGTTTAGCATTCCGAGCCCAATTTTCTTTGTTTTTAATTGGAGGAACCTGAAGTTCTTATTTTCCGGATTTCGATATTTTTGCCAATTATTTCGTGTTTTATTTTATTTTTAAGAAGTTCTCTCACTTCTTCTGGATAGTTAACTTTGCACATTTCCTGACTATAATTTAGAGTACTTTCCCACGCAGCACTTTGGATATCATGGATGAGGTTATCTAGTGCCTCTTCTATTTGAACTGGTCCCTGTATTGGGTTCTGCAGACTTATTCTTTCTGTTAACTGGGTTTTAAATAAATCCCAATTGGTTTTGAAGTTTGTTAATTTCGCATTGCTCTCTTTCATAATCATTGTTCGGCTAAGTATACTGGTGAATGATCTGATGAAAAACTTTCACTGTTCTCTATATAGATATAATTATCTGAAATTCCTCTTGTTGGAAAGAAGTCTATAAGATCTGAAGTCTTGCTGATATCCGTAGGCCAATAAGTTGGTGCACTGCCTGAGTGAAACTCGCATTTTACTTGCTGCGAAGTTTTTTTCCTTTAACAGTCATTAACCGTGATCCCCAACAGGTATTTTTTGCGTTATAGTCACCTCCAATTAAAAAGACACTTCCTAGTTTTTTGAATAGATCAGTAAAATCTTGGGAGGCAATATATTGCTGAGATACTACTGGTTTGTAAACAATATTAATTAATTGTATTTTGATTGTTGTTACTTGCATGGAAAACTTTTCGACTTTAAGTTCTTCGTTATGTTCTATATGATCTTTTATGAGGATAGCTGATCCACCTCTAGCTTTGTTTTCTGGATGTAATGCATGTTAGCAGTTATATTCTTTTATTTTACAGAATGAAATTTTGGTGAAGTGGGTTTCTGATATAAGACATATATCTATATTATGCATGTTTAAGAATATATCTAGTTCTTGAATGGGGTGCAGTAGCCCATTTGCATTCCAGGTTACAATGCGTAATGTTTTATTCATTTCTTTTGTTTTTAATTTGATTTTATATAATTTATATTGTCAATCACTCGATCAAGGGTTCCGTCTACTCTTTTATTGAAACTAGTTTGTGATTTCATTTGTCCTAGTGTTTTCTGCAGACTCTTTTCCTGCGTAATAAATCTTTCGTTGCTGTTCTCGATGCTTTTCAGTATATCCTGTAGAACGAACTCCACTTTAGACTGTTTCTGTTCTGTCTGCTGGACTATCTGTGCATAAGTAACGTTTTCGTTTACTCGCTCTTTGGATGTTATGAGCTGTATCTGGTTTGCGTGATTTATCTCTCATTTTTTGCACTTCTACTGCAACTTAACATCCTCTGTAGTTAGCGGGATGCTGGTCTTTACAATCGATATACTTTGGTGCTGTATTTCGGGGAACTGTGCAGTCGTTTCCTGCATGTTTTTCTGCACATTTAACACACCTTGCTTCACGGTGACAGTACTTTTGTGTATGATTATAATCTTGGCCGTTTTTACATTGAGGTATAAGTCGAGTGAGCTTTCTCTGTGTTTCTATTTTAACCGTGAGGATAGCCTTAACATTATAAAAGTTCTCTATTTATTCTTGGTTGTCGAAGGTTAGCATGAAAAGTGGGAGAACTCTTCTCACGATTTGATGTACAGAAGTATTTTATTTATTTTATTTTGAGATATATTTTATATATTTTATATGAATAACAACAAACTATATAAAATTACAAAAAGCAAGATTGACAAAATTTGGATAACCGGTTTTAGCTTAAATGGTTACGTTTCAATTTTTCCAAGGGGTACCACTAAGTACATCTCTATGTTCACTTTAAATATTTTGAAAATCTGAAAAACTTCTTCTAACATTCATATAGTTACTAGTTTATAGTTTTATTACACGACGAAATATCATTTGCCTTTAGTAACTTCTGTTGAAATTATTTCAAAAATATGTAAATTTATCTTGAATCACAATTTAATTTAATTTAATTTGTAAATATAATTTGGTAAAGGTTAATGCACACTAATGAGCACAAAATGTTAGAATAGGTAACTAGGGTAAGTGTAAAATAAATAAAAGAAAATTAAAAATAAAAATTAATTATTTCTCGTTTGGAAAATGAAATCTTCATCTCATTAATTTTTCATTTTGTATTTTAATGCCTCAAGAAAAACAAATTATAATTTTCCGTTTGATAGCAAATATTTGTGCGATTTGGAAACTGGGTTCAACTATACATAGATCGAAGATATTCTGTAAAATGTGTATGTATGTTGTCAAAAGCATTAAGTCGAGCTTAACACAAAAAGATTTAGCCCAGGCCAATTCTATTTATTGCTTTGTAATTGATAACAATAACAACAGTATAACCAGACGGTAAAAATTCGATAGTTTTAAACTTTTAATTAAAATTTTTTAGAAAATGTACAGTATAAATAAAAATAAAGAATTGTTTATTACAACAAAAAAAAATGAATCGAAAAACTTTTTGTTTTTAGTTGAAATTAATCCAAAAAGTTTTATTCAATTTTTATCAAATTCAATTTTATCTCGACATTCATACAACATCAGATACCATTACAAAAATAAGGTATTTGTTGTTTGAAATTCAATCAATTATATTCCTTTAACTCTTGCGACGATAGTACATGCTACGTAGATGAAGAGGTAGAACAAAAATTCGAACGAGACTTGACGTTAAAAGTAAACTTTTCAACAAAAGACTTTCTTAGTTTATGTCTGATTTGCAAGCGATAGCGATGTGTAAGTTTTCAATAGTTTCAAAACTTCAGACTTAAATTCCGTTTTTTATGATAAAATAAATTGAATTAAGTTTTTTAACATTCTAATTCTTTATTAAGCACAAAATACTACGGCGTGTACTCAAATATCAGGATTTATAAGTCCGTGTTGGATGAATTTACTTCGATTATACCTTTGGAACACACATTGGCTGGAGTTTCTCCTTTTGTATCGTATTGTGCTCTGCGATATACTATCATGAACAGTGGAAGTGATTTCAATTTACTCACTGGTGTAGTGATGTACTACGCAAGTGTATGCCTCGCTGTAATTATTAATAATAATTAGTAATGTTAGTTAATCGAATATTGTTTCCGATATTCTTAAGTTCCGTTTTGTATATACAGGTTTAGAAATATCGTATAAATAAAAGATTGAATAATTCTTTTTTTTTTTTGGGATCAGCTTTGGACCGAGACGGTAATAATTTCATTGAAATTATATTAAATTACCTAATTCCTAAATTTTAATAAATATACACTATTGTGAATCTTAATCTATTATAAATCTATTGTGAATTAATAACTAATAAGGTATATGATTATCATAAATGAATTCTAAAAATTTCTTTGTAAGATTGATAAAAAATAAATCACATAAACTATCGATTAGTGATTCTAAAGTGTAAATGTGCTACATTCGACCAATCCATAGTATTCACAACACTGGTGGCAGCGGTTCAGCTTGGCAAAAGCTACATATATTTTCAGACATTTTGTGTGAAATTATGGATTTCAAACATTACTGTTAAATAGTAAACCTTGTGAAAATTATAAAAACATATGTTAAGCGAAAAAAATGAAAAAATAATGTCAATTATACAAACAGTTTAAACATAAATTAATAAAAATATTTGATCAACTAGTCGAGTATATATTCTACATTCACGCAACAACAAATATGTGTAGAATAAACATAATCATAACAATCATAATATAATAGAAAAAAAAATTAAAAGTTATTACTGTTATTACTATTCCACCTTCCTTCACAGCCAAAAAAAACCAAACTCTCAACAACAATAATTAACCTTGGTCCAGTTGCAGTATATAAAAGTGCGTTAACGTATTTATTGGTCATAGCAAATCATTATCATCATTGCATTATAAAAATGTAAAGATGTAAAGTTTTTTTTACATCTACAAGTACAGTCCTTAACAAAATTATTTGTGCATCGCAAAAATTTAACAATTCACTCGAGAAAATTTAAACTATTGACCTCAAAATTAACTTTAAAATAATAATGATGGATTTGGAAGTCAGTAAAGTTATGGTATGGGGATGTTTCTGCTATAATGGGGTTGGTAAACTTATTATGTTACCTCAAAAGGTAACTTCAAGTACTTACTTGGAATTGTTGAACGAGCACGCAATAGTTTCTGGATGTGAACTAATCGGCCAGCATTTTATACTGCAGCAAGACAACGCTCCAATTCACAAAAGCAAAATGATAACGACGTGTAAAAGATTTGGACCAACAAACGCTTGATTGGCCACCGCTTAATCCGGATTTAAACCCAATTGAGAACATTTGGAATTATTTGAAACAAAAATTGGCGGTAGAAATTGGAAGGCAGTCAAATGAAAATTTTTCTGCAATAAAAAATGTCTGGGATCAAATTCCAACACAAATGGTAGAAACTCGTGAATTTCATTCCACAGCGTCTTCATGAAGTTATTGAAAACAATGGTGCGAATACTTCATATTGACTTAATTTGAAAATTTATTTTTATTCCTAGCTATTTAGTCAATTTTATAGATTATTTGTACTATGCACAAATAATTTTGTGATAAAATTATCATGCACAAATAATTTTGTGATTTAGTTTTGTTTTTAATGAAATAATGAATATTTTTTAATTTTTTTTTTAATTAAATAAAGAATAAAAGCCATTTCAAATAACAAATCTTTCATTATTTTTTTAAAGAAATACAAACACGGTTCATCATCGTATATTCGAAAATATATTACAACAAAAATTATTATTATCATTCTACTCATCTTTACTCTCTTATCTTAATGTGTACTAAATTGAAGCCTATGGCAGGAATTGGAATTACTGCTAATGTTCTACAGACAACAGACACAAACGCTGGGTATGGATTTATCATGATCCCTCCATAATTGAATCATTATGTCATCATAAAAAATATATACAAGATATGCAATTTTATTTTTAAATTTTACTTCCATAGTAATTTAAAAAAAAAATAAATTAAAGATTTTAAAATTCAAGAAACTCCGAAATGTTTTCATGATTCAAACTTTCAAATTGTCGTAATTCCTTCTGATAAAGGTTTTGAAATCGAACCAGAAAATTCTAGCTTAAACCTAATATTCCCCATTATTCATTAAATATTTTTAATAAGGCAGAATTAAACGTGAGTTTAGCATTAAAAATAATCCCTGAGTTCGATGGTTCTTCAGAAAACCTACATAGGTTTATATCATGCTGCGAAATTATTCACGATTCCCTAAATTCTTAAAGTCAAATTAGTAGGTAAAGCTTACGAAGTAGTGAAATTCGTAGAATTTAAAGATTGGAAAAGTCTTAAACGCACACTTAAGTCTAAATTCACATCAAAACAATCACTTGAGACTATTCAGTTGCAAATAAACTCTATAAAACAAAAACCATCTGAAGATGTGAAAACTTTTTCCAATCGCATAGAACAACTTCTTTATCAGTTAAGTGAGGCATGCTTGACAGAACTTAATTTTGATTCGATAAAAGGTATAAAGGTTTTAAATGGTATAGAATAGAATAGCTCTTCGTTCGTTTCAGGAAGGATTGCTAGAACCAACAAAACTAATAGTAAAAGCCTGCAGATTTAACACGTTAAAAGACGCAATAATGAAAGCTTTGGAAGAGGAAGCAATTCAAAAACATTCAGCTCCGCTAAATCTCTCTATTCCAAGTACAACAAACTCTTGCGCAACTAATTCAAAATCATTTTCCACTCAATTTACAAATTATATGAAATGCCAACTATGTAATAGAATGAGCCACAAGGCATCTGCTTGTTTCAAATTAAATTCTTTTGAAAATTCTAGACTAAATGATTCGTTCAATTCAACAAATGTCAACTCCTCAACACGTAATTTCCAAAAATCTAACAGTTTTTCTAACAGTTCTTTGTGTGCATATTGCCATAATAGGGGACATCAGATATAAAAATTGTATGAAGAGGCAATTTAACGAGAAAAAAAGATTTAATCAACAAAATCTAATTACTACCTCATCATCTAATGCGGGAAACTTAAGGGGATCCGAACAGTCAGGTACTTCTCAACGGATCCGAGATTACAAATAGAGTGCCAATACAATAATCGGAAAAATTCTCAAACTCAAAGTAATAATACAACAAATAATTCGAATTTTTCCAAGTTAATTTTTGAAAATTGAGTCGAATAAAGCATCTGTTTCCAAACCAACATTTAATATTTCCATATTAAACAATTTCAATATTGATTCTAGTTCATCGATTCTAGTTCGTCGTAAAGATTTGTTCAACTATTTTAATTGTAAA
This sequence comes from Tipula lateralis, assembly GCA_963932295.1. Lineage (NCBI taxonomy): Eukaryota > Metazoa > Arthropoda > Insecta > Diptera > Tipulidae > Tipula > Tipula lateralis. Next base: position 141,647,938 of record OZ010738.1, read on the forward strand.
TTGGACTTTGCTTCAAAAACTATTCAGCTAACAGTTAACAATATAACAGCTACCCACATGCTCTCAAACCACCTAATTCTGATTAATATTCCAGATCGTACAGAAAAATCTGTAATAATCTCAAGTTCATTACCAGATGGTTCACAGTACGTGTGCCTTTCCGCGGAGATCCAACTCGGTATATATATTGCAAGTTCTATTTTAAAAGTTGAAAAGGGTTTAACTATGGTTAGTCTAATTAATTCAAATGAATATGACGTGGAAATGGCATCAAATATTAATATAAAAACTGAAGCTTTAGAAAACTTTCATATTTTTAACACAAACTTGTCAAATCCAAATATACAAAATCGTTTACAATTACTCGAAAATAAAATTGATTTTAGTCATCTTAACAATGAAGAGCAAACTCATATATTGGAGATATGTAGAACATTTAATGACATTTTTTCCTCGAAGGAGACAAAGTATCTGTAACAGATGCTACTTCTCATGAAATTAACACCTTACCACATGCTAAGCCAATTTGTGTAAACCTTATCGAGTGCCTCGCTCTGTTAAAAATGAAATCAATAGACAAGTTAATGAAATGAAAAACGATAATATAATTGAAAATTCTTAATCTCCAAAGAATTTTCCCGTACTATGTGTTCCAAAAAAATCTAAATCAAATGAGCAAAAATGGCGCATTGTCATTGATTACAGGAAATTGAATAACCTTACAATTCCAGAAGTATTTCCATCACCCAATATAACGGATATATTGGACAAATTGGGTCACTCACATTACTTTTCGACTATTGATCTTGCTCATGGTTACCACCAAATACCAATCGAATTAAAGGATCGTGAGAAAACTGCCTTTAGCACGGAAACCGGACATTACAGGTTTACTCGTATGAGTATGGGACTGCGTAGCGCGCCGAGTACGTTTCAGAGGTTGATGACAACGTTCTTTGTGGACCAAATGGGTTAAAGTGCCTAGTTTACTTAGATGATGTTGTTATATACGGTCGAAATTTAGCAAATCATAATAAAAGCTTAAGTGATGTGTCACATGTCTAAGACAGTACAATTTAAAAGTAAATCCTGAAAAATGTCAGTTTCTGTGCAAAGAAATATATTATTTAGGACATATAATTACTTCATCTGGCATTAAACGCGATCCAACTAAAATCGATGTCGTAAAGTTCTTGGGCCTTGTTGGATATTACAGAAAATGTTGTCCAAACTTCTCTAGTATAGCCAAACCGTTAACTGACCTTTTAAAAAAAGATGCTAGTTTCGAGTGGGACGCTTTTTGTGATGAAGCTTTCTCGAAAGTGAAAAACTTTTTAATAAATCCTCCAATTCTGATTTTCCAGATTTTTCCAAAGAGTTTATTTTAACTTGCGATGCCAGTGACGTGGCAATTGGTGCGGTCTTGTCTCAAGAGACAAATGGAGCCGATTTTTTTGGTGGCGCATTAGATTAGATGAGTATGATTACACTATTGTTCATAAACCAGGCAAGTTAAATAGTAACGCGGATGCATTAAGCCGAATAGTTCCAAATAAACTTGAATGCAATGTAATGACACGCTCAAAATCTAAATGCCTCTGCTTTCTCAACAGAACAAATCTTTAATACCAATTTCTCAAAATTCTAACGATTCAATTTTTTCAAATTCATCAATTTCTCCAAATTTACAAAATCAGATATCAAACAATGTTGAAGATTCAAATTTAAAAATTTCTAATCGTACTACTTCCAGCATCATTGAAAATAAAGATAAAATTATTTCATTAACAAATGAAGATGATATCAATACTATAATCAAAGAAAATCATGATGGACCCTTATAGGAGCTCATCAAGGAATTTACCGAACATTTAAACGCTTATGAAATTTTTACTATTTTCCAAGAATGTTCGCAAAAATAGAAAACTATATTCGAAATTGTGCTTACTGTCAAAAGAATAAAAGCTTCATTGATACAAATATTCCTATGAAAATAACAACCACTTCTTCAAGAGCTTTTGAGAAAATTTTCATAGAAATCGTTGGACCATTATCATCTTCGCACCTAAACAATAAATACATCTTTACAATGCAATGTGATTTAACAAAATTTAGTCTTGCAGTACCCGTACCAGATCAAGAAGCTGAAACAGTTGCTAAAGCTTCGGTCAAAACTTTATTTGTATCTTTGGTTCTCCTATTTCAATTTTGTCAGATCAAGGTTCAAATTTTATGGGAAATTTATTTAAGCACATATGTAAGTTGTTGAAAATTCAAAAATTAAATAGTAGTGCGTATCATCCACAAACAAACGGTGCACTTGAACGAAGTCATAAAACTCTAATTGAGTCTTGGCTGCAGTTTGCTATGTTTGCTTATAATACTACTCCACATTCTGCCACATGATTACACGCCATATGAATTAGTTTTTGGTTATAAACCTAACATTCCTGACTCCGTTTCTAAAAACATAGATCTTCTCTACAATTATGATGATTATTTCTACAATTTTAAATTCAAACTTCCAAATTCCTTCAAAATAGCTCATGATAAACTTGTAAAATGCAAAGAAAAATCTAAACAGTACTATGATCAGAATACTTCCTTATCTTACAAATCATTTAAAATTGGAGATCAAGTATTTTTAGAAAATCAGGCTCGAAAGTCTAAATTAGATTCATTATGGCTAGGGCCGTATCTAGTGATACAAATTAACTCTCCCGAAAATTCTACAATTCGAATAGGTCGTTGGGAAAAAATTATTCATAATAATAGATTAAAATTATATCACACTTAGCCTTGTTTTGTTTATTAATTAATCTTTATGTATTTTGATGTGTTTTGATTTCGAACATCACATTTACTTGACTGGAGTTTCCCCTGGTGTATCGTATTCTGGCTTGCGATACCCCACCAAAAACAGTGATGGTTGTTTATCCCAATTTTTTTGATTCCACCACTTTCGCCAAATGTTCCTTCATGGTTCGATTCACTATTGGACAGAGTACTGAAAAGAGTCGTCCAACTCTTCCTAATGGTGAGTGTCCTGCACAGCTCAGCGATGAGTTGTGATTCTAAGTTTCTTCATTTGTCCGTGTATAAAAATATTCCTTTCCGATATTAATAAACTTGTTGCATCAGGTTGTCAATGGAAACGGTCTCGCTATATCAATATCTATCTTTTTCATTGGTACTTCCACGTTGTAATTATACACTGAGCGTCGTCGCCATTGCTCAAAAAGATATCTTACTTAATAAAACTTTTGCCTGACTTTGGCAAGTGTTTTATTTCCTCCAACGTGACCTCGTGAATTTTCATCAAGTAACTCTCCTAGTACCTCAGGTACTCCAGCTGCTCCACCTTCGTTCCTTCTATGGACTTCCATCTTCAGTATACTTTGATCCAAATACAACGAGTCCCAGTATCACACCTGCGTATGTATCGGTGCTTCGACTTAACAACCGGAATCATGTCTGGATTTCCTCTTTGTTCCTTTTTTATGTTATTATATTTCCATCCTTCGTAATGGAATGACCCCAGCTATTCAAAATGAAAAGAGAGTTTTTAGTCACGCCGCGGTGTCGATTTCGATTTTTGCCGTTGACCAAAAATTTTCAAGTTCCAGTTTTTTTCTGTTTTTATCTCTACAATCTGTTTTGGGGAGCAAAGCACTTCCAACTCTTTCGCTTATTTACGTCCTTACCTTACGACATTACAGCCAAATCGAGGACGTACGGCTATAGGTCCGATTTACTTAGAATCAGGTGATCATTGCATAGCTATAGATTGCATATGACAGCCTATTGTACTGACATGGAAGATGGGTTGGCCCATGAATTTTTTACTCCAACAGAGGGTCATAGATATGTTCATTTACACAACCGACCGAAATCGTATGGTGTAAGATCCCTTTTACATCCTGCCCCTATCGGAAATAAAATTTGGTACTTCCCGCTCCAAATGCCGCAGCTTTAACTACTACGCCACCCGGGCGATAAGTTCCAGTTGATATAAAAAGCGATTGTGTGTAAATTGCATTCGTTGGACTGACTTGATCATCTACATTGTGCACCAATACATTTAAAAATTGATCGTGAGGTCTTATTTGGACAAGGTTAGGGTCGTTTACGGCCTTTAAGCGATGGATTATTATAATAAAAGTATTAATTTTTTTGGCTTCACGTAGAGCATCGTGAAGATCGTTGATAACACGCAGTTTTCCGTCCACAGGTTTCTAATTTTTCATTTTATTTCGGTTCTAGGTCGTTTTTAACGGATTTGTTTTTGAGTGCCCAATCTGTTTAAAAATTAAATAATAATTATCTTAATCTCTTTCATAATACTTCGATAAGCGTATACAATTTCTTAGTCATTTTCTATCTCATAACCTAAATATTTTTCCAAGCCTTTTTATATGATAATTATTTTTAATTTAGTTTTAATGGCATATCGTTATAAAACAATTTAATAATTTTTTTTATAAATAGATAAGAACATGTTTTCTGGTCCCTTGTGTACTCGTACACACGAAGGGACACAGACTTTATTATAATTTGAGCATAAAATTAATACCTGCTATCACCATTAAGTGAATATAAGGCAGGATAATAATGCTAATAATTTTATTAAGCATAAGGAACATATGGAAATGTTAAAACAATATCCTATGTACGAGTATGTATTTTGTATATATGTATACATGTATGTTTGATCAGATATATGTTTTGATAAAACACAATATCTGACCCAAATTGAACAATAATAAAAGCAAAATCTGAAGTAAAACTTAATTTTTAGAATATTATTTATGAAAATATATTTGTACCACAGGTGGTTATTTCGACAAATCACTTTGGTATATGATAAATAATTTTAAGCCTGGGATGGGTGTCATGTGCCAATGCATTGCTTGCTAGATACAAGAGCGATACTATCATATATACTAGCTTGTCAGTCGGAAAAATATCTCCCATCAGTTTTTCTCGACAGAACTAACAAAAAACAATGTATCTAGGAATCATGAGAGTGCCAGCATGCCCTCGGGAACTATGTGGATATATGAATTAGGAAAGACTCAATTTTAGAATCTTGCAACTGAATTCCTCCATTCCGACACCCATACCAGACAAATGATAAAGTAACCAGATTGCAGAAAGCAATGCGAGTTAGTGGTTACATCTTTATTGATGCATTATTGACAAAGAAGAGTGATGAAGTCACATTCGCCGCTCTATTTTGCAAAGTCAAGGTATACGCGGCACTCATCTTTGGAGATAAAGTTTCATATATACACTGAACTTAAAAATGGATTTGTTGTTGCAACTATACAAAGCACAGTTGCTGTACCTAAAATCTTAACCTTTCGAGGTCAGCTGGAAACAGCAATTGGCAAAGACGACCCAGTAGGCTTTGTATTGATTAAGGATATTAACAGAGTACCATTTCCAAAGAACTGAAAATAAATGGCGCATTTTTAATAGGTAAAGGCGTTAAACCACTTACGTCTACTGTTAAACCACTTACGTCTACTGAAGAACGCAAAAAGTAGTAATAAGTGTTCCATATAACATGGCTGGTAAATTTATCGACGTGTGGAAAATAAAATTCGGATAGGTTCCTTATCGAATCCGGGACAAACTGGACCCGAATCGGTATTTTAGTTATCAAATCTTTAGTCATCGGGTTGTAAACTAAAAAAGCAGAAGAGATAGATCAAAGCTCTAGAGAATATGTGGTGAAAAATGACACAGCTAGGACAGGCAAAAATGAGGCTTAATGTAAACTTGTACCTAAAAGAAAAAGGAAAATAAAGACGTGGCCGATAGCTTTAAATGCTCAGTATATCAGGAAGCACTGCTTAGATTTAGGAATCCAAGGATATAGGATATATCGAACGGGATTTTGGTTAGCACTTACTCATCCCGGCTATGTCATAGCTAAACGGGTTTTCACATTTATAGTTGTTCAAGTGCATTAATTGGGGAGTTTAAACCCTGATCAAATTACGAACTCGAACCCATTGCGGACAGCTGGTGACTTCAATCTATGGGTCATCGAATGGTGGAGACGTGAGACAAAAATCAAGATACCACTTTGTTACACGCCCTGGAATATTTGTCGGTGGTTCTAATGACTGTCGGAAATACAATTATAGCTTCGGAAATACAACTGTCGACAGAGAAACCGCAAATGATAGGCAAATGCCATTCAACTAATAACCTATTTAAACATCTTCTGGTTTTGTTTGTAGTTTTGGTACCACCCCCCAAAAATACATGTCAATATAAAAATGTTAACTAATTAAAAATAAAATATTCACTATAACGCAATGTTTTTTCAACTAAAACAATTTTGTAATAGTTTTATGGTCACTTCCTCTTTCAAATGTTTAACTACATATAATATTTGCTTCGAAATAAAATTTATTATTTGAAGATTTAGAAAACAATTCTTTTACAAATATGTAATTTGGTAGTTAGAACATGAACTCTTTGTCGATAACTGATAAAGGTCACTGACCAGATAATGGTCACTGCCTACGAATTTTGTTGACGACCGATACGCTCTCACGTCATGGACAACCCGAGCCTGCCCTTTAGAAATCAACACATGGTCAATTCGGCTTCAGGATATTTTACGTGGATGTGTCCATGTTTCCAAATGGATGTTTTTATGAGGAAAGAATGTGCACTTTAAAATCATTAGAGATCGCAAGTGTCGGGAGTATGGACCTATATTATTACACAAGTCGGTCTGATTGCGGCCAGCTCTAGTATTAAAATTTCAAATCACCAATCTGACATCGTGCTCAGGCATAGACCCAATTAGATTATCCAAAGTATTGTAAAATGAGTCTTTATCTTGGGGTTGGCTTACATCAGTGGGCGCATGTAGTCTATTTTACCTGTGACCCAACTAGAAACCCAAGATTTCCGAGGTCATCTCCACTGTGATACAACGTATAGCTATGGGACACTTGGTCTCCACTTTTAGGCCACCGAGTTTCTTAGAGCGATACGAGTTCCAACCGATACTCTTTCAAATATGTTCAAATACGTCAAACGCGCCAGATTTTCGAATCGACTGCACGTTCCACGAGCCGATCCTATATCTCGTTTCCGGTACTTAAGTGGAGCTCATCTTTTTTTTTGTTGGTATCCGATTTGTTTTTATTGACATTTTTAAAATGTTTGGTTTTTTACGGATGCGGGTCGTCAGTCCAGAGATCCAACCAGATTAAGTCTCCTCCTACGACAAGCTCTCAATACTGTGATGGTATTCTATGAATGTTTCGTTCGTAATATTAACGAAACATGGACGTCCCCACCCATAGGGCGTATCTTCAGCAACATAGTTTATCTATTTTCTCGCAATTCATGATTAATCAAATTATTCATCAATTGAATCTTCGTACAAGTAACGAAATGACGCGCTAACCAAATTAATAAAATGATATTTCAAAGTTTTCAAGAATATTTGATTTCTGAATTTTCCGCCTTCACATTTACCCTGTTTAAAATATACCCATACCATATTTATGTCCTCTAATGTACTTCTTCGTAGTCGATAATATTGCGTGTGTAGATGTGCGATATTGAGCTTTCGATGATATAGTTCATTTGAAGCAACAGCCTCCCTCCAGTCAAAATGTTCACCTTTATTTGTACTAATGAAAAGAATCCTCGTCAAGCCAATCTCTTTTGTAATTAATTATCTATCTCAAGTAATATTATATTTTGTAACTTTGTGGATTACATTACTGTTCCAAACCATACTGAAACTGATCTTTTCACACGTCCAATTGAATTTGAAACATGATCAATAAATGGAAAACCATAAAAAGTTGAATAACAAAATATTGACAAGGGTTGACACATAATACAAGATTTTAATGTTTTCCCGATGATTTACCCAAAAATTAACATTTTTATGAGTTTCAAAATTTAAATTAAATAAATTTGTGGTTTATGTTTATTGAGAGAAAAGTTCGTTTTAATTATAACTAAACTTTCAAAATATAGGATACAAGATGAAATACAACACACAGGGGGTGAAGAGAAACTGATAAATTAGATTTTTGTTATTCATTATTGATTTACATCTGTGGCCTTTACCCTTTTTGGATATACTTAATCCTATGTATAATTAGTTGAGATTTACAGTTAAAAAGATATGAATAATTTTATCAAGATTCGAAATGGTTCTTCAATATATTCATAATCAAATAAATAGCCCAGTTTTGGTTTGGTTTTAAATTGGAAAAAGTTATTTTATGTAGTTACAAACAAGAAAGTTATCTCGATAGGGACAGGATGCATAAGGAATTTTTTATTATCTGATTACGATCGTTGGTGGGAATGAACACATCTATTACCCTCCGTAAAAGTTCATAATTCATGGGCCAATTTTCTTCCATGTCAGTACTAAAGGCTGGAATGTTGCTATGCAATGTGTAGATGATTGTATATAAAAAGGACTTATAGCAGTACGTCCTCGATTTGGCTATATAATGGCATAAAGTAGGAAATAAATAAGCGAACCGCGAAAGATAGGGAGACCATTGAACCCCAAAACAGATTGCAAAGATTGGAATCGACAGTCAGACAAAAAAAAAGCTAAACAGAACGTAATTGAAATTTGAAAGTTTTTGGAAAGTTTATCTCCATTACATCGGATATTAATGAGTAATTAACAGTTCAAAAAAAGTAACGTACCTACTTAGACTGTAAGATAATTTCACCTTAGCATTTGGTTTACAAGTTCCTTAATGTCATACAATGGTCTGCTTGGAAATGCACTCCCAAATTATCATTGAGGAAAAAAAACTTTGTTATTTACCCAATAGAAGTAAGAGAAATAGTGCAGGAGAAACGAAAAGCCCGAAAGAAATGGCAGAAAACCACCTTAAACAACTTATGCATCAAACTTAAGGCACTTATAAAAGCAGTGAAAAATGAAACAATTGGAAAACACCTTTGTTCTCTAGCTCCAACTAAAGATACCGAATATTCTCTCTGGAAAGCAACAGGGTTGAAACAACCAAAAACGCAGATCCCCCCAATCAAAACAAACAATGAAAAATGGGCTAGAAGTGCGAAAGACAAGGCAAACCTATTTGCTGAACATCTTGAAGAAACATTTCAACCTCTAAGTGGTCAGACCAGTTTTGTAAACACTACTGATACGCATAGAACATCTGGCTTCAAAGATATCAGCCCAGTAATATTGAAAGAACAAGCTGAAATTAAGAACTTTAAAGTAAATAAAGCTCCTCGTTACGATCTGATAATAGGGCAAATAATGAAAGAACTACCTGAAAAAGGCACCCGTAAATTATTGCATATAGTCAATGCGATCCTCAGGAAAAAATATGTACCAATGCAGTAGAAAGTAGCAGAAGTATAATAATGATTCCGAAACCTGGCAAGCCACCGAATGATAGAAAATCTTACCGACCAATTTCACTTTTACCAACAATAGTGAAATTGTTTGAGAGGCTGTTGGTCAAAAGATTAAAAAGAATCATAGAACAAAAAAACCTTATCCCAGATCATCAGTTTGGGATCAGCGAAAAACACTCAACTATAGAGCAGATTCATAGGCTTACAGATGTCATTGAGAATACATTAGAGAGAAAACAGGTTTGCTCTAGTATCTTCTTGGATGTGGCGCAGGCTTTCGATAAGGTGTGGCACAGAGGTTTGCTCTTCAAACTTCTTAGAGATTTATCAAAACAATATTATATGATTTTAAAATCATACATTGACAATCGCCACTTTCGGGTGAAATATGAAAAAGAATATTCCGAGCTAAAAAAGATATCGGCAGGAGTCCCGCAGGGTAATGTTCTGGGACCTATTCTTTACCTGCTCTACACCAGAGATTTACCTCAATTAAACGAAGTAACCGTTGCAACATTTGCAGATGATACTGTAGTTCTCTCAGTAGGAGACACTATCGAGGAATCTACAACGAAACTTCAAGAAGCATGTGACAAAATCACAAAATGGACTAAAATGTGGCGTATCGGGCTCAATGAATCGAAATTCACGCATGTGAATTTTACTAATTTAAAAATCAGCTACAAACCTCTAATCATTAATGGTCAGCAGATTTCATATGCAAATAATGCTAAATATCTAGGGATGACGTTAGATACCAGGCTCAGGTGGAAAGATGAACTTAATATCAAATATCAAAAAATGTATTGGCTGCTCGGGAAAAACTCTGTAATTGGATTTGTTAACTGAAAATAAATTGCTTTTATATAAACAGGTGTTAAAACCTGTATGGACTTACGGATTACAGCTTTGGAGCTGCACAAATAAAACCAACACTAAAATAAAACAAACTTTTCAAAACAAAGTGCTACGAGGTATAGTTAAAGCTCCGTGGAACAGTAGGAATGATTATCTCCATAGGGACCTAAATAGTCAAACGGTTGAAGAAGATATAAAAAACATGGACAACGTATTGATCAACACGTAAACGAACAACTACGTGGTATGTTGGATACTTCACATGCATTCAGACGATTGAGAGAACGAAACCACATGATTTAATGGATTAAGGACACCAGTGCAAAGACTATTTCAGTAAATTACTTATAAATGGAGCTGGCCCATGGGTCTCTTTGTATTCACAAGTGACTAAATTAAGAAAGAAAAATTACTAGATGAATTGTATTCAGTTGTAATAGTTAAAATTATAAAAAAAAACAATCGAATAACAGGGAACAATTCGTAAAGATAACCATACATCCGACAGAGAGGTTGAGTAGTTTTCTTTATAACTTTCTGTGATAATTACACTATATAATTGCCCAAGAGGTGTTTGAACTTCATAGTGTCCGAGAGCATGTTGGCAGCAATAAATTCGCCTATCTCTTTTCATACTCGATTGTGCTCATCAATACAAAAATCTGCCTCGCCACTGAGAGGGTTTGAGTTATGTACACGTTCTGATTAGAGTTATGTACACGTTCGTCTCGGGTTTTGTAGTGGTTGAGATATGGTTAGCTCACATATTGTCCTTGTACTCTGATTGATTTTATTTCCGTGAATATTTGGTTCTTATATTAAGAAGTCATGTTTTTTTTTAAAATTTTCACAATCCTAACTCTAAATCGGTTAATGTATATCCCTTCCAATCATTACAATGTGTCCTGCACTACGATAAGCCATAAAAAATAGTGGAGGTCGTTCATCCAAGTATCTTAATAGTTTTGCCAAATGTTTCTCCATGGATTGGTTTGGCCTCTTCACCATGCCATCCGACGGCGGCTTTATAGGAGTTTTTCTAATGCTGAGTGCCCAGAAAAGCTCAGCGATTAGTTGTGATTCGAAGCTACGTTCTTGGTTCGTGTGTAGCTCTAATGCCACTTCGTATTGGTTAACCCACTGATTATCAATGCGATTGATATTATTAATGGCTCTTTGTTTGGTGATGCGTAAGCTTCTGGACACAACGTGAAGGAGTACATTATAACAATAGCTATCCGTTCGAATTGGTGCTCTTACTTTGTATTGCTGCATCACTACTCGCATTCTTATTCTTGCGTCTCTTTATATGCCTCGCAGACGTTTCACCCAGTTAAGTCTTTGTCTGACTTTGGGAACTAATGACCACCGAAACTTCCACCATACAGTTCCGCCAGCACTGCAGGTACTTTAATCAACGACTCTTCTGTAAGTTCCGTTTTTCTATAATTGGACTTTTTTTTAGAATAACGTTATCCAAATAAATTGAGTCCCACTAAGTTCAGTAGCACTCAAACTCTGTTCTTAACTGTGGTTTTTGCTTCCAAACTCGTTTTGGATCTTCTAGCTGATAATCGGATTTAAACTGGAACTTCAAAGTGCTCCGTTTTGACCTCATCGTGGCTCCCTCTTTCGGCGATAGTATAGTTTATTGTTCTAGATTTCAATCGCTGATAATTACGTGTTCCTACAGATTTATCCTTCCAATTTTTAGAACGACTTTCCTATTTTCTTTACTATACTTACATACAACTTAAGTAAAAATCGTATTAATCCCAATAAGAAAAAGTTAAGAAATATTCAACTCAATGTCCGTGGTATGAATAAATTGGGTAAACTTGATGATGTTCTTATATTTTGTGAAAGAATTAATGAAGATATCGATATACTTGTACTTAGTAAAACTTGGGTTCATAGCATAAACACCGCTTATCATTTAAAATTAATAATTTTCATAATATTTTTTCATGCCGTGATGATCGAGCTGGCGGTGGTGGTTTAGTAGTTTTTATTAGAAATCATTTGAAATTTAAAATTTTACAATGCGATGATGCAAATTATCCATTTGATTTTATATGTATTGAACTTTCTGGTCTAGCAGCAACTAACCTGTGTGCTTTCTATAGACCACCTGCTTCCGATATTAGTTTATTCAACAATTTTTTGGAGAACTTTTTGGAAAGTTTTCTCAATACCAATTGCGATACAATTATTGTCGGCGACTTAAATATTCCAGCTAATAAAGATTGGAATATAGTTTCTAATTATAAAAACATTTTAATGAGTTCTGGGATGATTGTTACTAATACGTTTTCTATTAGATGTATTAGTAATAACATTCTAGATCTTGTTGCCTCTAGTTTTTCTAATATTTGTTTGGTAAATAATTCTACAGTTTTCTCAGAATTTTTTCGACAGAAATTGGAGTTATTGATTTTAGCAAGGTTGATGAGTGTTTTGACGAGTTTCTTAAGACAACAGTTTTTGATATTACTTATCCTGAATCAACTCTTAAATTAATTAGTGATAAATATAATTTCTTAGTAGCTAAATTTACTATTATTAGAGGTGTTGTTGCTAAATTGTAGTCTAGCTCTTGTCTGTGGATGAATATTGATCTATGGAAATTGATTGGAAAGCGCAACAGAATTTTGAAAAAGTGCAAATTAAACTCCTCTAACATTGAAATTCGGAATCGTCTCTGTTCTATCAATAAAAAAATAGCATCTGAGAAATATTTTGCTAAAAAAGGTTTTATAAAAACATGTTTACCAATGTAAACCAAAAGAACTTATGGAAAAATGTAAATCAGTTCTTAAATAGTAACAACAGTAAATCTAAAATTGAAAATGTTGTTTTTAATGATAAAAAATACAGTAGTACAATTGATATTGTTGATGTGTATAATCATTTCTTTGTTAGCGTTGGTACTCTGCTGGGTGAAGATATTCGAGGTGATAGATATTTACAAATTTAACAGAATTCCATCAAACATAAACTCAATATTTATGTCCTTTGCTGCACCGGCGGAAATTTATAATATTAGCCGTGTTTCTTGACGCACAATGATCCAGATCAGATCACATTTTCCATGCAAACCAAAGACACATTTTGATCCAAAAGTTTACTCGGATCACAAATTTTGATCAGAAAATTAGTTCTTATTTGAAAATATAGGAGAAATAAAAATTTCTATTTAGAGGTTGGCTGTAATGAACTGACAAAAAAATTTGAAATCTAACGCTGTCAGTTGGTGTACATTTGTTTCAAAACAACACAAAAATGGATACAAATAAAAAGTAAATATTAAGTAGTTAAAATTCGGTAAACAATTATAAATAATTGTTTCTGTATTTTCTCGGTTGAAAATATGATAAAGATAATACAACAACAATTGTTTTGCATAAAGTAGAAGAGGATTAACCTAATAGTTTTGAAATTTATACAATTGTTTTTGTAAAATCTTTTAAATCCTTATCGATTTACTAAGAATATACTGCATATAATTAGTAATTATTTTTTTTCAGTACCAAACGCAGTTGGCAAAAACATGAAACCAACGCATTTTTATTAGCGTATATGGCGCGAAAGTCGGAGTTTGAAAACTCTAAAAAAAAAAAATATGCAATGTCCAACGTTTTGGACGACCTAATATCACAAAACATATTAGTAAGTGCGCTATGCGTGAAAAGAGCTATGATCAAAAATAAATTATGTAAATTTTTTACTTTTTATTTTTAGACACAATCGACCACTGTTGATACACTCAATATAAAATTAAAAAATTTATTAAGAGCGTATAAAAACGCTAAAGATAACAACAAGGCGACGGGCAATGGTCTAAACAAGGCACCATTTGAAGACTTAATGGACGAAATTTTTGGACATAACCCAATTATATCAAGTACCCATACGTTAACGTTATCAGGAACAGAGATAGAGGCTTTGACACCACAACAAAGAACAGCCGTGACAAACTCTGATTTAACTCCAACCGAAACATTTTCAGCTGCTGTAGTCGCACCGGATTGCAATCTTAATCAAAATAAATCTATAAAAAGAAAAACCGCAAAAGAAAAATATTACGATGAGAAAATAAGAATAAAACATAATTATTATGAAAAAAAATTGGAGCTTATAAAGGAACGTAGGCTGGACAAAGAAAGGCAACACTTTGAAAAAATGGAGTTAATTAAAAACCTGAATAATTCAAATTAATTTTATTAAATTTACTTAAAATAAATGTGATATTTTGAAATCGAACTTTTTTGTTTACTCCTTAAATTTTCCTGTAGAATTATTCTGCTATTATATTTCTTGCGACCAATTCATTAAACAGCGCTTGGCGTCGATTCTCCATATTCTCTAAATTAATATTGGTTGTTTCACTGTCGTCACGATCTTCTGTGTTAACCTCTCCTTCGTCAGCTGTAATAACGTCATTCTCCATTAAACATATATTGTGTAAAATGCATCCACATACGGTCAAATTTACGATATTTTCAATATATGTTTGTTCTGAGAAATGTAGCAACCGACGGAATCTTGTTTTTAATAGGCCAAAGCCATTTTCCACGACCATGCGAGTGGATGAATGAAGGTAATTAAATTGACGCTGAGCTATGGTCAAGCTACCGATATTTTTATAAGGGCTTACAAGCCAATCTAAATTAGGATATGCAGAATCCCCTAATAAAAACGTATTATTTGGAAATTTTGCACGCTGGTTTTCCAATGCTTTAAGATATAACGGTGATCTACGCAGAACTCGGCTATCGTGCAATGACCCGGGTTCACCGCAATGCACATCGATACATTTTTTATCGGCATTGACAACGGCTTGTAGGTCTATGCTATACCCATGTTTTCGATTGAAATAGGCTTCTTTATTAATTCGAGGACCTTTAATAGATATATAGATAGCAGTCGATCGCCCCTATTACATGTGGAATCTGTTTTTTGTTCTGGAATTTTGTAGTGACTTCCGAAACTTCATCGGCGGTTGGCCACTTTACATATCTATGCCCAATAGGTATTAACCATCGAGCCACTCGATAAATGATTCTCCATGCTGATGCCTTACATATTTCGAATCGATTCGCAATAATCCTAAATGGCTCGATGTTGCTAATATACCATATAAATATATAAATTTCCCTATCCGCACTTATTTTTTTTCTAGTTTCATCGATAGCAGCATTCAAGAAATGGGTGGATATCTTATAAATATCTAAAATACAAATCGATATAAGTAAAAAATATAATTTATAATTAATTAAGACAATAAATTTGTACTTATCAAATTTGAACAAGTTGTTCGTTTCATTCGAAAATGACTTTTGAATTCCGAGTCAGAGAAGGCTTCAATACTAAGCAAGAAATCGTTTGCTTTATCCAGCTCTAATTCTAAACTAGTCGATTCCGAACTACTGCTATAATTTGTTGAGCTTGACGTCTGCAATAGCTACAAACAAATAATTTATCATTAGTAAGTTATAAAATAACATTTCGCTTACCTCTTCAATTTGAATCAATTTATTTTCCATTTCGTTACCAAAAACACTAGCGTTAATATTTTTTTTATTTGCTACTAGAATGACAGCTAATGGCAAAACAACTTGGATGATATTTTACAAAACAAGAATAATACAATTTTGAGTAATACCATAGCAAATTTTAATATAATTTTGAATAGTACCTTTGTTCACAGTAGTACCAACCTCTCATCAATATTTTATGAATTTTTATGTCGTTTCTTCGCACATTATCTGATCTGGATCAGATCAAACGTCAAGAAACACGGCAATTATTTGCAATCTCAGTTGCTGTATAGGTGGCGGGCCACATAATATTCGGAATCAAGTAGTGAAGCGTAATGTCTCATTTTTTTCGGATATTCTCGCTAAATTAATTAATAAAATATTTGAAACTGGTGAATATCCAAGTGCTCTTTTTCTTGATCTTAAAAAAGCTTTCGATACTGTTTATCATGTAAACCTCTCGCCAAATTATATAATTATGGATTTCGTGGAATATCCTACAAATTCATGTAAACATACTTAACAAATCGTCAAAAATTTGTCAAAATTGATGGGAAGCAGTAGTATTTTTAATGTGCATGGTGGAGTTCCACAAGGTAGTGTACTAGGACCACTACTGTTTTTAATTTTCATTAATGACATTTCGAAATTACTATCGGGCCATATTCGTATTTTTGCTGATGATACCGCAGTATTCTACGAAACAAAAGATCCATTAATTATAACTAACAACATGGAATGCGATATGCATATTTTATTAGATTACTTCAAGTCCAATCTTATTTGTCTGAACCTAGCCAAAACTAAATTTATAATTTTTCAATCACCTCACAAAAGTTCTATCGCAATATCATCTTTCAATATAGAAAATATCGTGGTTGAGAGAGTTGATCAGTTCAAATACCTAGGAGTAACATTATTGACTCTCATATGTTATGGGATAAACATATTAAAATTATATGTAGCAAAATGGCTCCTGTGGTCGGACTTATAAGAAGACTCTCTTATTATCTCCCAAAATATGTATTGAGATTGATGTATTTTGCTTTTATACACCCGAGAATTTTATACAGAATAATCATTTATGGAACTGCGAGCATAAACAAATTAAATCAAATTCAAATCATGCAGAACAAAAGTATTAAAGCTATTATGAAATTACCTCCACGATTTTCTTCATTGTCATTATATAAAACCGAATCAATAACCGAAGTGTCTCTATATATGTATAAGACGTTGAAGATATCTTTATTTCTCTCCAATTTAGAATTTTCAAAAAACAATCATAATTATAACACTAGATTTGCAAATAATTTATCTTGTGGCTCAATAACTAATGAGTTTGGATCTAAATCTATTAGGTTTTCTGGTCCTACTATTTATAATAAATTGCCGGATATCCTCAAAAGTATAGTAAATATTCACCAATTTAAGAAAAATTCAAAAATTTACTATCAATCACTTGTCGCTGATTACATTCAATAAATTCAACCTAGTAGCTTTAAAATAAATAATTTAATAAATTTAACATAAAATTTATTTCATTTATAATGTTGATTTCCTTAAAAAGTGAAGAAATCCATTGGAAATCAACATTAGCCGTGTTTCTTGACGCACAGTGATCCGGATCAAATCACATTTTTCATGCAAACCAAAGACACATTTTGAGCCAAAATGTAATTTGGATCATAATGCGTCTTTGGTTTGCAAGGGAAATGTGATCTGATCTGAATCAGTTAGAGTTATGAGAAGCGGCTATTGATAAGCTTTCGGGTTTTGAATATGAAAACACGTTCAAAGTGTTATTTGATCTTATATAATCATACTTCAAATTTTCAAAGCCATATTCATAACTTTAATTCATGAACGGTTTCAATTTATGAATGATTTACAAATATCACATATATATGGTTGTCATTTGAATAAGGTTTCATTCCATTTTTCATTCATTGTATTGAGTTGAGGTAATGAACATTATTTTTAACTACAGTAAAATGCTGCAAATTATTTTATCTGAAACTTAAAATCCAATTAAGAACTTTCAAAATCCAGTGTAGTAAGCATATAAATATTAATTTCGATTTTCAATTATAAATTACTATCCGGCTGTAGTTAGGATTATCAAACAGATTTACAAATTGTGTTTATCACAATATTTTTTTGTGGCATATGAACGAAATTTAATTTCATATCGAATACACATTTGTACGAATTCGATTTATTTTCGATGATACTTGGAATCGCGCAATCGAGATATACCAAATATTCAACTCGTTTTAATTATATTTTGCTGTTTTTCAACAACACTTTATAAAGTTGTTGATTTTTTATTAATAAAAAATATGTATTTGTCTGTAAAATTTTCAATTAAAACGTTATGTCACTAAGATACATGAGGGTTGAAATTCAATGAAATCGTAATTTGCTGGAGGGTTTATTGAAATTGTATATTTACATGTCAACAATAAATCAATTTAGATCACGAAATTATTGTTTGATAAATTAATATACATAGGTAAAATCCAATTGATATATAGGCTCTTTATATCTAATGGATTTAAATCTAGAAATATTTTATCTGTAATGCTTCTACTTCCCTTTATTCAAACGAAAATCAATATACGAACAGCATCCGTTCAGCAGGAGGCAAATTATGCTCGTGAATTGTAATATTTGTTAGTTCCATCTATGTGTTATTTTTAAAAATAGTAAACAAAGTAGACAATGGTAAATATCATACCACCAACAGCTCGTGTTTTGGTTGATTTAACTCTGCTCTTCCACGCTCCTCCTTCATTTGGCGCTGGTTGCATAATGCACCAATTTATTTTGTCCTTTTAAAAAAAACACATATTAGTCACTATTATTATTTAAAAACTGATATATAATTTCATAGACCCGCTTGCTGATTATTTATAATTTCATTTGTTCGGTTCGATAAATGTTGCTCATCTGATAGTCTTGGTTGGCTTAATCGTCAATTAAGTACTATTAGAAAAGTTCATAAATGTACTTGATTGACTATTAAGCATAGAATTTGCGTCATATCAAGTACCAAGCGGCTGGGCAATATGGTATTCAAGAGCTTCTATCTTGGTATTCTGACTTATTTCATAGGTTCTACTTTCGTTTCGGGACAAATCAGATGATCTAATCTTTTAGTGGCTATAAACAATGTTGACGTCAAACCATAGGTTACCTTTTTAAAGGCGTATAGGCATGTATTTCTGATCGTATCGCTTAAATAATAGTTATTGTTTATATTCCGCTTTGCATATAAATAAATCCATAAGAGCGCATCAAATATTCGTTCTTCCCACAGTGTTTTCAATCGATTTATTCATTTAAATGCCGTTTGAAAAGAAAACAAGTGTTTATAATTCAATATTGATCGTCAGGTAATGAGGAACAAAATTTAATTGAAATAGTTAACTCTTCTAAAACTAACTCAGACGAAAATATATCAAAATTTATATCGTAATATGAATTTAACTATAAAAACAGCAAACATCTGACAGCAAATAACTGATAACAGCAAATATCTGATATTATAAATGATATTTTTGATACACTTCCTTGTTTTTTAGATAAAAATTTAGCAGATATTTCACAAAGTGACAATAATTTTTAAAGGACAAAAAAAAATTGTCATACGTTGAATACATACCTATAAGAATTAACAATAGACATAATTAGAACAGAATCTGTCAATGGAAAGAAATCGGCTACCATTAAATAATATGAATTTACTATAAACAGTTTTATAACCATAGTATAATGAAAGATAATGTAAAAATAAAGCGTGGCGAATACAAAGGAATGATTCCTTATAGAGATGATTTCAAAGCGAACAATCCTCTAGGATCTAAATGATTATTTCATAAGTTATCTGCATTTTATATTTTTTCCGTCTTTTAAATCCCTAACACGCATCTTAATTAGAAAATGCAGTTAATATTCGGAAAAACTTTGAAAAATGCAACATTTCGTATAAAGCAACCTTTATTAGATTCAGCTCTTATTAGATTCATTTAATAAAATTTACTTGCAAAAGACAACTATTATTATATTGTTGTGTTTTCTGTGCCGAATTGCAAGATTTTAATTGTTTTATCGAGTATCAACATTATTACGTCACTTTTTATAATGGGCAAACGAAAACCTAACTTACGCAGAGTTAAAAATTCGCTATTCATGAGAAAATAAGAAAAGGACAGAAAATCAAGGATTTGTGCAAGATCTATAGTATCAATAAAAGCCCTATCTGTATAATATTACAAAATAAGCAAAGAATTGAAGATTTTGCACAAACCACGAAAATGAATCCAAAGAGAATTTCAAAAACTGTTTTTCCAGAGGTTGAGCTGTAAACATGATTTCACAATGGAAGAATTGAACACAAAGTATTAAACAACGAAGCACTACAAATGAATGCTATGAATATTTTTACCTAGAAAAAAGCTTTGAAGTTAATGTAGGTTGGGTTCAAAACTTTAGACAACGACATTCCATTAGAACTATAAAATTTTGAGGGAGAAGAACTATCTGCTGCTGAGTCATTGACGAATTTGTTGAAAAAATATGAATAGAAAATTTGCTTCCAGAGCAGATTTATAACGCTGATGGAATCGGTTTAGTTTTCAAGAATTTAAACAGCAAAACATTAGTGGCACACCATGAACGATATGCTCCAGGACGAAAAAACTCTAAGAAAAGAATTACAGTTACGGCGAGCAAAGACTAACATTAATTATCCTAGAGCCATTAAAAATGTTATGCTACCAAAAATACACTACCGGTCATGTTAAAATGCATGGCTAACTAGAATTTTATTTAAAGATGGTTTTTTAATAGTTTTGTAGCTGAGAACTCAGGTTATTTAAAATCGTAAAAACCACCTATAGAAGCAGTGCTACAACTAGATAACGCAACATGTCATTTTTCGAAACAAGAATTTATTAGCTGATGGCACTGTTGCTGTTGTTTTTTCAAGTAACTCTACTTCTATTCTTCAGCCATTGGACCAAAATATCATATGTCTATGAAACATGGCATATAGAAAAAAATTAATGATTATAATTTATAAGCATTGACTGATGATTTTACAAGTGATAAACTTAAACAAGTCACTAAAAAGACGTTGTATTTATGATAACTGCTTGACTGATGATGAAATTTTGGACTGGGCTGATGAAACTATTTGAACAATGGTTGATGTGAATGATGATAATATTACAGACGTAAATGGTCAAATTTCAGATTCAATAGAAGAAAGTTCTCAAGACATCGACGAAGTAATAATGGCTTTTATTAGAGGGATGAATGGCAACTTTTGTGAAAAAATTAATTCGTCAAAGTTGCGTTTTTCGAATAATTACGTATATTGTTACGACGCTAGGGTTCGTACCCGGGTTATTGACACCTCAGACGCAGATAAAATTATAACGACCAGAATTTAGTCAAACTTACCACTGTTTTTATTTCACACAGTAAAATTTGAAAGTCACTTGTCACTGGAGGGGCGGGAGGCTATGACACAATCTTTTCTGGTTAAAACACGACATTTTCTCTTTCTTCCTTATCACATATTATCTCTTTCTCCATTTGATTACTATTTCTCACGCTGAAATCGAGTAGTATTACCGTTTATGGCGTTAAGTTAAATAGTACTCTCTATCTTTCTAAAAATAAACTCAATCATCAAAATATTTCATTTTCTTCAGTTAGATTGACTTTTATAATATTTACTACATTCATATAAGCATAAAGTACATAAAGTAAAGAATACATGAAGTATAGTTCCACATATAATTACAATCTCATAATAAATTAACTTAATTTTTTAACTAAAAATGAAATTTGTATTCAATAATGTAGTGGTTTACTGTGACAGACAATCTAACAGTTAAATGTGACAGACAATCTAACAGTTGAGCACATTAGTTTAAAGGGTTTTGCAATACTGAAATGGGAAAAGTTTTAAAAAATGTCTATTTAAAAGTTAATGTTTTATTTATTTAAATATAGATAAGACTATCTCGACTTGAGACAATAAAGCAGCACATAATCTTAAAAATGTCTGCATTCCAAATGGCATGTTTTAATTTACATATACTTACCGCTTCTGAAGAATAAAATGATATTATTTAGAAAATTTCAATTGAGACTGCTCAAACTGGTAAAGTACCGAATAAAGCCAACATTTGACATCAACGGTATGTATACAAGTCTTTTCAAATGCTATTTGGTACCAAAACAACATTTTATGATACATCTGTATTCCTACAGTTATTGAAAAACTGGGTCTATTGAAAAGAATATGAACAATCCGAGGTGAGGCTACGTATTAACAGTTAAAGTAAGGGAAGTTAAATTTTACGGGCCGACAATGAATGTGAACCACACCTAAACGTCAATTTTTTTCTGCATTTAATTTGACATTTATCAATTTTAGACTAACTCGATTTCGACTTAAAGTTATTCAGGCATATTATGAAAATGGACGTTCAGATCAAAATACATATTGTACAGTTCGTGATTTTTTCGGTCAATTTAATCGTCCAAATGTGCGTACAATCGGAAAAATTGTGCAAAAATTTGAGCAAACCGGGTCTGTAGGAGATTTTAAAACGCCGGTGTATGCTCGTACTGCAGAAAATATTGCTGCTGTTCGCGATAGTTTGGCTCAAGAGCCGTCCACTTCAACTCGTCGTCGTGCCCAACAATTGTACCTCTCACGCTTGTCGTTGATGAAAATTTTTGCATAAAGACTTGCATTTACACGCTTATAAGATGCAATTGACTCAAGAACTTAAGCCTCTTGATCATTTGAAACGTCAACGGTCAGAATGGTGGCAAGAAATGGCAACAGTGGATGATCAATTTTCGAATAAAATCATCTTCTGTGATGAGGCACATTTTCACCTCAGTGGATTCGTCAATAAGCAGAATTGCCGCATTTGGGCGAACCATAATCCAATAGTGATTATCGAAAAAACCCAATGCACAAAGAGTGACTGTTTGGTGCGGTTTATGGGCTGGCGGCATAATCGGGCCGTATTTTTTCCAAAATGAGGCCGGTCAGGTGAAGATATGGATGTGGACGATATGTGGTTTCAACAGGACGGTGCCACTTGCCACACAGCTAACGAAACAATGGCTCATTTGCGCGACAAATTCAATGACCGTGTTATCTCACGTGGTGGATTGTCAATTGGCTGCCAAGATCATGTGATTTGACACCGTTGGACTTCTTTCTTTTTTTATTAACGGCATAGAACCTCAATTATGCCTAAGCGTCATCGAACATTTGGACCATCGGGTGGAGGTGTGCCGCCGAGGTCGCCGCCGCCATTTGGCCGATATTTTGTTCCATACATAATTGAACCATACCATATTATCATAATAAAAAGAATTGACAGTGATTTCCTAAATAATTTGTGTTTTATTCAAAATAAACATCGGCCCTGTATCATGCCACTGTATTAACATCACGAAGACAATTTCGGTTTTGTCTTAATATTAATTGGAATACCGTTACAAGATTTCTTATTAATAATAGTTTGTTGATTAACAAAGTTACCTCAAAATATAATCTGAGTATCAACAGTATTATTTTTATTTTTGTTGACATTTTTGCCAACCTGACATGAGATTAGCCAACCTGTCAATTGTCTGTATACATGCGCCCACTGATGTAAGCCAATCCCAGGATAAAGACTCATTTTACAATAATCTAGATAATCTGATGGGTTCTATACCGGAGCACGATGTCAAATTGGTGATTGGTGACTTTAATGCTAGAGCTGGCAGAAATCAGACCGACTTATGTAACAACATAGGTCCGTACTCCCGACACGAAACTGCGACCGAGAATGGGGAAAGAATGATGTACTTTGCGATCGCTCATGATCTCAAAGTAGCAAGTACATTCTTTCCTCATAAAAACATCCACTTAGAAACATGGACACACCCACGTAAAACATCCCGAAGCCAAATTGACCATGTGTTGATTTCAAAAGGGCGGGCTCGGGTTGTCCAAGATGTGAGATCGTATCGGTCGTCAACCAAATTCGTAGGCAGTGACCATTTTATGGTTGCTGCAAAGCTACGATGGAAATTTTCGTACAAGTCAGGGAGGACAGGAGAATATACAACGCGATTCTCCTGTGAAGGTCTGATAAATGAAGAAACGCAACGAAAATATCAAGATCTTGTCAGCAATAGCATTATACAATCCAATTACCAATCTGATGATGTGAACAGTGTCTGGGAAGTATTGAAAACCTCGGTTGTCGATGCTGCCCAGCACACTCTCGGTATAGTGAAAACTAAGCCCAAAAATGATTGGTTTGATGAGGAGTGTCGTCTTGCTGTTGAGCAACGAAATATAGCTTTTAATGAAGCGCAGACTCGGTTTACAATCGCAAGGAAAAACAAAGCAGTTCTCGCTAGGAGGACAGCTAAACGCATTTGTAGACTGAAGAAGCGAGAATGGTGGAAGGCTAAGGTCTTAAGAGTACAACAACTCAGCAATGAGCACAATTCGCGTGGTTTCTTTAAAGGAATCACCGAATTGCACCATACCTTAAGATCTCGGTCAACTGCCATTCGGGACCAGGATGGAAACCTCTGTGTTAACGTCGATGCGGTACTCGATACATGGCGTGAACATTTCTCTGATTTACTTAATGTTCCACATGTATCACAAGCTGTGTTTGAATACCCTCAAATACAGACCGCGGAGATGTTCATTGAGGATCCATCCTATGAGGAATTCACAATGGCCATGCAGAAATTAAAGAAAAATCGTTCACCAGGAGTTGATTGCATTAATTCAGAGCTCTTGATATTCGGAGGGCTAACTTTGTGGAACTGTCTTTTCGACCTTGTTCGATTGGTATGGCGAAATGAAGTTATGCCTGACGAATGGAAAGTGGCCGCGTTATGCCCAATTTTCAAGAAGGGTGATCGCTTGAAATGTGAGAATTATCGCGGTATAGCTCTCCTTTGCACAGCATATAAGTTACCGGCATACATTATCTTGGGAAGAATTACTCCTCTAGCGGAGGAAATTGTCGGTGACTACCAAGGAGGATTCCGTCCAAATCGGTCAGTCACTGATCAAGTTTTTTCGCTGCGGATGATTCTTTCCAAGTACTACGAAACATCTCGCGATGTACACCAGGTATTCCTAGATTTCAAGCAGGCCTATGACTCGATCAATCGAGAGAGGCTATGGTATGCGCTTGAATATTTAGGAATACCGAAAAAATATGTACATCTGCGTAAAATGACAGTAACGCAGTCACAATGCTGTGTCAAAGTTGAGAACAGGCTATCGAGAACTTTTGCAATCAATTCCGGTGTTCGACAAGGAGATGCGCTGTCCCCGATACTTTTTAATCTCATGTTGGAATACATCCTTCGTAAAAGTGAAACACCTCAGGACAACATCTTATTCCGACAATCCAATCAACTTCTTGCTTATGCAGATGATATCTGTGTGATTGGATTAAATGGCAACGGAGTGAAAGAGATACTTGATCCACTGGAACAGTGTTCAGCTTCTGTTGGTCTCAAAATCAACGAGTCAAAAACCAAATATCTAATCTCTGGTTTTAGAGACCAAGACGCAATTGATTTCAGTAGTGGTAACCACACGTTTGAAGGAGTGATGAGATTCAAGTATCTTGGATCTCTCATCACTCACGATAATAGTGTGGGAGAGGATATCAAGGTCCGCCTTGCCGCTGGCAATCGGGCTTTGTATCCTCTACGTCCACTGCTGAAATCAAAATATCTTGCAAATACGGATAAGCTGGAACTGTACAGAGTGTTGATCAGACCCGTTGTCATGTATGGATGTGAGAGTTGGACCTTGACGGATGAGTACGAAAGATGGCTTCTAACATTCGAGAGAAGAATCATGCGTGTGATATATGGTCCAAAACGCGACGTCGATGGCACTTACCGAGTTCTTTTCAATCACGAGATCAGGAATTTAATGCAAATTCCTGATATCGTGCATGAAATTAAAGGACAGGGAGTACGCTGGCTCGGACACGTTCTGCGTGCTGATCCGAACCGAATGATACAGCGAACCTTTAAGGGAGAACCGCCTTTCGGTAGGCGAAGAGGTCGCTGTCGGCGACGATGGCTCCACGGCGTAGAGAGCGATCTGGCATCTTCAAACTGCCTACAACGGTTTGAAGAGCTGGCTCGTGATCGAAACCGATGGAGTCAAATTGTTGACACGGTACGGGCCAATAATGGCCTGTAAAAACCGTAAAAAAAAAAAAAAAAAAAAAAAAAAAAAAAAAAAAAAAATCAACAGTATTATAATTAATAATACTATGTGCACAATGAAGAATCTTTTAATGTTTTTGAAAATGAAACCTCATAATCATTTATGTTTTAAAAAATGTACAATAACTTTATTTTGTATTATAATTTTAATAAATAATGAGAATACATAAAATACGCCAGTTACTCGTATATATTAAGGCTTAAAAAATAATTGAAGTAGACGGTAAATTATTCAAGAACTCAACACCAACTAAGGGCAGACAGTTAAGACAAACTAAATCCTGATTTTAAGTCATCACCGAGGAATCAAACCCGAGACCCCCGAATGAGAGAGCAAACACTCTTCTTTCTCTACCAACGAGGTTGAAAAGAGCTTGGTAATGAATATATATGTATATTTATGTACAATTAATAAACCAATGTGGTTTTCTGTGATGTGGCTCCAGCATAGCGGCTTAATGGTTCTATTCTGTATTGCTATACCTCTTATTTTTGGTTCTATACATAATATACGTAATTAAACACTGTCCAACACAGATGATCGCGAAAATCAAATATTGGCTTTATTACTAGAACGCTATCTAATGTATTTGGTGGTATTAGAACCTCAGCCATTCAACTAGTCAAACAGTAGCAATTTTCTAAAATGTATGTCTGTAAAAACTCACACCAGATATCATAGTCACAAGATCGATGTGAAGTTGCGCAATGTATAGATGGCAATACTGCTGGAACATACTAAGAAATTTAATTTGGTTAGATTTAGTTAATTTATATACTGTTAAGAGATCATTGAAAATATTAGAAGAAACGTTTCGAAACGCTAAATTAATAAGTATTTCGAAATTGATCATACATGTATAAAATTTTGTTTTGGATTATACTTTTGAGACTAAAAATTATTTTTTGATTAAAACACAAACCAATTTATGAGTAGACAATTATGATTCAACGGAGTATATAATCATCGATAAAAAAAAATTATTTTATACTCAATATTAATATAATTCCTTGATTGTTGAAAATAATTTTTGACGGTGCAATTAAAAGGTAGCAAGTAAAGAAAATTTATATTAGAAAACAAAATTTTCGCGTAAATCATTTATTTTTCATACAAACTTGCGACTCGACTGTATTAATCCGAAAATGTATATCAGTTAAATAGTTAACAATTTAAGCCTGATTTCCATTAAGAAAAAATACTGACAAAATAGTCAAGGCGGGATAAAAAATATAATTTTTCTTGTAATTTATTGTTGTAGATTCAAAGTGTTTTTTGTCTTTTTTTTCAAAAACAAAAAAAAATTTGAAATTTATTGGTTATGTTATACGTATCTGTCAAAATATATCCACTATAAAAAAAGAAAAAAGTTACAACCGATCTCTTTCACTCTAATGGTATCTTTGATTTTTTTCTCTCTTTGGTTTTCAGTAAAAAATACTAACAAAATAGTTTTCATAATAAACAACAGACTTTATATGTATAGTTATTTATCAGTGAAAATGTGCGTGTACTATGTTTGTGTCTGTCTGCTTCTTACCACTAAGAGGGCTGGATGAGAATTTAGAAAAAATACTGAGAAAAACGTCTTTTCTGTATGTGTGTTGTATATATGATTGTATAAATATTTGTATGTATTGTTACAGAGCTTTCGTTCTGTACCAAGCACACTGTAAAGTATTTATTACTTGTTTGAATTTTTAGGTTGTACCAATGATTTAAATTACATTATAGTATCAAAACTTCTAAATAGTAGCTTAAACATTACGCTTTGTGTATTACACATTAGCTGCGTTTTATTGAACTCTGGAATAGGAATAGGAATGAAAATAATGCACAATAAAACGACACGGAATAGTTTATATGATTTATGTAACAGTTGTCATGGAAACAGCAACGAACTGCCAAAACATACTTTGTAACTGCCAAAAATGACATTTATCACAAAGAAATTTTCATAAGGGCGACAACACATAGAAACAAAAACACTCTGGTGTTGAGCATAAAAACTAAAAGTGGAATAGAATTAATCCAAAACCAACAAAAGGTTGGAATGAAATTATTCCGGTATGAATAAAATATATGGTAACAATACCAATAAAATACACCTATTGTAATGCTAAGATTACATTATTGTTTTCGAGTATTGTTTTCAATATTAGATTGTTGTTTTCCCATATAACAAGTTATCACTTTTAATTTGTTTTTCTTTTTATTAATATTTTGAATTGTTTTGAATTGATACATTAAATAATTAAAATTGATTAAAAAATATGTATTTAAAGTTTTTGGTAGTTTTTTTAAATATTAAAAATTAAACTTATCGACGCCGATATTTATTTGAAAATGGCAAAATAGATTATAAACAAACCAAATAAGAGCGGCAAAGTGTGAAAATCAATTATTGATTATTTTGTGATAATCATTTTGTGAACTAATATATATATATATATATATATATATATATATATATATATATATATATATATATATATATATATATATACAGGGTGTCCCCGATTGGGATGCTGATCCGTTACGGGCTGATTCCTTGGTTCATTTCATGAAAAAAATCATATGGCAGGGGGGGGGGGTCAATTTTTGATATTCTTTGAGATACAGCGCGTTTAAAAAATTTGGTTCGGAAAAAAAGTACAAGCGGATATTAAGCTGTAACTTACAAAATTTTTATCGGACATCAACTAACAAAGTCATTTGACGGACAACTAAATAGGCTATATTTAAGATCTTATTGGCTATCTTGCATCTGTATCCATTTAAGAGCTATGGCGTTTTAAAGTTAAAAAAATAAAAAAAAAATGATATTTTTTTTCATAAATTTGAGTAAATCTCAAAAAAATGCCCTAATAAATTTTTTTTTTACTTAATTTTAATCCGCTATGATCTCCTCTACAATCCCCCAATACATTATTTGTACCCATGTGTTATAGTTTTTTACTTATGAGACGAAGAATGAAAACACTACCCACAAATATAAAACACTACCCACAAATATTTTCTGTTAAAAGATAATGGTAGTGTAAAAATTGTAACAATTTTTTTTCGTTAGTAAAATAAGAGGCGACGATTAGCAACTCATTTGTTTAAATGTTGAAAAACAAAAATTAAATATTTTATTAGTTGTGAGAAACAATCTAGTGTTGTGTCGTTGATTCAAATGAGAAAATAAAATTGATTTAATAAAAAACAAATAAATCATAATAAATTAAATATCACAATGGCACAGTTCTCGGGCGAGGAGTACACGGATATCCATTTTATTTATGGATTCTGCGATGGTAATGCAGCAAGAGCTCGCAATGAATATCAGCGAAGATTCCCAACGCGTCGCGTTCCGGACGCGAGAGTATTTATAAATACTCATAGAAGACTGCCAAACATAATATCAACATCAAATATGCGGGCCGAGCCCCATGCAGTCTCATCCAATCATTTGGATGTCGATGAAGAAATCATAAGAAATGCAACAGCAAATCCAACTGTCAGTATACGGAGGCTCTCCTTACAATTGAACGTCTCTCGCCACAGAATTCATGAAGTATTGCAGAAGGAGAAACTTCATCCGTATCATTCAACACCCGTTCAAGAACTTTTACCGATAGACTTTAGTAAAAGATTGGAATTTTGTAATTGGTTAATTGAAAAGAATTTTGCCGATGATAGGTTTGTGAAACGTATTCTTTGGACGGATGAATCTCAATTTACAAGAGACGGTATAACAAACTTTCACAATCTACACACGTGGGCTTCTGAAAATCCACATTCGAAAAAACAAACATCCTTTCAGCATCGCTTCAGTGTAAACGTATGGGCTGGTGTAATTGGCGATAATTTAATTGGACCATTCATATTACCATCTACATTAAATAGCGAACGCTATTTACAATTTTTAGAAAACGATTTACCACTGCTCCTTGATGATGTTTCACTTGCAAGCCGATTCTTGCATACATATCAACATGATGGTGCACCTAGTCACTGCGGTATAATTGTTAGAAATTTTTTAAACGAAAATTATCCAAATAATTGGATTGGAAGGAATGGTCCAATTCAATGGCCTGCAAGATCGCCCGATCTAACTGTGTTAGATTTTATGTATGGGGAATGATGAAGGCACTTGTATATACCAAAGAGATGGAAACAAAAGAAGAACTAATTCAAAGAATACACACAGCGGCTCAACAGATTAAGGAAGAATTACCAAGAATTGAAATTACGAAAGGTATACTTAATCGAAAATTAGCCTGCATTCAGCAACAAGGAGGACATTTTGAGCATCTTTTATAAATTTTTATAGTTGTTTTATTATGACACTGAATTAAAATTAATTTTAAAAACATTCTAATTGTTTTTTTTTTGTTTAGAAAATACGGCTTTTATAAAAAAAAAATATAGTTTTAAATAAATATTTAGGGAAGTACATTTTAATATTTGTGTGTCGTGTTTTCATTCTTCGTCTCATAAGTAAAAAACTATAACACGTGGGTACAAATAATGTATTGAGGGATTGTAGAGGAGATCATAGCGGATTAAAATTAAGTAAAAAAATTTTTTGAGGCATTTTTTTGAGAAAAACTCAAATTTATGAAAAAAAAATATCATTTTTTTTTTATTTTTTTAACTTTAAAACGCCATAGCTCTGAAATGGATACAGATGCGAGATAGCCAATGAGATCTTAAATATAGCCTATTTAGTTGTCCGTCAAATGACTTTGTTAGTTGCTGTCCGATAAATATTTTGTAAGTTACAGCTTAATATCCGCTTGTACTTTTTTTCCGAACCAAATTTTTTAAACGCGCTGTATCTCAAAGAATATCAAAAATTGACCCCCCCCCTGCCATACGATTTTTTTCATGAAATGAACCAAGGAATCAGCCCGTAACGGATCAGCATCCCAATCGGGGACACCCTGTATATATATATATATATATATATATATATATATTATATGTATATATAATATATATTTAATTGTGGTTAAAGATACTTGTGATTCAGTGTAGTGAAAGTGGTGATAATTAAACTATATTATCTTGATTTATTGTGAACAAAAACATTTTATATAAAATGAATTCAGACTATGATAACATAGAATATTTAGACGATTCACTTGAGGATGAGGTTGAGGATTACGAACTCCCCATTCAAATTGATAAACCGGTGAATACCGATCAAAAAAGAGTGTTTGTTGTGTTGCCGAAAGAAACTAAATCAAAATCTGTTTCGAAAGGTACAGTTCGTGCTATGAGACTAAGCACCGAAGAAAAAGATGTGTTCGACGAGGAACTTCATAAATACTTGTTCGATCGGCCACCATTGTTCAATTATTGTTTGCCATTCAACAAAGAAGTTCCGGTATTATAAATCGGTTGTGGGGTGAGGTATTAGAAGCAATGCTTCCTACCTTCCCAAATATAAATTTGACTAATCTAAAAGAAAGCCTTAAATACCATCGTGATTTATATACCCGATTTAAATCGCACAATGCGAAAGTGCCAAGTGGGTAAGTTGGCACAGTCCCAAAG
Organism: Tipula lateralis; assembly: GCA_963932295.1. Classification (NCBI taxonomy): domain Eukaryota; kingdom Metazoa; phylum Arthropoda; class Insecta; order Diptera; family Tipulidae; genus Tipula; species Tipula lateralis. Next base: position 141,679,594 of record OZ010738.1, read on the forward strand.
CTAGTGCCAAAACATTTGGAGATTTTGAGGCAATAAGATAACGTAATTGCTAAAAGAAAGTAAGTAATGCATAACTTTTATTTACATTTTATAGAAGCTAATTAGTTTTAATTTTGAAGGCAAATAACTAACGTCGACTGTATGGAGCAACCGTTGGACAAAAAAGGGTGAATTTTTTTTTATTTCGTTTTAGGTGACAGAAGAATTCCATCATTTTATTTATATTTATTATTAAATTGAATTTTGTTTGTTTTTGCATGTTATATTTATTATTTAATTGAATTTTGTTTGGTTTGCATTTATTACTTTAGTTTAAACAAATTTAATGGGTTTTTATGCATAATTGATGTTAATTTTTTGAAGTTAATTGCTTTTCCTATAAAAATAAATAGTACAATTAATGATTTAAACATAAAATAAAAATATATATATTTTCTTAATTATTAATTGAATTGCACAAAATTTTCGCATAATTCCATCATTTTATTTATATTAATAATTTAAATATATAAATGTTGAAATATGAAAAAGAGTTAATAAATTTAAATATTAAAAAGAATTTCTCTATAATATTACCAAAATACTTACTTATTTATATGATGCCCTTTTTATCATTGTATTTCGAAAAGTGTCCATGATGTAGCTCTGCTTATTATACCATCGACCATTGCCACGGGATTGAACCATCCCTCATGAAATACTCGGCTAAAGTATTTCGAACTTCAACCGCTGCAGTAGTTGAATTATATGCTCCTTAATAACACAAAAAATAATATGCCATTTGTATTGATATTTAAATTTATGAAAAAATATTACCTTTTAATTTTTAAAAATTTTATTATATAATAGAAAATCAATGTTACCTTGTCTTGAAATTTGCGCTAAGATTCCCACGTCCGTTCGCCAAGTTTTATCAATTAGCTCACCAGTTAAATTTTCACGATCTACTGATCTCAGAACTAAATATTTTTTTTGGTGTGCCTTTGTATTTTCCTCCTCCGCCAGGCAAAAATTGTGTAGGCAAACAACTGCTAGGACAACTTCGTCCGAGTATGCCGTGTTTACTGCCAGCGAGTTTTGCAGCACCCTCCATCGACTGACAAGTAGGCCAAAGGTATTTTCAATCACAAGCCTTGCCCGTGATTGTCGGTAATTGAATATTAATTTGGAATATTCCAAATTACCGGTTGATTTGCCTGCGTATGGTGTCCTTAACCAGGTCTTTAGGCCTAAAATAATTAAATAAATAATTAATGTTTGCTAAAAGAACATCGAGGAGATCATCAACTTACCGAACGCTTCATCTCCTACTAAATAGTAAGGCAAAACTGGGGCCCCTTCAAATATTTCATTTGGGTCGGGTAAATTCATTGCAGAATTATAAAACCGTTCCCCGATTGTGGATTGTTTAAAAACACCACCGTCACTTTGCCGCCCCTGGGCCCCTACATCGATTAGGATCGTCTAGAAAAAGTTTTTGTAGTTAAAAAACTCTGATCCTGAATGTGGTGGGGCCTATAAATATACAATTAATTACCATTCATGAAATTCATTTATTCTTTGTTTTAAGTAATACTTACAACAATCCGGATATGCTTCCCATCTATGGCTCCAACACAATTAGGAAAGTTCCAACGTTTAGTAAAAGCTCCTCCTCCTTTAAGACGAGCCATAGTGCATCTAATGTGTCTCGTATTGCCACACATGTTGTTGCTTTACCTAATCGAAAAGCGTAGCTGATGGAAGCTTGACTATCTCCGGTAGCAAGATATCTAGAATCAAAGATAAGTTTTATTATTTGTTTTAAAAAATCATATCAGTATATATGAATACATATATCATTGTAATTTTTTAATTTCAATTGTATACATATTCAAATTTGTCACAACATCAAGAGAAGCCGATTAAATTACATAGACTAACGGTGCATACCTTAATGTTAATGCCAATTTTGTTGCAGGAGGAATTGGAGATCTGAATAGACTGCTGCTTTTTAATATGCGGGCCGACTAAATGAAGCAGTTTATTAAAACTGTTTGGTGACATACATAGTTAAAAAATGAATCGATATCATTTAGCCGCATTTCATTAATTAATGTTTCGGCCCCATGCATATATCTATTTTCTTCCGTTAAGATTGGGCGTACCCACCATCTACGGGTTTTCTTTCCTTTTTTATTTAATAATTTTACATCGCGATACTGTCGTTTGCGGTGTTCATTAATAATCAGCAAACCAACAGCCGCGACACAAGCCAATACATCAGTATGGTTATCCATCACTACACGTATTTATCACTTTTAATATTATAAAACTTCTCGATTGTTATCGAATCTCGTGTGTCATGGAAAATTCCACGTAAATTTGGCGGGAACATTTTTTTCTTTCTCGAATATAAATACGGTGGACTCGAAAGAAAGATCCTCTTATAGCTTTAGTTTTTTCGACATCAATAATAGTTCCGGAGTGAACCAAAACAAAACAAAAATATTTTATAAAATATAAAGTTAAATATTTCACCTAATTAATATTGGATAAATAATATATAAACCGGTGATATCTCATGCTACCATTATTCTTTTAAAATTGTTGGTGATTTTTTTTTTTGAGAAGGTTTTTTGTTGAGAACTTTGGCTTGTTGCTAAGTAGCCCAAAGTTAAAGCCTTAAACAACAATATAAATAAAACCAATTTATAGTTCAAAATATTTATAGACTAAGTATAGTATACTAAGCTAAGTTAAACGAAAAAAAATTGTAATAATAATAGTGAACAGTAATAATAAAACTCAAAATAAAATTAGAACTGTGCCAAAAGACTAAAATAATACAATTTGAGTGCAATTAATATCAACTAGTAATCTAATATATATAAATTCTACGAGTTAGGCGCAGTATTCTATTCTCCGCAACGCATCAGAAACGCTTTGGTACCAAAGGTGAGCAATATAAATAATACCAATAATTCACATCATAATAATAATAGTAATAATTACTGTTATAATAATAATAACATAGTAGTAATTTTAATTTTTCATTCAGACCTTAAGATTTTCTTTTTTTTTTTATATAAAGTTAGTATTCTAGTTTTAAGTTAGCTAGGTGATTAGGGTGTTTATTTCTATTGTTGGTGATTAATTGAATTATTTTTGTTTTCTATACGGGTTTTAAAATTAAAATTTAAAAACAATATAGATTTTTCTTATTTTCAATAAACCTTTGTTATTCACATTTGTGCAATCACCAATATTTTACTTATTTTTTTTTTTTGATTTAACACTGAGATTGGTTTCACAATGAACTAACGCCGACTCCCCAATTTTGAGGATGAGTTAGAGTGAGCGTCGTGGTCAAATACAGGTAGGTAATCAGAATCCATCCATCCCAGCGGTTAAAACTGGTCATATATCCTCTTCACTCCCCCACGCCCATAACCCTGAAGCTTAGCCGGCAACGACCGCGAAGAGTCCATGTGTGACCCAAACATTTCTTGGCATCACGTATAGTTTGGAGGAGAACCCTTTTTATTATCTATTTAAATTTTCACCGCTCTTTCGATTCCATTTTTTTCTTTTGTTTTTGCTTTTAACTTTCAAATTTCATTTCCTCATTTTCTCAACCTCTGTTATTTTATTTAGAATTTTCAATCCGCCTCTCCAAACTATATGAATGCTACAGTATTTATGTATTAACATACGTATTTGTGTCACCAACTTGAGTGAGTTTATGTGTATGGATGTGTGTGTTTATAGATGTTCAAATTTATATATTATTTCTATTTATTTTTTTGTATCGTTGGATTTTTAACATATATTTAATTTAAGATTTTTTCAATTACTTGATTTTGAGCTATTTACTTATTAATTTTTTGGATAACAATGTTGAATCAAGTAGTTTCCTCATTTTAAAATACCATAAAATCTATCGTTTCATTGGTAAAATTTAGTATAATGCAATAAACAAATTAATTTTACATTTAAAATTGTACCACAGAGAACATACAGAGAACCAGAGTCAAGTATACTTTGTTGTGTACTGTTCAAAAATCAAAAAATTTTTAGGGGAATAAATGTATAGTCAACGGTGCAACTATACATTTTATAGTCTTCTCATTTCTTCTTTTATATAAAATATAGCAGCCGAATTAATGGTTAATTCAAAACCTTTCACAAATTTAAAATAATTTTCTTTCGGTGAAATCAGTTTTAAATTTTTAAATAAACTATCGATTCTTGTAAATATTTCTATATATTATTGCCTTTTCGAAGAGCCTGTTCATAGGGATTCTTCATAGAGAAATTTCGGCAATTGATACAGTCGAATATATTACTAAACCTTTCGACTAAATTGGCTGTTGGAATCGCATTTTTGAGGTAAGGTCCAAACGTTTCCGGTGAAACCTGTAAAACGAAAATCAATCTTAGGTTATCTGCATTTGTGAAATATTTCAATTCTATTGCCCGTCTTTTAAAATCATTTATGGCACATTTGGCTACGGCATATTTTACGTAGAATACTCATTTCGAGTGGAAATTTTTGTTAGAAATATTTTGAAATATTTTACTTACAGTAAAAAAAACCACGCCACTCGGAACATCTATTTTCTGTAGAAAATTTTCACATTTCAATACAAGTTTTCATACAGTACTGTATGGTATAAACTATTTTGAAACTTAAACTAGTAGGCTACAAATAAACCACTACCGAATAAACCTATTTCAATTTTATCAAATACTTTGCACACATTCATAATCATTACTTTATTTTATATCGGCTGCTTGAATTAATATTTTATATAAAAAAAGAAATGAGAAGACTATAAAATGTATAGTTGCACCGTTGACTATACATTTATTCCCCTAAATTTTTTTTGATTTTTGAACAGTTCACAACAAAGTATACTTGACTCTCGTTCTCTGTATGTACTCTGTGATTGTACCATAAATGTAAACCTTAAGACAATTTTGTATGTAAGCAAGCTAATTGCCTTTTAAAATTTCGAAATATAAATTATTTTAGGATAAATGCATCCTTGCGAAAACGTCTTTCTTACCAGAGATATTTCCAAGGGTAATAGAAATTTGCCAAATTTGGAGTTGCTAATAAATAATGGATCCGTGTTTAATAATGATGAATTATCCGTAGTAGTATATCCTATTAATGAAGCTTATAATTCATTAAATACTGAATAACATTCTGCCTCTGTTAATTTATTTAGTTTACCATTTATTTGTTCCATATCAATTAATAAAAATTTATCCATAAATTCATCAGTTTTAACCGTGTCTATATGATAAAAATCTTTTTATTCGAAAGGATGTAAATTATATTTAAGACCAAGTCAAACAATTTTAAATCAACCGATTAGAAATAATAAAGTTAAAAATTAAAACAAAATAACAATGTATTCCAATCAGTGAGATTTTAATTCAGTATGTAAACTAAAATACTGATAGTGAATAGACTTTTGAAAGAATATGATTTATTTGCAAATTTAATTCTTTACGCTTGAAAACAGTATCAATGAAATTCATCAACAAGGTGTTCCAATACTGAATTAAAATGAATGTAAAGGAGTACGTTTTCCGATAAAATTTCAATTAACGTTTAATTTTTGAAACTCAAATAGTTTAAGACTACACAGTGAATGCTTTAAATAAATTAGAAGCCAATACTATTTGCTGATCTATCAAAAACCAATTAGTACCAAATTATTTGGCAACTAGACATAAGAGGCCATAAACATCCTATAGGTAAATTGTATAATAAATATATGTGTAAGCAAAGAAGGGTTAAATAATTTCTAAAAAATTACAAAAAAGTTTTACATCAAGAAAACAATTTAACATCATCTTCAAGTAAATATAGTAACATATTTATTTGGTTAATATTTTTTATAATGTTTTATATTCTTAACAGATATGTCAACAACTGAGTTTGAATTAGTAATCATTAAATGAATCAACACACATCAAGAGTCCAAGATCACTTATTGTAACAAAGTGTGGAAGAAACAGCACAAATGTGGATAAATGAAATTATAAACAAAAATGATGTTTCGAATATTTTTGATGATTGGCCTTTTACAAACATGCTTGTGGCCCAGAATTGGTATATACTCTCAATGCATTTATTGAACATTAAAATTCAATTTTAATCTTATTTTCAATTTTTGATAAATGCTAAATTTCAATCAATGTATAAAAACCAAGGTATAGTAAATGGAACGATTTCGAAATTAAAATTAATGATATAGTTCTAGGTTATATAAAACATAGATGATTAAAGTGTTTTTAAAAATATTTAACGTAAAAGATCCCAACAAAACAACACTCGATTCGGCAAAAAATATAAATAGACACATTATATTGCAGTCCGTTTTTTAGAAGCCCAGAAGCCCTTGATACCACTTTTAAAATATTATAGTTTAAATATAAAATATCTGGCTGTAAAGTTATTTATCCAACTTTTTTATATAATTTGAAAACCAGCGATGATCAGAACATACCGTAATTACTTTGATATCAGATAGAAACAACACGCCGTAGTTATTACTATTTCTTAGAAATTATTGTTTATTTAATAATTTGTTGTACATTGATATAATAATTTTGCTTTAGATAATTTTTTTTAACTATATTTTTTTTTGGTTATTCAAACTATTAAATTTAAATTTTAATGGTTGATTTAATTTTATTGTTATTTGGTGTTGACAGAATGTTTTTTATTTTAAAATAAATTTTTTTTAAAATAATAAAATAGATATTTTCTTATATTTTAAAATAAACTTGATTTTTTTGTTTACTTTTAAAGACCGTGAAAGCTGTCACTTATAAGATGAGAGCGAAAAACTGAATAATGAGACTCTATAGCAGGTTTATATTGAACTCTGAAAAAGGAATAGGAATGTCAATAGTGAACAATAAAACAAGACGGAATTGTTTATGTAACAGTTGGTAATATGTCATCGACAACGAACTGTCAAAAATTGAATTTCATTTGATAAAATTATCTCTAGTTTGTATTCATTGCAAATTATTTGAAAATTTTAATAATTATTTACAATATAATAACAGCAAGTATTATAAAAATAGCCAAAACAACTACATACAATAATTAAAAACTCACTTATTGCTGGGTACATGCTTTAAATACATATATTAATACGATTTCAATGCTAAAGTTTATTTAGATCAATTTCCTTCTAATAGCCATGAAAAATGTGATGTAGATAAAATTATGATTTCCTTTCTATCAAACATCACATAGTTAAAAATATAATAATTTGTAGGTTGAGTAAGAAGAAAATAGACAAGAAGCGAAATAAAAGCTCTTCTGGTACGAATTTCCAACCGATAAATAGAATTTCATCATCCCGTGACGTACTTTTGTGTAACAAAGGAACATTAGTAAAGGCCGAAATGTGCTATGATTTGTCTTCTGATCACTCTCCGGTATTAATAACTCTTAACACGCAAGTTATTCAACTAGAGCCATCTAGATTCCTGACGAAACAACATACTAGGTCTCTATTTAAGTCTACAATAAGCTAGAAGTGTTTGTTGAGTATTCCATTAAAGACAAACTATGAAATGGACGTAGCGGTTCAACAACTAACTAGTATTCTACAACAAGCCGCTAAGATCGCTACCCCGATTAACGCCACACTGATCAAGTCTGGCAATGGCAACTCTACAGGTCACCTACTCTTAAATCAAGGTTAAATAAAGCGACTAAAATGGTGAAAATCGCTCTGTTAAATAAACATAACGCAGAGCTTCAACATTATCTCAAGGGACTTACAGCTACTGAAGCAACGGATTTCTCATTATGGAAAGCTACACGTAAGCTGAAACGACCAACACTCTCATTCCCTCTAATACGACTCTCTGACGGAAGCTGGGCAAGAAAAGTCGTTGAAGTTAGCCCGAAATTTCAGCCCGAAAAAAATGGTGCGTTTCTTGGATAAAGTGTATAGTTAGCCCGAAAAAGTGTAAATGTAAGTAAAAAATGTAGTACCATCCCGAATTAAATTTTTTTCAAACTAAATATAGATGATTAAAAAAACATCTATATTACAAATACACGAGTAGTACATAAATTTAATTCTTTCATAATCTATATAAATCAAAATAAAGTAATAAGTATACATATTCATATGAAAGAAACCATGCAATTAAACACATACTAAATGTATTTAAATCCAGTTTAAGTTCTTTTCTTAAATTTGCTAATGCCTATACTAAAGATGTTCGAGTATAGTGGTATATATCACCAGATAGGCCATGATCATGCCAATATACCATGGGCACCACTGGTTCATATCATGAAGATAAGGCATTCATATTTCAGTTACACTTTCTACATAATAATAATTATTGTAAGGGTGAATTCTTAAATTCGCTGGGGTCTATACTAGAGATGTTCGAGTATGGTGGCATATATCACCAGATAGGCCATGATCATGCCAATATACCATGGGCACCACTGGTTCATATCATGAAGATAAGGCATTCATATTTCAGTTACACCTTCTACATAATAATAATTATTGTAAGGGTGAATTCTTAAATTCGCTGGGGTCTATACTAGAGATGTTCGAGTATGGTGGCATATATCACCAGATAGGCCATGATCATGCCAATATACCATGGGCACCACTGGTTCATATCATGAAGATAAGGCATTCATATTTTAGTTACACTTTCTACATAATAATAATTATTGTAAGGGTGAATTCTTAAATTCGCTGGGGTCTATACTAGAGATGTTCGAGTATGGTGGCATATATCACCAGATAGGCCATGATCATGCTAATATACCATGGGCACCACTGGTTCATATCATGAAGATAAGGCATTCATATTTCAGTTACACTTTCTACATAATAATAATTATTGTAAGGGTGAACTCTTAAATTCGCTGGGGTCTATACTAGAGATGTTCGAGTATGGTGGCATATATCACCAGATAGGCCATGATCATGCCAATATACCATGGGCACCACTGGTTCATATCATGAAGATAAGGCATTCATATTTCAGTTACACCTTCTACATAATAATAATTATTGTAAGGGTGAATTCTTAAATTCGCTGGGGTCTATACTAGAGATGTTCGAGTATGGTGGCATATATCACCAGATAGGCCATGATCATGCCAATATACCATGGGCACCACTGGTTCATATCATGAAGATAAGGCATTCATATTTTAGTTACACTTTCTACATAATAATAATTATTGTAAGGGTGAATTCTTAAATTCGCTGGGGTCTATACTAGAGATGTTCGAGTATGGTGGCATATATCACCAGATAGGCCATGATCATGCTAATATACCATGGGCACCACTGGTTCATATCATGAAGATAAGGCATTCATATTTCAGTTACACTTTCTACATAATAATAATTATTGTAAGGGTGAACTCTTAAATTCGCTGGGGTCTATACTAGAGATGTTCGAGTATGGTGGCATATATCACCAGATAGGCCATGATCATGCCAATATACCATGGGCACCACTGGTTCATATCATGAAGATAAGGCATTCATATTTCAGTTACACTTTCTACATAATAATAATTATTGTAAGGGTGAATTCTCAAATTCGCTGGGGTCTATACTAGAGACGTTCGAGTATGGTGGCATATATCACCAGATAGGCCATGATCATGCCAATATACCATGGGCACCACTGGTTCATATCATGAAGATATGGCATTCATATTTCAGTTACACTTTCTACATAATAATAATTATTGTAAGGGTGAATTCTCAAATTCGCTGGGGTCTATACTAGAGATGTTCGAGTATGGTGGCATATATCACCAGATAGGCCATGATCATGTCAATATACCATGGGTACCACTGGTTCAGATCATGAAGATAAGGCATTCATATTTTAGTTACACTTTCTACATAATAATAATTATTGTAAGGGTGAATTCTTAAATTCACTGGGGTCTATACTAGAGATGTTCGAGTATGGTGGCATATATCACCAGATAGGCCATGATCATGCCAATATACCATGGGCACCACTGGTTCATATCATGAAGATAAGGCATTCATATTTCAGTTACACCTTCTACATAATAATAATTATTGTAAGGGTGAATTCTTAAATTCGCTGGGGTCTATACTAGAGATGTTCGAGTATGGTGGCATATATCACCAGATAGGCCATGATCATGCCAATATACCATGGGCACCACTGGTTCATATTATGAAGATAAGGCATTCATATTTTAGTTACACTTTCTACATAATAATAATTATTGTAAGGGTGAATTCTTAAATTCGCTGGGGTCTATACTAGAGATGTTCGAGTATGGTGGCATATATCACCAGATAGGCCATGATCATGCTAATATACCATGGGCACCACTGGTTCATATCATGAAGATAAGGCATTCATATTTCAGTTACACTTTCTACATAATAATAATTATTGTAAGGGTGAATTCTTAAATTCGCTGGGGTCTATACTAGAGATGTTCGAGTATGGTGGCATATATCACCAGATAGGCCATAATCATGCCAATATACCATGGGCACCACTGGTTCATATCATGAAGATAAGGCATTCATATTTTAGTTACACTTTCTACATAATAATAATTATTGTAAGGGTGAATTCTTAAATTCGCTGGGGTCTATACTAGAGATGTTCGAGTATGGTGGCATATATCACCAGATAGGCCATAATCATGTTAATATACCATGGGCACTACTGGTTCATATCATGAAGATAAGGCATTCATATTTCAGTTACACTTTCTACATAATAATAATTATTGTAAGGGTGAACTCTTAAATTCGCTGGGGTCTATACTAGAGATGTTCGAGTATGGTGGCATATATCACCAGATAGGCCATGATCATGCCAATATACCATGGGCACCACTGGTTCATATCATGAAGATATGGCATTCATATTTCAGTTACACTTTCTACATAATAATAATTATTGTAAGGGTGAATTCTCAAATTCACTGGGGTCTATACTAGAGATGTTCGAGTATGGTGGCATATATCACCAGATAGGCCATGATCATGCCAATATACCATGGGCACCACTGGTTCATATCATGAAGATAAGGCATTCATATTTCAGTTACACTTTCTACATAATAATAATTATTGTAAGGGTGAACTCTTAAATTCGCTGGGGTCTATACTAGAGATGTTCGAGTATGGTGGCATATATCACCAGATAGGCCATGATCATGCCAATATACCATGGGCACCACTGGTTCATATCATGAAGATAAGGCATTCATATTTCAGTTACACTTTCTACATAATAATAATTATTGTAAGGGTGAATTCTTAAATTCGCTGGGGTCTATACTAGAGATGTTCGAGTATGGTGGCATAAATCACCAGATAGGCCATGATCATGCCAATATACCATGGGCACCACTGGTTCATATCATGAAGATAAGGCATTCATATTTTAGTTACACTTTCTACATAATAATAATTATTGTAAGGGTGAATTCTTAAATTCGCTGGGGTCTATACTAGAGATGTTCGAGTATGGTGGCATATATCACCAGATAGGCCATGATCATGCTAATATACCATGGGCACCACTGGTTCATATCATGAAGATAAGGCATTCATATTTCAGTTACACTTTCTACATAATAATAATTATTTGTAAGGGTGAACTCTTAAATTCGCTGGGGTCTATACTAGAGATGTTCGAGTATGGTGGCATATATCACCAGATAGGCCATGATCATGCCAATATACCATGGGCACCACTGGTTCATATCATGAAGATAAGGCATTCATATTTCAGTTACACTTTCTACATAATAATAATTATTGTAAGGGTGAATTCTCAAATTCGCTGGGGTCTATACTAGAGACGTTCGAGTATGGTGGCATATATCACCAGATAGGCCATGATCATGCCAATATACCATGGGCACCACTGGTTCATATCATGAAGATAAGGCATTCATATTTCAGTTACACTTTCTACATAATAATAATTATTGTAAGGGTGAATTCTCAAATTCGCTGGGGTCTATACTAGAGATGTTCGAGTATGGTGGCATATATCACCAGATAGGCCATGATCATGTCAATATACCATGGGCACCACTGGTTCAGATCATGAAGATAAGGCATTCATATTTCAGTTACACTTTCTACATAATAATAATTATTGTGAGGGTGAATTCACTGGGGTCTATACTAGAGATGTTCGAGTATGGTAGCATATATCACCAGATATGCCATCTTATTATACACGCAGAATTCTGTGACATTTCTGCAGTGCAGTAGACTTTCTAGTGCTTGAGTAAGTTTGGTAGTTGCGAATTATTCTTCTTGCACGACGTTGAAATCTGTCCAGTAATAGGAGGGTTGTGCCGGATGCACCACCCCAAACTTGTCAGCAGTATTTAATACATGGTCTAATGAAAGTCTTGTATATCAGAGAATTTGATGCGATTGAAAAAACCTGCATCGATTGAGGAACCCAAGTTTTTTAGATGTTGATTTAGCCAATGCAACAATGTGTTCATTCCATTTTAGGTTGTTACTTATTTGAACACCAAGCAATCGAATTGAGTTACAAACCATGAGGACATGATCTTTTACAAGAAATGGGTGTTGGTTGCGACTTTTTTTACGTGAAAATATATTTAGGTATTGTTTTCTTCAAATTTTTCCTGGTTTTGTTTACCCCACTCAAATTTTGTGCTCAAATCGAAATTAAGGAATGTTACCACTTCCAACCGTTTAATATTTAAAAATCTCGAACGAACTAGAAGAATGCAATGTGGCATCATTCGCGAACCTGTGAATTGAGTTGACAGTGCTATTCAATAAATCGTTGATGTATAACAAAAACAAAGTTAATGAAAAAACTGAACCCTGAGAGATTCCGGCATTTGGAGAGTGTGTCGATGATAAGCTCCTATTTAGCACGACGTTGAATTTTCTTTTATTGGGAAACCTTTTTTTTCTACTTGATGGTCATCGAGTCTAAACCATATGCCAAAAGTTTACAAACAAGATTCTCAAAGATTGCAAAGGCTTCTCCGTGTTATTCTTGGACGAGTTCAGTCTTGTTTCAATCACGTTTCATTACTGGTTGCACCATTGCAATATTCCAGGAGTTCGGATAGTAGCCTTGCTTATATCATAGGATAAAAATTTTAGTAAGTGTTGGAGCCAAGTCACTGGCAAACTCCTTCAATATTCGCACTGGAATTTCATCAGATCCGGTGGCTGTATTAAAATTTACTGTATTAATTTATTGATTACAAAAGATAGTTTTCTCCAAGATGTTAACGGAGTTAATTTTAGCACCACAATACGGAAATGATGGAGGTTTAATTTCATCAGGAACAACCAGTGTCGAGTTTGAAGTGAAGATGTTCGTCAGTAAGTTAGCCTGTAAATATGGATCCACAACCAACGCGTCTGCTCGTGTCAATGCAGAAACAGATGTTTTGGAAATATTTGCAACCGATTCGGCCATCTGGTAAAAGTGGCAATCAGTCTAATAATCTAACTCGACAGCCATATTATCTTTCTTGTCGTCGGCTCTTTTCGCTTCTCTAGCACAGATTTGTTTGCATTTGGTATGTATCGCCCTGTATTCATCATAAGGAATTATTGTGAGTTAGGGAGAATCTTTAAATTCGCTGGGGCCTACACTACAGATGTTGATAGATTTTATACTAGAGATTTTGATATGTTTTCATACATGTGTAATTTTGTTTATTTCTTTCGGTATATAAGTATTTGAGGTTTTATTAAAACCGAAGATGGATTTCGAATAATTGGAACGTATGTGCCTAAGTTATCGTATTTTTCCCACTTTTGGTTCACTATGCCGTAACATATATAATGTCCTTCCGATGCTTTTGGAAACTTAATAACTGGCTCATTATGAATAAAACTTATAACTGACGATACTTTATACTCAATATTATTCAGCATTATAGTATCTTGTAATTGAGATAATTTTACTGACACCTCATCCACTGATTCTGTGTCTATGCACACTATTTCTCCATATGATTTTAAAATTGGTTCCATTAATTGAAAGCATACATTGCATTTTTTCTTTGGAATTTCCTCCAAACAACTTTCAATATGTGAAATTCCTAAATTTTCATATTTGCTTATATTCAAATAAATAATTGGGCGTTTTTCGTTTTCTTGTTATGAACAATGATTGTTTGTACATTTTAGTGTTACGTTCAAACTTGGAACATTTTTAAATATGTTCTTGCAAACATTAAAGAGCTCTGTTGTGCAATCTGACGTAAATCCTGACATTTGCACCAAGATTTCTTTCCGAAGTTCGTACACTTTATTTATATCATTATTTAGTAATGATTCCAATAAAAGTTTAGTGCGATGGTTTTCCAAGTTGTTTAAAAAACTTTCTTTTTTGTGTATGGCCAAACCTATTGCTTGATAAATAGAGTCAATTACACACGTATTTTTATAAAAACTACAAGTTTTTAAAGCATTTCTTATTAATGGTAGTCTTACATTAGCATCGCATTTAAAAACTGATCTAGGCTTTGGAAGTTTTCGGTTTTTAGGAGTGTGACTTTGGCTTAATGTTGTCATAGTAGTTATGTTTTGTTCTACAATTGGCATTTGTTTAAATGAATGTGAAAAATTAAAATCAAAACTACTCGTATTTCTTTGTTTTTTGGAAGTAATAGGAGACGAATGTGAACTCTTCCTTTTCCAGATTGAACAGCTGTTTTGAATATCTAAGATATTAGGTTCACTGTTAGGCGTTATTTCAGTTATAATTTTTGATTGATTCGCTGAAAATTTAGACTGAGTATAATATTTCTTTATAAACTGTTTTATTTCTATTGTTTAATTCACGTACGAAACGACCAACCTTTAATGGCATTTTACCTATTTCTAAAGTACGACTTGTTGAAGTGAATCTTCTTTTCAAAAAAGAAAAATAATTTTCAACATGACCATTGCTAAGTCGAGACCCATTGCGTAGTATTCCCGTAAACAATGGTAAAATGGTGGCGTATTTTTTTAAAAATACAGAATGGAAAGCAATATTATACAATTTGTTTAAGCAAGCTTCATCGGAATCGACTGAAATAGATTCATTTATTGTGCTACTTATTTCGTACAAATCGTTATAGAAAGGACTTTGTTGGTAAATTGGGCACGAAAACTCCTTTTTTGGTAGTTCCTCGACAGTACAAATATGGGATTGAGATGTACGAGTAACAATAAAATTTGATTTTACATTTGTTTTATTTGTTGCAATTATGGTAATTAATTCATCGAAAGATCTTTTAACGTCAATTATATTTCGATTTCAATAATATTGAAAATTTTCGCCAAATTTCTTTAACGGCTTCATAGTCTGAGGCAACTATCAAAGAAATCACCTCCTTAATAAATTTATGTATTTCCTGGGATTTGCCAAAATATTTGAATATATCACGAGCGATTGTATGAGACATATGGGAACAGCAAAGATGAACTTTAATCGTTTGTTCTTTTCATTTTACACATTGTACATTTGTTGCCCACATGTGTGTTATTTTCAAATACTCTATCAAATTCATCCTATTAAAAGCATCCAGTACTGAATGAATCTCTGCATAAGAAAAATCTACCACAACAGTATTGAAAATTGGCCAACACTTTAAATTTTTTCAATTATTAATCTAAATTCTCTAAGCCAATTTGCAATTGTGCGGGTGTTGTGGCTAGAGCTAATCATATCGCATATTGGAAATGGACTAGCAGTATCTTTCTCCTGAGATTTAACTGGCAGGACGAGTGCATAGTACATAACAGACTTGCATGTCTTATAAGGTTTACGTACAAGTCCGCCAGTAGCATCTAAATAAACAATAAAATCAAGTTCCCGCGATTGTTCCTTAATTTTTTTCAAAACAGAG
Source organism: Tipula lateralis (assembly GCA_963932295.1). NCBI lineage: Eukaryota > Metazoa > Arthropoda > Insecta > Diptera > Tipulidae > Tipula > Tipula lateralis. Next base: position 141,695,528 of record OZ010738.1, read on the forward strand.
CGTTGGCTTTTGCTACAAGTAGTTATACAGAATGGATTTTTAGCTACTTGGTGAATAAACGATTCCTCCTGACTCAAATCTGTTTCCTCTTTCTCCAAATGCACATCTTCTATGTCATCTACATGTTTGTCATGCAACAATAGACTTTCTGATCTAATTTTGCTCAGAACTCGTCTATCCTTTAATAAAACTGCCGTATTAATCTTTTCAAAAACTGGAAGATTCTCTTCATTCATAAGAGTTTGAAACAGTATAGACCCCAGCGAATTTAAGAGTTCACCCTTACAATAATTATTATTATGTAGAAAGTGTAACTGAAATATGAATGCCATATCTTCATGATATGAACCAGTGGTGCCCATGGTATATTGGCATGATCATGGCCTATCTGGTGATATATGCCACCATACTCGAACATCTCTAGTATAGACCCCAGCGAATTTAAGAGTTCACCCTTACAATAATTATTATTATGTAGAAAGTGTAACTGAAATATGAATGCCTTATCTTCATGATATGAACCAGTGGTGCCCATGGTATATTGGCATGATCATGGCCTATCTGGTGATATATGCCACCATACTCGAACATCTCTAGTATAGACCCCAGCGAATTTAAGAGTTCACCCTTACAATAATTATTATTATGTAGAAAGTGTAACTGAAATATGAATGCCTTATCTTCATGATATGAACCAGTGGTGCCCATGGTATATTGGCATGATCATGGCCTATCTGGTGATATATGCCACCATACTCGAACATCTCTAGTATAGACCCCAGCGAATTTAAGAGTTCACCCTTACAATAATTATTATTATGTAGAAAGTGTAACTGAAATATGAATGCCATATCTTCATGATATGAACCAGTGGTGCCCATGGTATATTGGCATGATCATGGCCTATCTGGTGATATATGCCACCATACTCGAACATCTCTAGTATAGACCCCAGTGAATTTGAGAATTCACCCTTACAATAATTATTATTATGTAGAAAGTGTAACTGAAATATGAATGCCATATCTTCATGATATGAACCAGTGGTGCCCATGGTATATTGGCATGATCATGGCCTATCTGGTGATATATGCCACCATACTCGAACATCTCTAGTATAGACCCCAGCGAATTTAAGAGTTCACCCTTACAATAATTATTATTATGTAGAAAGTGTAACTGAAATATGAATGCCATATCTTCATGATATGAACCAGTGGTGCCCATGGTATATTGGCATGATCATGGCCTATCTGGTGATATATGCCACCATACTCGAACATCTCTAGTATAGACCCCAGCGAATTTAAGAGTTCACCCTTACAATAATTATTATTATGTAGAAAGTGTAACTAAAATATGAATGCCTTATCTTCATGATATGAACCAGTGGTGCCCATGGTATATTGGCATGATCATGGCCTATCTGGTGATATATGCCACCATACTCGAACATCTCTAGTATAGACCCCAGCGAATTTAAGAGTTCACCCTTACAATAATTATTATTATGTAGAAAGTGTAACTGAAATATGAATGCCATATCTTCATGATATGAACCAGTGGTGCCCATGGTATATTGGCATGATCATGGCCTATCTGGTGATATATGCCACCATACTCGAACATCTCTAGTATAGACCCCAGTGAATTTGAGAATTCACCCTTACAATAATTATTATTATGTAGAAAGTGTAACTGAAATATGAATGCCATATCTTCATGATATGAACCAGTGGTGCCCATGGTATATTGGCATGATCATGGCCTATCTGGTGATATATGCCACCATACTCGAACATCTCTAGTATAGACCCCAGCGAATTTAAGAGTTCACCCTTACAATAATTATTATTATGTAGAAAGTGTAACTGAAATATGAATGCCTTATCTTCATGATATGAACCAGTGGTGCCCATGGTATATTGGCATGATCATGGCCTATCTGGTGATATATGCCACCATACTCGAACATCTCTAGTATAGACCCCAGCGAATTTAAGAGTTCACCCTTACAATAATTATTATTATGTAGAAAGTGTAACTGAAATATGAATGCCTTATCTTCATGATATGAACCAGTGGTGCCCATGGTATATTGGCATGATCATGGCCTATCTGGTGATATATGCCACCATACTCGAACATCTCTAGTATAGACCCCAGCGAATTTAAGAGTTCACCCTTACAATAATTATTATTATGTAGAAAGTGTAACTGAAATATGAATGCCTTATCTTCATGATATGAACCAGTGGTGCCCATGGTATATTAGCATGATCATGGCCTATCTGGTGATATATGCCACCATACTCGAACATCTCTAGTATAGACCCCAGTGAATTTGAGAATTCACCCTTACAATAATTATTATTATGTAGAAAGTGTAACTGAAATATGAATGCCATATCTTCATGATATGAACCAGTGGTGCCCATGGTATATTGGCATGATCATGGCCTATCTGGTGATATATGCCACCATACTCGAACATCTCTAGTATAGACCCCAGCGAATTTAAGAGTTCACCCTTACAATAATTATTATTATGTAGAAAGTGTAACTGAAATATGAATGCCTTATCTTCATGATATGAACCAGTGGTGCCCATGGTATATTGGCATGATCATGGCCTATCTGGTGATATATGCCACCATACTCGAACATCTCTAGTATAGACCCCAGCGAATTTAAGAGTTCACCCTTACAATAATTATTATTATGTAGAAAGTGTAACTGAAATATGAATGCCTTATCTTCATGATATGAACCAGTGGTGCCCATGGTATATTGGCATGATCATGGCCTATCTGGTGATATATGCCACCATACTCGAACATCTCTAGTATAGACCCCAGCGAATTTAAGAGTTCACCCTTACAATAATTATTATTATGTAGAAAGTGTAACTGAAATATGAATGCCTTATCTTCATGATATGAACCAGTGGTGCCCATGGTATATTGGCATGATCATGGCCTATCTGGTGATATATGCCACCATACTCGAACATCTCTAGTATAGACCCCAGCGAATTTAAGAGTTCACCCTTACAATAATTATTATTATGTAGAAAGTGTAACTGAAATATGAATGCCTTATCTTCATGATATGAACCAGTGGTGCCCATGGTATATTGGCATGATCATGGCCTATCTGGTGATATATGCCACCATACTCGAACATCTCTAGTATAGACCCCAGCGAATTTAAGAGTTCACCCTTACAATAATTATTATTATGTAGAAAGTGTAACTGAAATATGAATGCCTTATCTTCATGATATGAACCAGTGGTGCCCATGGTATATTGGCATGATCATGGCCTATCTGGTGATATATACCACTATACTCAAACATCTTTAGTATAGGCATTAGCAAATTTAAGAAAAGAACTTAAACTGGATTTAAATACATTTAGTATGTGTTTAATTGCATGGTTTCTTTCATATGAATATGTATACTTATTACTTTATTTTGATTTATATAGATTATGAAAGAATTAAATTTATGTACTACTCGTGTATTTGTAATATAGATGTTTTTTTAATCATCTATATTTAGTTTGAAAAAAATTTAATTCGGGATGGTACTACATTTTTTACTTACATTTACACTTTTTCGGGCTAACTATACACTTTATCCAAGAAACGCACCATTTTTTTCGGGCTGAAATTTCGGGCTAACTTCAACGACTTGGCAAGAAGTGATGTAGAGAAAGCAAATATATTTGCAAAACACCTTAGCGAAGTTGGAAATCAAGAAAATCTAATCAATTTTGCAGACACGTCTGAAAGCAAGCCAATCAAATACAAGTGGCGCAATGTCAAACAAACGATCAAGGACAACATCGATGTAAAAAAGGCACCCGGACATGATCTGATAAGTGGCAAAATGATGTCAAATCTACCGGATAAATGTATCAAACTAATAACTTATATATTCAACGCTATAATGAAAACAGGCCATTATCCAGAAATCTGGAAAACTTCAGTTATTAAAATGATTCCAAAACCTGGATAAGATGAAACAAAAGTTAACTCATATCGCCCAATTAGCTTATTACCAACTCTCTCAAAGCTTTTCGAATAAATGCTTTTGCAAAAACTTAAGCCAATTTTGAACAAGAAAAACATCATACCGGATCATCAATTTGGATTTAGAGAAGATCACGGAACCGTGGAACAAATTCACAGAGTCGTATCTGAAATCAGGAACTCCCTTGAACAAAAAAAATATTGCTCTGCAGCGTTCCTAGATATAGCCCAAGCTTTCGATAAGGTATGGCATAAAGGACTTCTACATAAAATTAGAGCACAATTACCGTCAAGTTTCTGTAAAAATATTGAAAATTATTTGCTCAATCGAAAGTTTTTGGTAAAATATAATACCGCATCCACAGATTTATATGATATTCATGCAGAAGTACCTCAAGGCAGTGTACTGGGGCCAGTGTTGTACTTGATCTATACAGCAGACTTACCAACTTCAAATTACGTGAAAATCTCTACTTTCGCGGATGATACTGCAATCCTAGCTGCCCATCAAAATCCTACGATAGCAACAAGAATTCTTCAAGAACAGTTAGACAAAATCGAAAAATGGCTAATAAAATGGAGAATTAAGGCCAACGAGCGTAAATCGGCGCACATAACTGTCAGACTAAATAACATCACTCTCCCACAACACGAAAGTGTTAAATATCTTGGACTTCATTTAGATAGAAGACTCACGTGGAAAAAACACATTGAAGCTAAACGTCAACAAATCAAATTAAAATGCGTTAAACTAAATTGGTTAATTGGAAAATACTCAAAGTTAAGTCTAGAATGTAAGGTCTTGCTGTACAAAATGATACTTAAGCCCATCTGGACATATGGTATTCAGTTGTGGGGCTCCGCGTGTGCTTCCAATATAATAAAACTGGAAAGAGTGCAGTCACGAATACTTCGAACAATGGTGAACGCACCCTGATATGTACGCAATGCAAACCTTCAACGTGATTTACTCATCGATACCGTAAACGATACAATTCATCAGTACAGCAAAAAATACCAGTTAAAACTTGTTTGTCATCCAAACGAATAAGCCAGGGAACTATTTAATAGGTCATGAAATAGGCTACTAAAAAAATGAACACTTAGGATCGAGCTAGGTAATTCAGAATTTACCGAGTGCACATTAATATTAAGAACAAACGTAGGTTAAGTCTTATTAATTGAATTTATATTAGCTTTTAAGATTTGATTACATACTGTAAGTTTCCTATGTAGGAAAGATTCAAGAATAAAAGCCATAGGCAGTAAAAAAAAATCATCCCATGAAAAAAATTGTATATAATGGATTAAGTAGACGATATTTATGGCTTAGAGAACTTGCCGCCTAAAAATTCCAGTTTGATTCCCTGTAAAGTAGGAATGAGAAGAAGGGATAGCATAAACTCAGATGAAGAATTCAATCAATGAAAGATATATCCCTTCCAAACGAAATGAACTGGTATCTTCATCTGGATCATCACTGTCCAAGACGTATATCGCATAAGGACATAATATTATTAAAAAAATAATCATTTGCCAAGAAACTTAAAATTAAAGAAAAAGTTTAAGCAAATGAGAGAGAGAAAGAGACTGTCAAAGAACAGAACGAAGGCATCAAGAGCTAATGCTCTTACTTCGAGTATTGTAAATACTGAAAAAAAAAATTAAAATTAAATAAGACATGAAAACACTGAATTACCTCAAATGCATATACATAGATAGTAATATTAGGAACAAAATTAAATAAATTCCTTACCGAATAAAAAATTAATTCACTTTACATTTTTTTTATAACTAAAATTATATTAGGTTGTTTATAACTAATTAATTTATAACTATTTCTATTAGGTTATTTATAACTAATTGTCTTCGATTGACAACTGTTGTTTCTTGTTATTTCCGATTCCACATTATGTATTGCGTTTTAACTAAACAATTGAACTCATTTACATATCAAGATTTCATATTTTACTTATGTGCGCTTAAAAAGAGGTTTTTGTATCTTGCAAAATTTAAATATTAACTTAAATTTACTAGTGCACTTCTTGTGCCATTCGTCATTGTAATTGTTACTATAGTAGTCAAATTTATATATTTCATAGGAGCTAGTAAAAGTTTTTGCATTTAATACAATGCCTTGTTAGTTTTGTATGCAAATTTGTTCGATTAACTTTTTATCTGAGTAAAATTTATATATGTTACAATGTTCGAGGAGCAGGATAAAAACCATATTTTCACGGAGCAAATTTTACATTTCCAATTTTACTTTATTTCGTTAGGTTAGTTAGATTCGTAACTATATTTTGGTAAAATTTACTTATTTTGAAATAAAATGCGTTATATTTTGTCTCTGAGTGTGTGACATAGCGCATATTAACGAACCCTTTATCTCCTGCCGCTTTATTATCTGCGGCGTTTGGTCGGTTTTGTAAGTAATTTGAACATGCGTTAGATTTTACCGATATATGGTATTCACTCACTGCTGTATCTAGATAATAAATCAATAAAATCCATGCCATAACAATAAAAATATTTCCCTTTAGAACAAATATTAAAAGATATATTTCAGCCTGAAGCAATTAAAATAAATAAATTGCTGCACGTATTCTTTTATAGCACATTTAATCAGATAAATAAATAAATCAATTTTTATACACTGAAATGAAACCAATAACATTATTTTCAATTCACAAGGAAATTTGAAGATATATCTGTCATAGACACGAAACTAACTAATCGTTCAAAATAAATCACAGTAATTACTTCTCAATAATTTTTTTATTTATAGCCGGAAGAAATCGGCATTTTATTTTATTAATTTCACTGTCTATAAATCAAAGATCGATTGTTTTAAAAATGAAATTTTCTTCACGAAATTTATAATAATTAATTTTAAATTCTTGTCTTTTCGTTATTGATGAAACTTCTTGATAAACGACTTCGTTATTGGCCATTTATTATCGTCGATACATTATAACAGGTTAGTTAATCACAGTCCTGGTTGGTCAAGTGTCCCGATTCAGTTAACAATACTCTCTTATTAAATTTGTATTAGCTGCATGATGTGCACTGGAACATAAGATAAGCAGATGTTATTATTTGTGTGTGTTTTATGATTGCATCTCGTTTGAGGTCAAACACTCATAACTTATAAATCAATATGATTATCGCTCCTTTGTGCAATTTTTTAATAGAAATATGAAAAATTGAAATATTTGAAAAATTGTTCTTAACTTGAAAAATTGTTACAATAAAACGGGCATCGTACAGGGTCATTCAATAAGTCCGTAGTACGATGACACATAGATCATGTGTTACTAGAACTGTTTCCAGATGATTTTTATTTAGTACTAACCTTCAAACGTTAATGTACAAATTTGACAGCAATCTGACAATTGATTTGTGAGTTATAGCAGAAGAAGTAACTCTTGTTTTTGAAAATAAAATGGATAAAAGTAAATTTCGTGTTTACTGAATTCAAATGCGGTAGTACCAACACAAATGATGCAGAGTGTAGTGGAAGCCCAAATGAGGCTGTTATTGCAGAAAACATCAACAAAATCCACAAATTGGTTATGAACGATCGCAAATTGATGGTGCACGAGAAAGCTGACATAAGATATCATATGGTAGTGTGTTTACCATTTTACACAAACATTTGGGTATGCGAAAGCTCTGTACTAAGTGGGTGCCGTGTGAGCTCTCACTCGACCAAAAACAACAACCAATCGATGCTTTAGAGTATTTTCGCTGTTAAACCTCAATAAAATGGAAATCTTTCGTCGACTTTTTCCTGTTTTCTGATCGCAAGATAATGCTTGCTGGAAAGTAATGATAATGATAATGAGTAATGTTAAGTCCAATGATGAAGTTATCGCTGAAACTGTGGCCTATTTTGACGAGAAAGATAAATCGTACTGTTAAAGTGGTTTCGAAAAGTTGGAAAATTGCTATAGTCGTTGAATCGCTCTCGAAGGGAAGTATGTTGAAAAATAAAATCGAGTTTTGTCAAAATTTTGTATTTCTTATTTATCCTACAAACCTATTGAATGGCCTGTTATTATATTTGAATGGCTGCAGTACAAAATCGAAAAAAAGTCTACCAAGTATGAAAAATTCAAAAATCAAAAAGCCAACTGGGATGAATTCCATAAATTATTTATTTTCATAGATTTGGTGGTTTTGAAACAAAACAATTTCTTAAAAATGCGAATACTCGTCTCTGACCAATTAACGTACATACACACATTTACATTTAGGCACGTGACGTGATTATCTAAATATGTATATTGTTTATTTAAATAAAAAAGTTTTTTTTCTTTTACTATAAACCTATAAATCTTTTGTTTTGTTGCACATTTCTTGTTATTGAAGCAGTCGATAAATGTTTATAAATATCGAAGTGTTGAAATTTTTAAAAATGAGTGCGATTTCAACAGTAAAATCAAATAAAAGCAACAATAAATTATTTATCGACGGGTATGGTTACTACCTCGATAAGAAGTCTAACAACATATTTTGATGGAGTTGCTCGCAACGTAAATCGAAGGGATGCAACTGTCGTGTAGACTACATTGTCATGAAGAGGCAACACACAATGGGAAGAAATGCCATTCATTATTCAATATTTTAGTGATCTGAGAGTGTATAAAAACACGATTTTTATAACCATAGCCAAAATTAAAAATATAGCTAAAAAATTAACACAACGTCAATCAAATATTATATTATAACAAATTCTGTTTCTTAATCTAACGTTAGTTGTCGAACATACCTACCATTAAATCAGCCAGAAAGAAAAAAAAATCACTGTCAAAAAAGAGCCGTGAAACATCTAACTAATTTAAGTGTAATCCGGACAATTTAAGGCTTTTAAAAGCTAAAATTTTCGTTTTTAGCTATAAACAATTTGACGGGGAACATTTAATAATGTTGGGCACCAAAAAATCCATCAAATTGCTGTGGTAAGTGTTGAGTAATGGATGGGACATTTTGTGTTGCACCATCTATAATGAGGCAATTTTTAGCATTCACGGCATTTGTTAGCATTCACGGCATTTTTTTAGCATTATTAAAGAACAAATTGTGCCACTTGTGCTTTGCTCGATGAGCGGACGAGAAATTATTTTATAAACTTTATCGGTTAGCTTGTAAAAGTGATATTTCTTTAAATCCAGATCGAATCATTTCAGATTTCGAAATAGCAATTTCTTCTGCTGCAAAATCATTTTTTTCATCGACTGAATAAGAGGGGTGTATTTTTCACTTTGGCCAGGTAATATGGTGCCAAGTTCAAAAGCGAGGTTTAGCTAAAAAATATGGAAACGAAGAAGAATTTAATTTACAAGTTCGCATGCTCAAAAGTCTAGTATTAGTACCCATCGACAGAAATAACCAACTACTAGAATAATTTAAAAAGCCATATTCAAGATCCTGATTGGTGGAAATTGGCGGTTTACTTCAAAAATATTATCAAATCACAACTCACATGTTATATTCTTCACTATGACGAACTAAAAAAACGGTGCGTAAAAAATGTTGTGAAGAAATTATAAAACTTATCATTATTGCTTAGGCACGGCTGATTCGTTCGTTTGCGCATGCAGTTTATTACTAAAGACACTTTTGAGCAATTAAATAAACTCAAACATCTGCGCGTGCAGAGCCATTTAGTGTACAAGTTGTGTTGCTTTCTTGCAAGAAGGACGTATTCAAAGAGAAGTTGCTCGTCAGTTAAACATAAACCAATCAGTTGTTTCAAGAGCTTATGAAACTGGTACCTTCAATCAGATAATTGCATTTGGAGTGTAGATAATGTGATCATGGTTAGATGGAATGACAATAACTTTATACCACAAGTACGATGTGGGAAACAATCAAACTGCGAGGAAATTTTTCATAACTGTAGTGGGTACGACGAAGTCGGACGGTTTTAAATATTATCATGTACATCATTTGCTGCAATGCATGACCAGAAAGCACTAGATGTAAACACAGTGGTGTAAATATTAATCATATTTTTACTGTAAAAAGTGCAAAGAACATTGGTATTATTATGATTTTCCCTAGCAAAGTTTACAACCAAAATAAAGTCCACTCGCTATTTGTGAACAAAATTATGCTTATTTCCACCAAAGTTTTCTATTTTACATTCACCAGTTCACTTTTTTCCCGATTTTAACTTGTCGCGGTTTAAATTCAAACTGATTCAATATGCTTTCTGTTCGCGTTTATACCGAATTCGCCTGCTTCTCAATCATCGTAGAAAATTCTTTTTATTTATTATTTACCATGACTACTGCGTTCATATTGGTTTTTATTTACAAAAATTTAGTTTTCTCTACTGACTGAGAAATATTGAGCGTGCCCGTAACAATATTAATAATATGTGTGATATTTACAAAACCTTAATCAGCTACATTAGAATTACATATTTCAAACCAAAAAACAAACATAGAATTTCAGAAATAATAATATGGTTCTGGACATCCAACCAGTTCTAACATGAAACTTACGCTTTTTAAATAGTCTGATTTCAAGATCTAAAGCAAAACATTAACGGCACAAATCTGTGCAGAACAATTTTCAACAGTCTGCATAACATTTTTGATGTGTGTACATCTCGTAAAATGATATAAGTGCTCGTTATTTTTTGGCGTGGCAGTTGGAGCGGGAGGTACCGGGTTCGAATCCAAATAGGGGCAGGATGCAAAAGGGACTTTTCACCATCTGATTACAATCGATGGTGTTAATGAACACATCTATGGCCCCCTGTTGGAGTGCAGAACTCATGGGCCGACCCATCTTTCATGTCAGTACTATAGGCTAGAATGGAGCTATGCAATGCGCAGATGGTTCTACGAAAATCGGACCTATAGCCGTACGTCCTCGATTTGGCCGTTTAGGCGTAAAGTAGGACGTAAATAAGCGAACCGCGAAAGAGCTGGGAGAGCCTTGAGCCCCAAAAAAGATAGCATAGTATAAAATATAAAAAAAACCGTTGCTTGTGTCGTACAGAAACGTACAGTTTGACGGACTGTCCACAGTAACCATTGCCTCTACGCTTACTCAAACTATATATCGCGATTTAGTGTTTTACTCAATATTGAAACTGAACGTAATTTGAGACCAAACCTTTCGCAGAGTGAATGAAACTTATAGACTCACATCGAATCAGGACAACGCCATGCTATCCACAAACAAGTCGTATAATCTAATTCTTAGATGTTATAATTGTCGCAATCGGCTTGAGAAGTAGTAACGATATGAGAAAAGTGATAACAATAAACAGGAAGCTAATCAACTTTATTTATTCCGAACGCAGCGATAACTAAAACTGTCACCGACAATTTCCACCCACAGTGAAGAAATTCTAGCCAAGAGCTGTACCGCGATAGTTTTTACACTTAAAGCGATTACCCTTTTTGAAAATTGGGCAATCGCGGCCACTTTCCATTCGTTAGGTATAACTTCATACCAATCGACCAAGCTCGAAAAGATAGTTCCACATAGTTAGCGCTCCGAATATCACCAGCTCTGAATTAAAGCAATCACCTCCCGGAAAACGATTTTTCTTTAGTCTCTACATGGCCATGGTGAATTCATTCCTTGCTCATCGGCAAGTCGACACTCCTTATCAAATCAATCATTTTTGAGCGTAATTTCACTTAACCTATGCTGGGAAGCATCGACACCCGAGCTTTTCAATACTTCTCAGACACTGTTTTCATCTTAAGATTGGGATTGATACGTGCCATGTTTTTATTTAAGTCAATTTCGATTTACGCTTGGACTGTGACCAAATATTTCTATATAGAAAATGTGAGCGATAATTTGATTTTTATGGTAATTATTTTCATGTCTCAACTAATTTGTGTTTTTCGTTTTTTAAATTAGTTTTATTTGCGGGTTAACAACTAATTTTGTTACGGGTATCTCAAAATGTCTTTATCAAGACCAAAAACATTAAATATTTTAAATGGCGATCTTATAATGTTAAAAGACGGTAGCCAGTTAGTACGTCGCGCATGTAAGCAGCCGTTTCGAACATCGCAAACCTAGAAGTTTTACCGTTAATCAGATTAACCGAGAAATGCAGCGACAGGGGATTTTCAGAAGTGCGAATTATGCGAATCTGGTTACTGAGATGAGGTTGTCAGATACGGAATCGTACTTTAACTTTCATCGAATGACGCATGCATTAATCGCTGAATTATTATTTATTGTTGAGCCATATATAAAAAAAATGGAAGACGGAAAACAAATCTATCACTGCTGGTGAACGTTTATCATTGACACTTCGGTAAGTTTTGTGATAAATTTTAATTTTTCAAATTTTTATTTTTATTATTGAATATTTCATTCAATTGCCTCGCCAGTGTTGACAGTACGTATGGTGTCAATTGGACGGTTGTGGCAAGTACTAAATGAAACTGTTTTTCCAGTGCCTAACGAATCGTTGTCCACTGTTCAAAATCAGCGATGATTTTGAACAGTGTAATTTTTACACTGTTGTGGGTGCAATGAACGTGGAGGGAAGCACGTCCTTATAATAGTACATAATTTTTTTATCTACGCGAGTGTTGATTGACAGAAAGTTTATATTTTTAGGCATTTGGTAAACTAGGTTCTATCTACCGCAACTATAAATTTGTTGTAGTTGATATTGAGGCACCGGTTCATGTTGGTGACAGCAACATATTTAGAAGAAACAATTTTGGTAGATCAATGATAAATGGTGGGACTGAGCTGAGTTTACCTCCGTCACAAAAAATTCGGAACAGTGACACAACGGCATATCCATCTGCCTTTATTAGGGATGAGGCATTTCCTTTGTTGGATTATCAGGCGAACTGATTCTTGCCGAAACACTGGCGTGCAGCCACCCGAAAACAAGCGTACAATTATCAACTGTCCCTGAGAGTAGTTGAAAATTATTTTGAAATTCTAACTAGTGGAGAACATACCGGCGCCCCATTCACACTAACAAAGTCAAGGTTCTAGCAATAATAAAAGTATTTCACAATTGGCTATGCTAGAAGAAACTAAAGAAATACGTCAGTCCCGACAGCTTTAATGCTAACAGCTATGATCATATCGACCAGGTAGATAGAAACAATGATGAAATTCAAAGAGTCAAGCGGCTGGGAGCGAGTAATTCCAGCAATAATGATAGGGATATCGAGATATATTTAGATCATATTTCAACAAAATCGATGTTCTGCCTTGGCAATAGACAAGTAAAAAATAAAAATAATTTATTATGTAAAAATTATCATATTTAATTCATTTAATTTAATTTAAAATTCATTAAAGTTAAAATAGTTTTATAAATACGTACATAAAACTAATAAATTATTAAAATACATGCTAACTATGAAAAAATATTTTAAATTAAAATTTCTTTGAATTGTTCATTCATTCTCCTTTTGGAATTCAATTGATGAATTAATGAATCTTATCTGCTTTTCTAAGCTCCATTTATTAAAGTCTGCCGACGCCTTTTCAGCAAATGTTTTCCATAAATAGGCGGATTCTGTTTGCTTAGCAATTAAAATTTGATGTTGCTGTGTTGTTTCCACCACCTTCATCAAAAGGATTGAAACGGATTTACCTCTCTCCGTTCTTTTTTTGTGTCAATTCAGGTTTTTCTTATTCGTTGAATCAATCACAGGAACGAGAAGATCACATCTGAAAATCAAAATCATCCATGATCTCCTCTAACTATTCATGCTAAATTTACGTCCAATTTTGAGATTATTACTAATTTCCATTCATACTTTTTGCCGTAAACAGCCATTTTTGAAGTCGGAGCTACTTTTGTCATACAAAAACTCTCGACCAGTTTTTTAATTTCTTCGATCAATTCCAAATCTGATTCACGATCTTAAAACAAAGAAATATAATTTCCACCATAATTTATTCACTTAATTAAGAATATACCATGCAATTTTGAATAATTTGTACTTACTATGCCAAAATATCAAATAAATGACACTTCACACAAAAATAAAATGAAATAACCGCCAAGAAATATAGCTAACAAAATTAAAATGAGCAAAATTGTTGCTCAATCAATTTTGTAAATAATTGAAATCGTGTCGGATATTTTGCTCAAAGATAATTTTTTTAACTTAACCACGGCGAAAAAGGAGAGTTTCCTTTTGTTGTATGATGATTTTAATTGGTTTTGGTTAGGTCAAAACAACTAGGGTAAAAATCTCCGTTCTCGCGAATCAACCTTGACTGTTGCAGTAGATCGAAAATCCATCTGATTTGTAATAAGCAGTGCTGCTTTAAAAAAAAACACTTTTGGGAAATCACGGTTTCTGAAAAGTGCATTATTTTCAGTAAAGTGGTTATGTTGAATTGCCACACATATGCAAACAGCGAGTCAATTGTAGTTAGGGAATCCAAATTTACCGAAAATTTCATTTACCGGTTTCGGTATTTTTTTTTCTTAATTTACCGGTTTCCCGGTAAATTTCGGTAATTGTTTAATCTACAAAAACATCATTGAAACATCTAATATATCTTAATTATTTACTTATTATTTTTGTTTTTTGAGAATAAGGACATTTTTAAGTTAAAATTTATTACAATAATAATAATAATAGAATAAATAAAAACAATGTATTTTATAAATTTAATTTATAAATATTGTTTTGTTGGTAGTTCGTTTTAAAATACCAAAATGGCTTCTCTCAATATATATTGGCAGAAAGCTTTTATTTCTAACAAAAGCGCTTTCAACTTACAATATGAAAACAACTGGCTATATCATCTTAGTATATAACCGGAATTTGGAAAGGTAGCTTAATTTCATGAAACTCAAACTAAAAATTGAGCTTCTAATATTTCGAACTGAAATGGCTGTATATTCTATTTGTATTGTGAGAGAGAAGAAAAGCTTAACAGATAACTCATTTCTTGGTATTAGATAAACTCATAGCATAAAGGGTGGCCCATAAATTAATTTGGCTCTAAATACAAAGACGAACGAATATTTTGTAAAGCGGTTTGTTTTATTAGAAAGAGATACATTGTCATTAAGAATGAAACACCATTTCATTCAAATGACTGTTAGCTTTACATTCTGCCAACCCCTATTTTTCAGAATATTTTCGACTGTTTGGCATTTTATCACGTCAATGGTTAATAATATTTGATCTACGAAATCATGGATAATCTCTAGATGATATAAGCGTAATACTTATTATCATTAACGGCTTTCTACCAAAAAAGTCGTTCAGAGCAAAGCGATCCTAAATAAAGAAGCCGCAATCATCGAAATTGAACTTAAAAAGTTTATACCCTATATTTACACCCGAAATACAAAATGCGCATCACAAAACAGCGAGAAATGTTCAATTCTTGAGTAGGATGGCGACTCTTTTCACTTAATGTCTTGCAGTTATTTTATTTCTACTGAATTAACACCACCTAAATTTCCTATACAGTTTGAGTAGAATACTTCTGATTTTAATTAGGGGTAAAATAACCCGTTCCGTTAATTTCAAGCATTAAATAAATTAAATTTCATAAGACGATTTAAGTTAGTGTTGACACACTCGAATTAACCATGAATTAACCTTAAGTCTAGTCACATCTGCGTAATGAAATGAATGAGATGAAGCAGATTTATATCAGCACGTTTAAAATATCGGTATAAAATTAAATCAAAAACCCTATTCATATAGATCCATAAATAAAAAGAATGAATATAATAAGAACATTTCTTATTAAATTGAATAAATTAATGTATTTTATTTTATACAGTAAAAGTATGAAAAGATATTTTACTAATTACATTTATGAATTTTTTAATTTTCGGTATTTTCGGTAAAATTTTGAAAATTTACCGGTTTTTCGGTAATTAAAAATTTACGGTAAACCCGGTTTACCGGTTTACCGAAAACCGGTATTGGATTCCCTAATTGTAGTATGTATATCTTCATAGTCAATAACCATTGAACAAGAAAATTGTTACATAAGATAAAAGTTAAGTGATCCATACAACTTTTTTTGTACATATGTAGGGTACATATTCGAGTATATGGTATTAGATACATACCATTGAATTAAAATATTTTTGAATTTATACCTGTCTTTGCTATAATATGTTAGATATGTTTCAGTTGTAAATGGGTGTTTGTACTTTGTAAGTACCATGTACTAGAGATCAAATTTTCAGCGATACATACGTTAACGTAACAATCATACGTAACAGTTCATACATATGTTAACGTAACAATTTTGTTTACATACTTATAAACATGATACATTCTTTGTACCGAAGTGTGTGAGAAATTTTTATATTATGTATTGTGTAAAACGTTAAGTGAAAATGGCAACCCATTATTTACTTGTGCGAACATATTAATCATTTTCTTACTTTATGTGTTATATTGATTTTTTACGTATTCCACGTATCGTTGGTGTTTAAAAATTTTTTATTATAATGAATTTTCAAGATGAAAAACTTATTTTGAAATGAAGTTCAGTGCTCTCCAAATTTAATAACAGCAGAGACATCATTCTAAGAAATTTAACATCACCTACATATAAAATTGTTCATAATAAGGATCTTTGAAACATCGTGTTATATACAAACGAACATTATCATCTTACAAATTAAGTATACATTCACATCATAGCCTAAATATATATATTCGTAAACGAGACAAGAATCATCTGTTGCTTTATCATTATAATGTTGTTTACTACAGTCACTTTGTGTTTGAAATTAAATTAAAAATCTGCTTTAATTAAATTTTTTTGATGTAGGAGTTATGGCCTTCTTGTGTTAAAATTAAGAAGTGGGCATGACTACAATATCCGCCGCATAGATTAAGACTGTCTTCAGTGATTATTTTACTTCGTAACAAATAAAAAGCTTAAATTTTTCAAAAAACCAAATATATAGATGTAAAACTATGCTGGACCACAACCAAATGTCGCAGTGGTTAAAGCGCTGAAGTTGGAGAGGGAAGTGCCGTATTTACTCGATTCTACCATGCACTTTTTTATCAAAAATATATATCGTAAAAACCATGTGTGTGTAATATTCGAGTGCGTGTTGTAATCGAAATCTAGTTTTTTTAATATTGTTTGTTTTTATCTCTACAATCTGTTTCGGGGCTCGAGGCACTACCAACTCTTTCGCGGTTTGCTTATTCATGTCCTTACCTTACGCCATTACAGCCAAATCGAGGACGTACGGCTATAGGCCCGATTTACGTAGAACCATCTGCACATTGCATAGCTCCATGCCAGCCTATAGTACTGACATGGAAGGTGGGTTGGCCCATGAATTCTGCACTCCAACCCCTGTTGGTCATAGATATGTTCATTTACACCACCGATCGTAATCGTATGGTGAAAAATTCCTTTACCATCCTGCCCCTATCGGAATTCGAACCCGGTACTTCTCGCTCCAACTGCCGCAGCTTTAACCACTGCGCCACCTGGGCGGTTAGTTTTTTTATAGTTCGCTAAAATGTTGAAAGCATATAAAAACCATAGGTTCTATGTATGGAATATAGTTTAAAAATAATTTATATTTTTGCTTGATAATTTAGTAAGTGTTTTCATTTTCAACCGTTAACATGTTTGTGAAAAAGGTGTGTGCTACTGAGAGAAGTGGAAAAAATCCGAAGAAGATTCTAAAAGGTAAAAGGCGACAATATGACGCCAAATTGAAACTTTTGGCTGTACAATATGCAAAATGCAATGGAAATCGGGCCGTTTCTAGGAAGTTTGGAACAAATGAAGCTAATATACGTTTATGGAAACGTCAAGAACAATTAAACAATGTTTCTTCTACTAGAAAAGTCTTTCGTGGATCACAAAAAGAATACTATGATACTATTGAAAATCAGTTAGTGGAATTCATCATATAGCAGCGCAACAGTGCAATGCCGGTGACCATCTCACTAATGCAAAGGAAGGCATTGAGCTTAGCGCAATCGACCAATTCTCCTATACAAACATCAGCAGTTTCAAAGCCAGCTATGGGTGGTTCGTGGGAATGATTAAGCGAAACGGTTTTTCTCTTAGACGAGGAACATCATTGGCACAGAAGCTACCGGATGACTTCAATGAATTGCTTATTAGTTACAAAAAACTAGTAATCAAATTGAGGAAAACCCACAACCACTGTTTGAGCCAAATTGGTAATGCTGATCAAATTCCTTGATGTTATGCTGTCTGGCTGATGGGGCTAAACTGCCTCCATATATTGTTCCCAAGAGAAAAACAATGCCGAAGGAGAAACTTACTGCCGGTACTATCGTTTGCGTTCATGAAAAAGGATGAATGGATCAAAACCTTTGTATCGAATGGATTAAAAAAGTTTGATGAAATCGAAGGAGTTTCTGTATGAAAAAAGAGGCCATCTGTCTCTAGATACATTCAGAGGTCATTTGACTGATTCCATGAAAGAAGAAATCGTTAAAAGCACATGCTGACCTTATTCCGGAGATATGACATCACAGCTGCAAGTCTCCCGCTTTCACACAAAATCTAGCAATTAATTTTTAGAAGTTCGTGGGAAATTAAGCTTTTACGTTTCAATTTTATTTCGGGTGGAATATTTCGTTTTCATAGATTTATTTTATATATTCTTAGTCATAAAATTTTATATTTTAAACGTTAATATTAGTTTTCTAAAAAACTTACTAATAGTAAAATTATTTATGGTTAAAGTTGAAAAGAAAAAATGTTCATATAAACATTTGTATCTATTTCACACAAAATCTAGTATCTTTGAAAGCTACTAGGTTCTGTTAAAAACTAGGCGATAATTTTACACTGAAAAATATATGTAGTTTCGATTAAAAACTAGTAATTCCAACTTGCTATGTTTTGTATAAAACAGCAAATTTTTCCATGTCAATTATACTTAAATAAAAACAAAAAATTTAAACAAATTCATTTTTTTTTATTAATTCAGTACATACGTAAGTAATATTATCATGTTTGGCACACTTATCACATTTCTTAAATTAAAAACTAATTAAAAAATTCATAATATTAACATAAAAAATAAAAACAGTATTATTATTTCTTATTATAAGAAAAGTCATTTAAAACAAAAATCGTTCAAAAAAAATTACACAAATCGGTTGAATTTTCGTCGGATTTCAATCCATCCCAAAAAATTCTTTTTCGAACTGGCATTTGGGGTAAAAGTTGTTCGCATATTTTTCTTTTTTTTTTTGCGGCATTCATTCCTGCTGGTTCCGTCCTTTTATCGGGAAATTAAAGAACCTTTAGGTTTGTAATATTTTCAAACACATTGAACGTGTCACTATCTTTGACAATTGGTTGAACCACGTCGGAGCTCAACAACTTTTAATTTATTTAACGAAGGTATTTCATATTTTTTGGATCGCTTATGGCAGATATTTTTAAAATTATAAAAATTCGCTTCATTTAAAAGGCGACAATGGTTTTTATCATCTGCTTTTTTAATTAACTGGACTAAGTCGTCCATATCCAGAACCTCATTTGTCTTTTTCCATTTTCTACCAACATTTCCATGTACAGAATCTGCTCGCATGTAGGAGTGTCCAGGTTCAAAATATTTTATAGTAATGGTATCTGGGCTCCAGTTCTGGCTTACAACGGTTAACAGTGCCGAATAAAGTATCCAATTTTTATTTTGTGCGGAACAGTTGTCAGCCCAAAAAAAAATGTAGAAACATCTCGTTTAGATTGTTCAAGTACATTGATGAAAGCAGACGCAACATCCGCAGCCGTGTAATGGTCAGCAAAAATAAAATAATATAGTACGATACTTTTTAGATGTACTATAAGTTATTTGGATTGTTTTTTTTGGTTGAATCAAACTTAATGAGTTCGAATGGAATTCGGTTTAAAAAAACACTTTATTCAATAAAATCCAAACTTAAACTAAAGTTATACTAAAAATTACATGGTTTTATATCAAAATAAAATTATCTTAGTTTGCAAAAGGTAATATGAGAAATTCTTATTCTAATAATCTGGAAAAGATATATTAATTTGTAATATATTTATGGAGGATCAGCATATTTGGTCTTCGCGTGTCTCGGTAGTCACGTTGTGCTGAATCCGCATTATCGTTGGTGTTACTTAAGCACGTTGTGCTCATTCAACATTACTGATGGTGTTAACTCCTCCCTTCTTAAAAATCCACGTCCCATGGATCAAAAATTTAACTGGATAGGTTGAATTCCAGGTTGATGAGTGGGAAGTTCCTCTTGGACAGATGGCTTTGAGAAGACCAGCAATCCCCTTCGATGAGCGAGTCTCGCCCTGTGTATTAAAAACATGACAACTAAGCCACAAATAATAACTATGATCCCGCCGTCAATGATGGCTGCTTCCTTGTGTTCATTGTATAACTCTTGTAATTGTGCAATGTTCCCTAGGTATAGATTATGTAGGTATCCGGAATCTATTTTAAAGCCCTTCTCCGTGATGTTCGTGCGTAATACAGATGGTAAGACTTGGAATGTCTTCACTTCCTTACTTACGAATGTGGAATTGTTGATTTGGACCGTTTCGTTAGCATATTGTACCAAAAAACTTCCTTTCAAGTGTTGGCTCGTGCTGTTATACGAAATTTTTCCATCGAAGTTGCTCAGAAATATGGTATGATCATTGAGGATTTCAATAATTTGTTGATTGTGGAACTGGTACTCGCATTTGGCATTCCATCCTTTTATCAGTTGATAGATACAATGATCCGGTAGTATTTTCTTTAACCCACTTAGATTGCAAATGGTCGTTTCTCCGAATGTGTGGTATTTTTTGACAATTCCAAATATCTCATCCTGACTGATGAGAAGTTCATTAAATTCCACGTATATGCGTTTCTTGTGATTGGAGGTTGATCTTATGATGATGTGATTGTAGTCTTGTCTGCTAGTTTTCGGCATTGAGAGGACGTAAAGGAGAGTTGATTCTTTCATGATCATCATTGGTTCCGCATATTCGATTGCCTCTATCTCGTTGGCATACGGCAGGGTTTCAATTTCCACGATTAAACGATTAATTTCACCTTTACTCAACAATTTAGTGTTGACGATGTTTCCTTTGGCTAACTGGACAGCTCGGATTATTTCATATATTTCGTCTTTGAGAATTGTGAGTCGATTGAACAAGACTTGGTGAAGTTTTTCATCTGATTCGTTGTGTAAGTGGTCAATAATTTTGTTGTATTCTGCAAGCAATTGTTGAGTTGTATTTGTCAGACCTTTGTTAATCCTGTACTGTTGATTGTTGTTGCTAATTATCTTGTTTTGGCTGGTCATTATCTGGTCCCAATCAGTAGCATCGGGTGATCCTGCTATCCACTTCCAGGCGCTACCGATCCAGTTTATTGATCTTTGTGCGCGTGAGTGGCCTTTTAGTTCTGAAATCAGCTGTGTTATTACTTTCGCTTGATGGATCAATTGTGGTTGAAGGGTGTTGTCTTGATGAATTCGGGTGATCGATGGTGTTATTCGATTCATGATTTCCTCATAATCCTTCAGGTTGATGACATGAATCAACTTGAAACTCCCTTGGATTATTCGTCCATTTCCTTGTTTTATTTTTACTAGTGGAGTATTGTATTCGTAGATGCTCAGTGGCATAGTAAAACGCCAGAGCCAGGAACTAGAAAAGAAGAGAGGGAAAGGTTGTTGTAAGTATTGTGATAATAGTGGGTAATTATTGTGGTAGGTTTTTGATATGGGTTTTGTGGATGCGCCTTCCAGAAGTAGTTGTTACAGTGACATTGTTATCTTGTGCCACTGTTTCTTGTCGAAATTTCGGTTTATCTTTTCGTTGGATTTGTTTCACTGCCGTATAGATGGTATCGCCTATTTCATAGGCCTTTGGATCGACTCTCTTACTGTTTTCCTTGTAATGGTGGCGTCTTGATTTTTGCGTAGTCTTTCAATCAGATCCTCGTGAATTTTTGTCTTGAAATCTACCAGATTTTGATAGTTGGTTCTCTCAATTCTACCAAAAAAGATGTTGTTTGGTTTTCGTTGGGTAACCGAGTGTATTGAATCGTTGTATCGGTCCACCGCAATGTTGATGAGTTCCTTGACAGTTTGTTTGCTTCGAGTTCTAGTCTTGACAGGGCGTCCGCTACTTTGTTAGTATGGCCCGGTTTGTAGATAAGCTCATAGTTGTATTCTTCTAATCGAGCTTTCCATCTTTTTAATTTGGCATTGTTGTTCCTATTGCTCAACGTAAACGTTAGTGGTTGATGGTCTGTCAATATTTTGATTTTGCGGGCCCCATATAAGTAGTTGCGAAGGTTATCCAATGCCCATATTATGGCTAGCATCTCTTTTTCATTCGCTGCGTAATTCTCTTCAGTCTTATTTAAGGATCTGGAGATGTATGTAATTGGCCGGTCTTTTCCGATCTCTCCTTGAGATAATACAGCACCGATGGCGGATGAAGAAGCGTCAGTAGTTAGCAGAAAAGGCTTGTCGAAATTTGGAAAAATCAGTATCTCCGTTGAGGACAGGAGCTCTTTGATATTGCGAAATGCTTCTAACTCTTTTTGGCTTAGTTCAATCTTAACTTTTTTGGATTGCGATGCTTTGATTTGCGCACTTTCTCCTCTCGTTAAGTTAGTAAGTGGCTTTGCTATAAGTGTAAAATCTCGGATAAATCGCCTATAATACGATGCAAGCCCTAGGAAAGATTTGAGATCTTTCAAGTTCTCGGGTTTCTTGATGTTTCGAATGGCCTGTACTTTTTTTTTATCCCGCTTGATGCCCATGTTTGTTACTAAATAACCCAAAAATTCCGTTTCTGTCTTTAGAAACTCTGTTTTGTCGAGATTTACACGTAAATTGGTTTTCTGCAATTTCGAAAAAACTTTCTCGACGTTGGCTAGATGTTCTTCTGCTGTTCTCCCTCCAAAGATAATTATGTCGTCTATGCACACGTAGCATAGTTCTCCAATGAATTCTTTCAGGACATTATCAATCATCCGTTGAAAGATTGCGGGTGCATTTTTTAATCCGAACGGGAGCCTTAGAAATTCGAATTTCCCATTCATTGTTGAAAACGAAGTCTTCGGAATATCGGCTTCCTTCATTTTGATGGAATCCTGACGTTAAATCAATAGTTGTAAAAAATTTGGAATTGCCTAGGTTCGCTATTGTATTTGAAATATCCGGAATGGGGTAGGAATCTGCTATTGTCACCGAATTCAACCTCTTGAAGTCTACTACCATTCGATATTTCTTTATTTGTGAAGCGTCTAATTTCTTTTCCACAATCCAAATCGGGGAATTATAGGGACTTTTGGAAGGTCGTATAATCCCATCTGCGAGAAGTTGAGCAATTTGCTTGTCCACTTCCTGCCTCATATTGTATGGATACGGATATGATTTGGTGTATATCGGCTCCTCACTGGTGGTTTTGATTTCCGCGCGTACCTCGGTATCGATGGTTTCGAAATTATGAACGGGTCCAAAGAGCATTGTGAATTTCGAGATGACTGTGTGCAATATTTTTTTTGTGTCTGGTGAAAGATGACTATCCCGAACTTCTATATTATTGACTTGGCACGACGGTTTTTCTTTTAATGGAATATGTATGTTGGGTGTAATGATCAATTCATTGTGTTTTCGATCGATAAGTGCCCCTAGTTCCTTTAATGTGTCATCTCCAATGATGCCATCAAATGATTTCAATCCTGGCAGAATAAAAAAATCGATGGTATTGTCGATGCCAATGCTTTTAAAGAATGGTCCACTAATTTTTTTACTGATTTTGATGTCCCCTCCTGCTGATCTAATTTGGAATTGGTTCTTGGTTGGTTTTGCATTAACGGCCAATTCTGTTTTTATGAAATTTTTATTGGCTCCTGTGTCGATGAGGAACTTGAGTGTATTCCCGTTTTTGAGCCGGTACTCTAGGTATGGTACGCTAGAGAGGCTTCCATCATAAAATTTACCTCTGAATTATCTTCAATTTCTAGCTCGTCATTGGATACCTCGTTTTCGGTGTTGTCGTAAGCTAATTGGTTATAATAGTCTTCCTCCAGTTGTGTCTCTAGGTGGTTGATTCTTTGTTGTTTTCTGGGCTCGTGGATATGAGAATGTTCTCGTTTTGTCATCATATTATCCTGAGGAGTGGGGCGGTTGATATAATTCACTTGCCGTGTTTGTATTGATGGGTCAACTTCCATCGGTGTTGGTGGTTTAGGGT
This sequence comes from Tipula lateralis, assembly GCA_963932295.1. Classification (NCBI taxonomy): domain Eukaryota; kingdom Metazoa; phylum Arthropoda; class Insecta; order Diptera; family Tipulidae; genus Tipula; species Tipula lateralis. The sequence goes on from OZ010738.1 coordinate 141,719,775, forward strand.
AGCTTGGCCTTGGTGGTTGGAAGTTGTTCGAGTTCTGGTTACCAAAAGGGCTACTGTAGTTTTGGTGTTGAATGTTGTATGCCATGTTTCTCCTTTGAATTGGTAATACATTGTTACTTTTGGGTAGTGCATGAGTATACTAAATTTGGTTTATCGGAGCAGTTACAACATTGTTAATGCTTCTTTTGTGGATGGCATGGCCATGTTCCTGAAATTCAGGTTTTGAATTTCCAAGCAGGATGCGTATGCCTCGGGTAACGTAGCAGGCTTTTGAATGATCAGCATCTTGGCCAGTTCTCCATTTACTCCACGGATGAACACGTCCAGTGCTCGATTCCGATATGTTTCTACTAACACGTTAATTGTTTCTAATGTGTAATCCTCCGTCTTGATTTTGTTGACGATCAAGGAGAATTGGTGGTTTACATTAGCGTAAAATTCGTCTACTGTCATATTTCTCTGTGATAACGTACTTAATTGATGTTCCAATGTGCGAAGGTCGCGTTTGTCGGCGTAATGTAACGACAGACATTGTTTTATTGCCGCCCATTCTTCATTGAAAATATTGTAGGATATTAGCGCTGAGTCGGCATTTCCACGAATTTTCTGCCGAATGTGTTGAAGTTTTGCGCGGTATATTGGTTTGTTTCGTAGGATTTCGTAGTATATTTTCAACTCCGTGACCCATGATAAGTATTGGGTGGGATTTCCATCAAATGTTTGTAATTCTTTGACGGAATCGGGTAACCGGCTTATTTCTTTTAATTCTTCCTCATTTTTCGGAGTAACTAGTGCTGTAGGTGTTGTTAAAATCACAGGATTTTCCAGCTCGTCCAATCGTCTTTCGATTTTCTTGGTCATTTCAATCTGGGCATTTAATGCTCCAGTGATTTCCTTTAATGTAGTTTTAATTATTTCTAAATCTGCCATGGTTTTTTTAAATTTTTCAAGTAGACTTCTTATTAAGGTTTCGAAAACCTGGTTATTATTATTATTTTATTATTGAAATTTTAATTATTATTTTTATTTTTATTTTACACTAGATTTGTGTAATTAAATTTTAATTTTTATTTTACACTAGATTTGTGTAATTAAATTTTATTTTTCACTTACAAGAAAATTATTATCTCAATCTTCATGTAGAGGGTGCACTCCGGGACTGTGCACAAGACAATACCAATCGGGCGTGCGTCGGACGGAACGTAGTTTTTCCTTTTTGGCTATTCGTTTTTATTTTCACAAACGGCCTACTGCGGTACGTTTGCGATCACTGCACTGTTCACTGTTATTATTACACTAATTGTAGTATAGAATTTGCTACAATTTTATGCACTTAGAATTATTCGTTCGCTAATTGTAGTATAGAATTTGCTACAATTTTATGCACTTAGAATTATTCCCGATGGTTCGTCTGTTTCGGCGCCACTTAATGAGTTCGAATGGAATTCGGTTTAAAAAAAACACTTTATTCAATAAAATCCAAACTTAAACTAAAGTTATACTAAAAATTACATGGTTTTATATCAAAATAAAATTATCTTAGTTTGCAAAAGGTAATATGAGAAATTCTTATTCTAATAATCTGGAAAAGATATATTAATTTGTAATATATTTATGGAGGATCAGCATATTTGGTCTTCGCGTGTCTCGGTAGTCACGTTGTGCTGAATCCGCATTATCGTTGGTGTTACTTAAGCACGTTGTGCTCATTCAACATTACTGATGGTGTTAACTTCAATGATGTTAGTCTACTTTATGAGTTTTCTTCTTAATCTTCTAAAAATAATTGCAAATCCAGTTAATAATCTGGTTGCAATCAAAAAAAAAATAATAATAGAAAAACAAACGAGAGGTAGAGAATAAATCTTTTTTTGAGCGGAACAAAAAGAAAATTGGGAATTGGTAATTGACTTTTGACCGTGTGAGATCAATTATTTACTTTGTATCTTTAAATAAGTAAAATTTTGGATAAAGTTTCATATATAATTTGTTTTTCCGATATATAAATATATATATACGAGTATATGGAATTGCCATTTATTATCATCGAATGCTGCTCGATTTGTAAATTTGTCGCTGCGCTCCCTCCCGCTTATCCCTCCGAGGGGCTTTAGATTTCAACTTCGGGGGACGTAGGAGCCGGGATAAGCAAACATGTCGCACTGCGTGCCGCATGTAGGAACGGATTATATAGAATCTATTAATGGATTTCGGTACACTTCGGTTCACATTTTTTGTAAATTCGGACATTTACAGGTAAATTCGGACATTCGCCGATTTCGGGCTTTAACCGTAACATATACATTTGAATTATATAAAAAAAACTATAATTAAGTATATAAATTAATTAGTGAGTTTAAAAAAAAATAATTGATGAAGTGCTTGGAAATTGTTTTAGTATTTAGTAAATTTAATTAAGTTTTCAGATAATTTTGTTCCATACAGATCTACGTTGGTGAGCGCTCGTCAGCTGATCTGGGTGAGTTTTTTTTATTTTCTTTAGAATTCTTTTTTTTATAATAATAAAATTAATTTTAAGGTTTAATTTGAAATATTTTAACAATTTTTTTTATATGCATTTATTAATTTTCGTGGATAATATGATATTTTGAATTTTTATTAAATTACTTAATTGTTTAGTTAATATTTTTTTTTATATACAATAAAATTTCTAAAATTATGAATTGTTAGATTTGTGATTCTGTACTGGTGGGGATTTGTGGGAATGGTGAACAAAGTTTTTTTTTCCTCCAGGTGAGATAAATTAATTTGTGTGACCAATTCTTTCTTGTGTGCTATTAGCAACCCCCCGAGCTGAATTGAGCTTATCCATAATATGTTCCTGGAGATTGGGCACACACTGGTCTTTACAGCCTTGCGACCTGTTTTGGCTTCATGCCAAAGGACACATAGGGTTGTTGGATCGTGTTGATGAAGTGGCGCAAAGGTTTCGTTAAATACAACTAAACGACTTACAAAAAAAGAATTTTTTGATTTCATTTTTGGTATTATTATTACCTTTTGCATATCTACAGTGAAAACGTTTATGGGTTATGGCCATCTATTAGTTTTATCTAATTTGTACATTTGACGTGCTTTGGTGTAGTTCAATTTATGATCAATAAATTGTGTACATTCCGTACAGTCGTTGGATTGATGGGCTGCCTCAGTATTTTCATCGTGAATAGTAGCTGTACTTACAGATGATTCTTGAGTTGTAAACCTGCATTGTTTTTTCTTCTTTTAAATATTCATTTATTAAACCATCTGTTTTACGACCAATAGTGTGAAGAAACATTGTCTTGCATACAAGCTGCTACGTTTATTCAGCGTCAAGCAAAAGCTGGTAGACGTATGTGTACGTACGTTTATTTAATGCTGAATGAAACTATTTTTTGTTTTGCAAAACAAATGCCTCAAAAAACAACTTACTCTGGGCAAAGCTCATGTTTATAAACTGGTCGAAAATAGATTTGCGTCTATCTTCCGAAAATGTATCCCAACTACTGCTGCTGCAATTCAAAAGTTTTATTGTAGATGATTTTTTTTTTGTTTTGCTTGGTGGACCTGGCCAGATGGTGGTGATATTTGATCAAAGTGAGAGAGGTCCTTGTTCTCCAGTTGCGCTGGAATCGATGATTCGCCGTGATCGGCCAACGCCGCTGATCTTTCTTCGAAATTTTGTAATTGAGATGATTAACCAAGATTTTCGCCAGATGAGTCTGTATCATAATTCATGACATCTTTGTTGGGCTTATAAGTACAATCCGCCAGGATTCATCAGATGAAAAATCAGCTTGTTGCGTGATTGTCGCATTTGCGTCAGAATAAACTGATTTTGTGGCTATAGCGGTAGTATAACGCCTAAAATGTTATAATAACAATAAACTTTAAACGTAGAAGCACAATAATATCCAAGAAACACAGTGACAGGCAGAATTTTTCCTGATTATTTGACCTTAAATCAAATATCCATACGATATCTTAAAAATATCAATATTTACTTCTAGTAGTAAGAGTAACAGAGAATTTAAATTTATCGAGCACCATGAAGATGCTGTACCTTGGATTTTATCCTTTTTCATTTTAATCTTTCATTTCAAAAAACTACAATTATCCACAAAAAATAGTAACTTTTGTTAAATACTATGTTTTGTATAAAAGGTTTTATTTATAAAATAACAAAACCGATTTCTTAATTACATACATAATTTAGCAACTTGTTAAAGATACTATGTTTTTTCAGCAGGCCTCGAAAAAATGTTCACACATAACCTAGTATCTTTTTAAATTTGCTAAGTTTTGTAAAAAATATTTTAAAATTTACTTACAATTTTCGAGTCAGTTCAACCATTATTTTCCCTCTAGACTGCATTTTTCGATGTCTGGTCTTCCTGACAGTTGATAAACGACTAAACATGCAGCTGCAGTATAGAGGCATAATATTAACCGCTATTGGAATGTATACGGTCATCTCTTTCATTTTTATGATCATGTAAATGTAAAAAATATCTAGTTGCTAGGTTTTGTATGAAAATAATTTTGCTAACCAGTATTTCGAAAAACGTTACTAGGTTCTTTTTTAATAATAAAATTGTTAAACAGAGGCGTAGAGTTATAGTTGTTTGAGCGATAGAAATAAATTTGTATTGCGATTTAAAGAAACGATTAATCACAAAATCTAGTAAGTATTAGTTGCTTGATTTTGTGTGATGTGTCAATCAACAACCGTGACAAGTGAGGTGAGGGAGAATTATAATAGAGGTAAAGCAATCTACAAAATCGTAACTAGTTTTAATAACAGTGGGAGGCAATGTGACCACCCCGAGGCACACGGAACGATTATGAATATCTTTTAATGTACAACACTTGGCGATTGCATACATAGGAAACAATGCCTTTTAAAACCTGCATATTAACATTTACAATACACGAACTAATAAAATCTAAAATTGCTTCCATTTGATATCTGCACCAATATAACAGTTAACGTTATTAAAAATAAATGTATTTTATTTATAGTATGTGTTGATTTATTTAAGTTTAATTAATACACCAATATTTATATATTTATTTATTTATCATGAATTAATGTTTCAATCTTTATTTATTTATATGTTGTTATTTATTCATTAATTCAACCTTATATAATAAGTAGTATTTATGTTTTATTTATTTATATATGTTTATTTAATTCCACCGCACAAACAAAGTAATGACCGGACACGTCAATGGTAATGAAAGTTATGGCCGAAAAAATTGGCTTGTCACTCAACCAAGAGGGAGGACACGCGCGCCACGATCGAGAAATACTAACATCAAAATAAGATAATGCAGTTGCTAATTATGATAATGTAAATTAATAATGTGGTGCATTATACTTTGAATAGATGTCGGACACGAAAATATCTATTCAAAAGTAGTAACAACTGACTGTACTAAATATGCTATCGAAACGAGAATATTCTACAGGAATATAGATGGTGCACTTGTCACTGTGAATATTTATTTACCTCGATTATACGATAGAACGTGACGTAATAAAATTCGGCATTGAAAAAGTTGCATTAATAAATTAGAAGCGGTTTGAAATATTATTCAACAAATATGTTGAACCGCTACAGGACCCCCTTCGCAGATAGAGCCCGCGAATATTGAAATGTTATACAGAAAATCGAACTTTTTTATGTCGTGTCATAGCTGCTATCTGATCAGCAGAATTTAAAATGCCGTACGCTGGTTTCAATCTGTCAATCGTAATGGATTGATTTTTGCCTTTAATTGAAACAATAAATCTCTTGCGTAAACGCTGTATAACTTTAAAAGGTCCGTCGTAAGGAGATTGCAACCCTGTTTTAACTCTATCAACCCTAACAAAGACATAATCGCAATTATCGAGCGATTTGGGAACAAAAATATCTGTTTGTTTCGCCTGTCTAGTTGAAGTGGGGATGAGATTTTGCATGGTGGTGCGGAGTTGATTTACAACTGTGTCGGTTGGTGGCAAAGACGGAAGAGGATTTTCGACAAAGAACTCACCGGGTAACTTAATTGTTTGGCCATAGACCATCTCCGCAGGTGAGCACTTCAGATCTTCATTAACCGTTGCTCGAATACCAAGTAAAAAGAATGGTAATTCGGAACTCCAATGGATTGTATTGCCTCTGGCCTTAAGGGAAGCTTTAAGTTGGCGGTGAAATCGTTCAACCATGCCATTAGCTTGAGGATGATAAGCTGTTGTCCTTATCCGATGTGAGCCAAGGAGTTTCGTTAACTCACTAAAAAGTTTGGACTCAAACTGCGTTCCTTGATCCGTAGTTATGTCAAGTGGAACGCCAAAACGTGATACATAATTTTGGACAAATGTGTTAGCTATAGTAGTTGCACACATATCGTTCATGCAATAAGCTTCGGGCCAGCGAGTAAATCTATCGACACAGGTAAGTATATAAGTAAATCCATTAGATGGTGGAAGAGGTCCAACAACGTCTAAATGGATGTGTTCGAATCGACCAGGTGGGATATCGAACTGTCCATGAGGTGATTTAGTATGCCTCTGGACTTTAGATTTTTGGCAGGCTAAACAGGCTCGTGCCCAATGGGTCACGTCCTTGTTAATACTAGGCCAAAAGTAGCGAGCAGTAATCAATTTACGAGTAGCACGGATACCAGGATGTGAAATGCCGTGTAAAGTAGTAAAAATTATTTTGCGTAATGGTTCTGCGATATAAGGGCGATTGTTGCCTGTTGAAGTTTCGCAGTAAATTTCGAAGCCAGGTAATTAAAAAAGCTCTAGTTTCATATTGGAACTAGAAAGACATTCGGAACCAGAAAGTAAATTCTGAAGTTCTAGGTCTGCTTTTTGTGCTTTGATAATAGTATCATAGTCGAAGTAAGTCTCGACTTTGGCTGAATTTGTATTGGTCGAGCGGGGAATAACATCCGCTTAAAGTATCGGTTGTGCGGGAAAAAACCTCCGCAACCGTATCATCTACTATGCGGGAAAAAGCATCCGCTACTACATTGTCTTTACCGATCACATGCTGAATGTCCGTGGTAAATTGACTAATATAATCCAAATGACGTGCTTGTCTTGGATTACGTTCAGTTTTAGACTGAATTGCTCTAGTTAAAGGCTTATGGTTGGTGTAAATAGTGAAATCCCGACCCTCGACAAAGTATCTAAAATGTTTAATCGATAGATAAATTGCGAGTAATTCCCGATCGAATGCGGAGTATTTACGTTCGGCATTCGTTAATTTTTTAGAGAAAAATCCCAATGCTTCCCAATTATTATTATTAAACTGTTGCAGGACGGCGCTAACTGCCGTGCTCGATGCATCAGTAGTCACGCTGAATTTAACATCGTTCAGCGGATGAACTAATAAAGTTATGTTAGCCAATTCACTTTTAAGCGAAATGAATGCATTCTGACATTCTTCGGGCCAGGAAAAATTCTTTGGCGTCTTGGGCTTCTTTAGTAGAGCTGCCAAGTGTGAGTGAATTGGGGCAAGCAATTCAGCTAACTTTGGTATAAATCGGTGGTAATAATTAACCATCCCGATAAACTGCTGAATGCGCCTAATTGTTGTGGGTGCTGGGAATTCCTTAATGGCATTAATTCGTTCTGGCGAAGGCAGAATACCATTAGGAGTAATCTTGTGACTGAGGAAATCAAGAGTTGTAACTCCAAAGACACATTTTGTGCTATTGATTCGAACATCAAACTCTGCTAATCGTTTAAATAGCGTTTCTAAATGGAGTTGTGTTGTTCCTCATTAAGTGAAGCTACAAGAATATCGTCAATATAGACGAATACGAAGTCCAAATCTCTTACGACTTCGTTAATAAAACGCTGAAACGTTTGTGCGGCGTTTCGAAGTCCGAAAGGCATTCGGGTAAATTCGAAAAGACCAAAAGGTGTGGTTATGGCCGTCTTATGAACGTCTTCAGGAGCTACGGGAATAAGGTGATAAGCTCTAACTAAATCGATTTTGGAGAAAATATTATTTCCATGTAAATTCATGGAAAAGTTTTGAATGTGGGGTATCGGATAGCGGTCTGGAATAGTAACCGTATTCAATCTACGATAATCACCACATGGTCTCCAATCGTTATCTTTCTTCTTGACCATATGTAACGGACAAGAAACTGGGGATGCCGATGGCCGGCAAATCCCTAAATCTACCATATGCTGAAACTCTAATTTGGCAGCTTTATGGCGAATCGGATCTAGTCTTCGTGGTCTTGATACTGGTAAATGCCCTTCAGTAACAATATGATGTACCACGGAATGAGAAACTGGAGAATTATAATTTGGCTCCGCTGTTAGTGAAGGAAATTTCTTCAAAAGCGTGCCATAGCCATTGTCGATTGCGTAAAAAATCGGTGTGGGGGTATTAACACGCACCGTAGTGGCATGTATTGACAGCTGAGTCGCTGGATCAATAAGCCGTTTTCGCTTAAGGTCGACTAAAAGGCCAAATTTGCTTAAAAAGTCAGCGCCAATAATCGGACGATTCACTGCTGCTAAAACAAATGCATGCGTGAAATTACGTCTAAGTCCGATATTCACCTGGAGCAATTTAGTTCCATAGGTGTTAATTTTTGTGCCATTGGCTGCTTCTAACACTAGATCGTGTGATTTTAAATTTAAAAATATCGACGTGGAAAAACGTCGAACAGGGAGCACCGAAAGGTCAGCTCCCGTGTCTATAAGAAAAGTCAGGTTGTTAATTACGTCATTTATAAAGAGGCGGCTGTTATTTAAGGTCGAGAGTGCGGCCGACTCGACCAGGGGATCTACAAGTTATATTGGTGACCCCGACAGCCCTGTTTAGGGCATAATACGCTGACACGTGCCGCCAATCGCACGTGTCCACAAAAAAAACGGAGTTACGCGTGTGCAAACCCCCGCGCAACAAGGGATAACGGAGTAACGCGTGTGCAAACCCCCGCGCAACGAGGGAATAACGGAGTAACGCGTGTGCAAACCCCCGCGCAACGAGGGAATAACGGAGTAACGCGTGTGCAAACCCCCGCGCAACGAGGGAGATGAAATAACGCAGGTGCAACAAGAGAGACAATCACAACACGGGTACATTACCCCGCGCAACATTAAAAAAAAAAAGCTTGTAAGTTTTATTTTTTATATAAAAATTTTTTCCACCAAGCCACACACTTTCTCTCTATACCTAAATTTTTCTCATTTATACGTCCACCCGCCGATACCGGTTGCAAATTTTTTTTTCTAACAGCAACGGTACAATTCGCTCGGCCGCCACGTTTTTCACTATCGAGAAAAATTTTTTTTTTAATTAAGAGTCGTACATTTTATTTGGTTCCGTCGAGAGAGAATAATTGTCACCTCCGGATCCAACGTCTTTTTAACACAAGGTAACCATTCCTATTATTATTTTTTTTCTCTTCCTGCATATGGATGCAGATATAATGGTCTTCAGAACATCACACAGGCTTGATGTGAATATGTGATCGATAAAAAAAAAGTTGGGGGGGGGAGGGGAAATAATCCAATCATATTATATTTACAACATCAAACATCAACGATCAACTCTTCTCACAAATATTCCACCAGAAATTATAGATAATTGGCAGTTGTATAATAAAGACCGAAAAGGAACATGCACATATACTACTCTATTTAGGCGTTTGTGTATGAAAACCATACATATCGTTCAGCTCCGACAGCAAAGCATTCACCGCAGCCTTAACACGTTTTATTTTATGTCTATGAGAAATTAAATTCTGAAAATTAAATTTAACACTGTAATGTTATATAATTAATGTTAGATAATTGTGAGAATTCACTATAAAAATCAATAAAATTACATCGATACTGTAAAACAGTCACTTTTGAAGAAGTCTTAGTTTTCTAAATAGAAGCTTTGTTTTATTCTAGACCTTATTACTCAGTTTTAAATAATGTCACATGATGTGTAGCGTTGCTTGGTATGGTATGCTTAATCGGTTAAATAAAGCCACCAAGCAAGCTCGAATTGTAGTAGCGGCGGAGAGCGTAAGAAATAAAAAAAATAGATGGCAAATATGGGTGCGGCAGAAAATGTGCCAAGTCACACTCCAGATTTTAATGTTGCGAAAATCTCGAGTTCCTGAAAATAGAGATTCGTAGAACCTTACCAGGGGGACATAACGAGAGCCGTGATGATCAGCGGAAAAAACTGAAGGGAGGCACTATAATTAGGAGCGTCAAAGGTGACAGCGAGAAACACGAAACTATAGGAATAGATAAGAAAATAGAAAAATCAAAAGTTGGATGACGGTCAGAAAATATTTCCGTATCCAGATTTTTTCTATTGATAAAATCTTACTATATAAATGTCATAAAATGTTATAAATGTGAGTTTATAATGTATTAGTTTTGGTGTTTTTTTTTCTTTTCTTTGGATGTTCACATTTATCTGGGTTTTTTGGTGTTAAAACTGAAAAGTGTTGTGGTAATAAGGAAAAAAAAAGACTGCAATAGTCAAATTATTTGTGAATTTTGTTTGGAGTGTGATAATAATCCCAATAAATAAGACAATAAGAACACAGATTATTTATTGGGGACCAGTAGCGGTCCGTGGGTTTCAAACATGGGTGGGCAAAATTATATAAAACTTCATGAAAAATTAAATTAAAAATAGAAGTGTTATCGATACAGAACTCTGCCATTAAAATTGTCTATTTCATTGATCAGGGTTCTTTAATTGAATATACAGCTAATTTCTTCAATCATTCGTCCCTCATTGTGCTTCTTTAATAAGATTTTACAGTTTTCAGCGTTTAAAAAACATCGTTTTGATACTGCGGTCGACATCGGTATGGTTATTACTATTATCGAAAGGCGAATAACTTCTTCGAGTATTTTTTCTAAATTGTTATTATAAATAGTTTTGACTAGCTCACAAATAGTTTTGCGGGCTGAAAAATCATTGTTTGCTGATAAACTACTTGTAGTTTAGATTTCAAGAGTGCTTTATCTAAAAATGGATATAAATTGGCTATTGTAATTAGCAACTGGTAAGAAAAGTTTAAAGAATAAAGCTTAATCTTTGTGCAATCTAAAAGTACTGATTACTAAATATTCTGCGTTGCTAAACCTATCGTTAACAAGCTCTCGTATTACGTCATACGCTTCTTTTAAACTAAATTTAATTGTTTAAAGAGAAAAAAATCTTTCAAACTTTAAATCGTTTAGTAATAAAATAAAACCACACGCTTCGCAAATCGTTCTTGTATCCGAAGTTGTGCCGTTCTGAATGGTTGCCATGCAATTTTTTTATCTCTTGCACTTTTTCATACACTACGTTAATTGTACGACTGGAAATTCCCGAGATGAAATTTGGTCGTGGTAGCTTTTTGTCACAGATTTGCAATAACTTACTTATTTTTTAAGAGATACACAAAAAAAATGGTGATATCCTATATATAAATTGGCAAAAAATACGCAGTTCTGATATTTGTTTGGCGCACACGGCCTGAAGGACTAAATTTGAAACATAACAGTAGACAAAATATACGTTAGGAAAATCCTGTTTTAATATGATTTGCACTCCACCTTTATTTCCACTCATAACTGTAACACCGTCGTAAGTTTGAGCAGTATTTTTGTCACTGGTAATATTCTATTTGTACACCTTATCCATTAGCTGAACGATCTTTGATTTCTACAAAAGAAATAAATCTTTAGACGACTTCTCCTGTTTAAATACGTTCTGTAGAAACTAATCAAAATATAAACACAAATTAACTTTTGTTTGAGACATCAGTAGTTTCTGCTTGAATGGAAATGTAAAGAATATCTTGAATTTCTGCATAAACGAAGTCGTTATATACGGTATTGATACATTTGAGAACATCATGTTGAATGTGCTTAAAAGTTCCGTTTAAAATTGGAGTAGTAGCATAATATGCTTTTAGAGTAACCTAATTTCTGCAAAATGATTCGAATATGGCTCTGAACACTCCCGGTCGATCTGAATCAGTTTTTTCATTATGGCCACATAAGGTCAATTCGCAACTGCCACAAATTATAACTACTAACCGATATCATATTGAAAATCTATAATTATATAAAATCACGTAAGTTGAGGGAATCTAGTATTATTTAAAAACAGCAAAAGTAAACACATAAACCAAATCAAAAAACATTTTTTCTATTTCATCTCACCTTCAAATTAATTCCTATGTTAAAAAGGAGAGAGATAAAATTATACCAGCAAGTGATTTACGTCATTTGCCCACTATTCTTGTATAAAACCAAACTGAGAGACGATATTACCATGGTATTTGGTTTAATAAAATCGTAAAGCTGAAAGAGAAATAATGCATTTAATACTCAAATATGTAGCACTTTACGATTTGCCTAATGAGAGTTTATAGACAAAATCCAAATATAAAATGCAAATAGAAGAGGAAATGCATACGTATGTATATTTTTGAGAGAAATAGAGATGAAATGAACCATTTTTAGCATTTTACATTATGTACTCGTAGATATATATGCATGTATTACGAATATTTTACTTTAGATCGTTTTAACATGATTTTTTGAACAGGTTACAAACAATATGCGCGTAAATTTAAAACAAATCTTTGAATCTATGTATGGTTAACGATTTTTAAACTATAATTTGTTTGATCTTGATAGAAGTTTAGTAAATGGTAAAGGTGGGCACTGCCCACCTTGCCCATTATGACGGACCGCGCCTGTTGGGGACAGTATATAAATTTATATAAAAACGAAGTAGCAGACAGTGATGGTGTCTATGTTGCTGGAGCAGTCGAGACAACGTGTCAACAGAGAAGTTCACGGAGCACTGCAATACAGTTGAGTCTCCCATTAACTTAGCTTTCCCACATTCTCACTCCCGATCCCAAATTATCCTTCTGATCCGCACAATCGCCTTGATATAATTCAAATTGCTTGGTGTTTTTTCTGGTGGTAGTTTTGGATACCCCGCCCGAGTCCACTCGCTCATATACAAGAGCAAAGCGGGACATACGTGCTGGTAGTCTGGCGCCCAACTTTAAGTATTTTTTGTTGTCTACCCAAACCACAACCAACGCGGAACGGCAAGTTACAGATGTCGCACACTTTTTGATTGATAATCACTGAGAAGCATTCCTTATCGAAAATTAATTATTTAAAGCCAAATATTTAAATGGCAAAACATTGCGAACAGTGTGCATGTCTTTTGAATGCCGTCTTGAACAGACTAGTATATAGGCTTAATTAGTTTAGTCAACGATTATAGTGTCGCTCTAAAACCTTAGCCTTTACATCAAATCGTACATTCTGTTATCTGAATGACTTTACGTCAGGAAAGACAGTGTTGTTCGAAAAGCAACTTTAACAGCTAGTAACGGGGAATTAAAACAGTGAATTGGTAAACTAACTTCACTTCCAATAGAAGACAATGGTGATCACAAAAACATTCATAAAAGTATATATCAATTTGTTTTATAACATAACTTGAATTAAAATAATTTAACTGAATTAAAACATTCCTGCCTTTAAAGATGGTAAACGACCCTAACAATGCCCTTAAAATAAATAATCTATGGCTTAGAGACCATAAACGGCCCTTACCGCGTCTCAACCGAGACCTTACGAACCAGTCTCTTAACGATTGGTGCACATTGTAGGTGGTCAGCCCAACGAATATTTTTACACACAAACAGGTTTTTATGTCATCCGGTTGCATGTTAATTTTTGGTCAACGGCGAGAATCGAATTCTAGACCGTGGCGTGATGAGAAACCGTTTTAACCACTAGGCTTTTAGAAAATCAATTTAAAATATTTCTATGCTCAAAACACCTGTCGGTTTGATGAAGATGCTGTTTTATGTTCAACGGTTTTTAAATCCAATGTTCGGTAAGTTCTGTTTTAATATTTGCTGGTACTTACGAAAGCCAGTACCCTGTGAAAAGATAATCACATATGCATTACCCTTTTTTGACATTTCAATCTGGATCTCTCTTGTTATAACGTAACTTTAATATTTTTCAAGTAGATGTGTCACGAAGATTAGTGTACAACCTATAATATTGTTAATATTTCAGTGCGAAACATTTTATTATGGAATTCGACCGTGAAAGTTTTAAAGAACAATTTCTCCATAAAAATGTCTACAATTTAACCAGAGAGATGATAATAATGTAAAAAGTTTCACACAAAAAAATAAATTAAAAAAAAGTTGGAAAAAGATTTATGTACACTCACTGAAAGTTTGAATTCTTTTGTAGATGTTGTATTCTGGTTGAGGCAATAATTTTATGTCTTTATTATGTCCACTTCATAATCTCCAACGCTGATTAATCAGAAAGTTTCTTACAAAAATATAATAATTGCAGTAAAAATTATGGATGAGTCAAGTCGAAAAAAGAAACTTTTATACTTCACCGTTTTATTGTTAAAGTTTTTAGTGCTGTCGTGTTGTTAATAATTTACAAATTAACATTTAAACCAGAGAAAGTGATGGCAAATATTTTTACATAAATGGAAAATCGTTATAAGATGAAAGGAGAAATTGGTTTGTTCTGAAATGTTGCCACAACCTTAATAACACAATCGAAGAAACTTTTTAAGAATCTTTTATATTCCTCAAAATTAGATAAGTAGATGTAGAACAACTCGATGTTTGATTTAACTCATTCACTTCATGAGTATGCAACTCTAATATACTATTACTACTTACGATGAGCCTCCATTCCTGAATTTCGGTCGTAAGTTGAAACATTTGAAACTCGAGGAATATGTTTATTTTATAGAAAAAGTACTTACCTCTGATAAATTCAGATCAGATAAACGAATAATGTTCACTAATTAAGTAATTCAATGACACAAGTTAATTATTAATCGAGAAAAATTCCTTATTGAATTTCCAACAGCTCGTCTTTATTCGTCTTACGTTACAGCTTCATAACTTATAATGGATCTTCATTTCCTATTTTTAGATTAATGATGACTTATTTCAACGATTCCAGTATTGACTTCACTTCACTCAATGTCTCATCTGTCGATGATGAATCTCCTACATAATAATTTAACAGATACTGTCAAACGCTGCATAGTTTAAGGATTACTTTATAAATTTAGAAAATTTATTAAAATGGAGTTTAGTTTTAAAACAGTTTAGTTAGTTAACATTGTAATTTTAAAAACAAGTAGTTTAGAAATTTTCGATATTGTTTAGTTTTGTAAATTAGCTTAGATTAGTTGTAGAATAGCTTAGATAGGAACGTTTCTTTTTAAAGAAAACGAAGTGATGTGTGGCTTGATTTCACTGCTATTGATGATATCAAAGCATAGTGCGATCTTTGTAAGAGCATTAATATTTACAAAAGTTAGGGTACTAGCACTTTAAAAAGTCATATTGCTGTTTTGCATCCAACTATATTTCAAAAGGTATACCGTTGTTGGAAAAACACCATCTTCAAGTGATACTGTTCAAACAACAATACGAGGAAAAACCTCACAACGTTCACCAACTTTGTTGCGGTCAAATGTTACAATACATCAAGTAGTTCCAGTGACCAAAAATACATTGATGTAACCTGGACCATCATCTTCGAATAATTTTCGACAACAGATCCTATCTCAATATGCAGGTTCAGCCAACCTCAAAAACTCGACAACGAAAATTTAACAACGAATTAATAAAATTCATTGACTAAGATTTTCAACCTTTTTAGATAGTTGAGGATACAGGATTTCATAATTTAACCCAAGCGTTGGGTCCTAGTTATCTACTTCCATCAAGATCGATGTTAAGTAGATCATTATTACCGCAACCATATGAGAAATGTTTCGAAAATGTGAAAGGTTTTATACACCAGGCCTCTAATGTTGCCATAACAACTGATACTTGAACATGATTGACACATTACTATCAACGATTGGGTAATAGAAAGACTTATATTGGATTACGTCGATGTGTCGTCTCGCCACACTGCCGAATTGCTAAAAGACATATTGGTAAAGGGTTTTCAAACGAAAGAAATAATTCCATAAAAGAAATTTCAACAATACATAAAAAACTAAACTGTGTAGTAGAATATTTCTACCGCAGTGTTATAGCCAATAAGTAAATGAAGTAACTACAAACCCAGATGAATAGAATATGTAATACATTAAGACTTATAAACAATGTGGGTACTCACTCGGTGGAATTCAACATTCCATATGCTTGAAAGGTAATGTAGTCTTAAATTTAAGAATTATTGTGTTTACTCATAACTAATTTAAATTGCAAATTCTGTCAGTTACAATAACCTATTGTAGCTACTATAGCATTGCTTCATCTTGATGTTGATTGCTTCAGATAAGGCAACATTGAACGAAATAACTAAAATATTGAGCGATTCGTTAAATTGACGAACGAATTAAAATAAAACCTTATAATTTAAGAGTGCAAATCAGTACAACTACTGCGGATTCTTTATTGGATGTTGTTGGCAGAAATATTAATATTCAAAATGCTGATAAATATTATATTTAAGTATCTACATATCTGAACCCTCGTTTTATACCCCTATTATGAATGTCACTTACGCGTCACCGAGTGACGCGACGTCACTGAAATGACATTTTGGTATTATGAATGTCACGGTGAGCGAGAATTTTGTCACTTAGCCTCACTTACAATTTGTCGGTGACAGCAAGTGAGAATTTTTTTTCTGACCAATTTAAAATACGTTTTTACATTTTTTTGGATTTTATTTAAATTAAAATAATAATTTTCTTTTTGGTGATTTATTAAAATAATAATTTTCGATTTATAAATAATAATTTTCGTTTTTAATAATAATTTCCGTTTTTAATATAATTTTCTAAAACAGCAGTCAGTTTTCAAAATTACAAACGGCAGTCAGAATCCAAAATTTGTTGAAGAAATGGAAATAAAATCCAGACATCGCTCAGTCTTCGAATTTTTGAAAAATTTAATTATTAAAATAAATTGAACTACAAAACATTAAATTAATTTACTTTTAAAAACTTGAAATTTATTATTTTTACACACCACCAAACGTCAAACATACCGAAATCAAAACAAAAAATAATAGTTGCCAACTTAAAAACAACAAAATATAGAAAATAACGCATCATGATGCGTTCGTCACTCACTCAAAATAAAGCGACAATCATAATACCAAAATATGACTCGAGTGACAATACACGTCACGGTGACGAGTGAGGTGAGGTGACATTCATAATAGGGGTATTAAAAACATAATGTTGAATGAGTCACGCTCAAAAAAGTTTAGGAAAGGATATTAAGATCGATAACGGGTATCATCCAACAAGTAGGTGTTAAAAATATATAGAACAACCTGTAGCAGAAGAAGCACGAACCAAGTGATTTTGAAGTTATTTTGATGTGCAGCGTCTAACACAACAAATAGATTCACTTTCTAAAGTGCTTATTGAATAGCGTCAATACACAGAGGAGCCACTTATTTCGCGTAAAGACGTCTACTTAAAATGGTGGCAACAACGATTTTTAGGATACCGAAAACTCTTACAATAAGCAAGATGGATTGTTACAGAGCTTTCGGTCTGTACCAAGTACTTCACCAATGGTACCTATTTGAACTTTTGGACTGTACCGACAATTTAAGTTCAAGTCTACTATTTTACTAATATAACCCCTAAATGGTTGTTTAAACATTACATTTCATAAAAAGTATGTACATATGTTGGAGTTAGTAATTCTCGTAACCCCTTAGTGTTGGCTATCGATATATTTAATCGGTTTTTTTCTTATTTTTGTTATCGACAAACATGATTTGTATGGACCACCATAAAGTGAATCTTATGCGAAATTCGAAATTGCTGCAATGGATAATCGAGAAGGCTTATCACGAGTGTTTATGTGATCGAAAACAGACCTCGATTCTCGATTGTTATCGAATCTCGTATGTCATGAAAAATTCCACGTAAATTTGGCGGTAACATTTTTTTCTCGCGTATAAATACGGTGGACGCGGAAGAAAGGCTCTCTTATATTTTTTGGTTTTTTTTGATGTCAATAAGAGTTCCGGAGTGAACCAAAAAAATAAAAATCGTATAAAGTTCAATTTTCACCTACGTTGTAGTTGATACATAATATATATATACATATATATATATATATATATTTGTATAATATATATATAGTTAATAAATTGATCATAAGTCTAATAGTGCAATTCAGCTATATAAATTTTAAGCTATATAAATAATATATATATAGATGGACATAGATAATAAATTTATAGTGATACATATAAATCTATATAGTGGTAAATGCTACGATAGTCGTGGTGTTAGAAAGAAGCCATATCTCGTGCTATTAGTATTCTTCTAAAATTGTTGGTGATTTTTTTTTGTTGACAACTTTGGCTTGTCGATAGATAATCAAAAGTTAAAGCCTTGAACGACAATGCAAATAAAAACAATTTATAATATAAAATCTTGATAGACTCTGTGACCCTGTTAATCTAACTAAAAAGAAAAAAAAATCATAAGAATAATTGTGAAAAGTTAATAATAATAATAAAATCAAAATTAACTTAAAACTGTGAAAAAAAAAGACTATAATAATATCATATGAGCATAATTAATATTAGCTAATTATCTAATATATATATAAATTCTACGAGTTCGTGTGCAGTATTCTTCGCGGCGCAACAGAATCGCTTTGGTACCAAAGGTGAGCAAAAATAATAATACATATAATAATCATAATAATAATAATAATAATAATTATTGGTATAATAATAATAATCTAATAGGAATTTTAATTTTTCATTTATACATTAAGATTTCCCTTTTTTTATTTTGTTTATATAAGGTTTAGTATTCTAGTTTTAAGTTAGCTAGGTGATTAGGATATTTATTTCTATTGTCGGTGATTGGCTAAATTACTATTTTTTTTTTCTCTACGAGTTTTAAAATTAAGCTTTAAAAACAATAAAGATTTTTTTTTGTATTTTTGAGTAAATCACATAATATTTTAATTACTTTCTTTCGAATTAACACTGAGATGTGGTTTCGCGCAATGAATTAACGCCGACTCCCCAATTTTGAGGATGAATTAGAGTAAGCGTCATGGTCAACTACAGGTAGGTAAGCAGCATCCCTCCTTTCCAGCGGTTACAACTGGTCATAGATACTCTTCAACTCCCCACGCCCATAACCCTGATGCTTAGCCGGCAACGACCGCGAAGAGTCCCTGTATGATCCAAAAAATTTCTTAACATCGTATGGTTTGGAGAAGAACTTTAATTTAAATTAGTTTCACCACATTTTCCGGTTCATCTTGTTTTTTCTTTTTTTTGGCTTTTAACTCTTTCCTTTATAATCACGTTTTTTTTTTCTTTTTGCAATCGCGTTCCATTTAGAATTCTTATACCATCCGGCTCTCCAAATCATGCGAATGTTACAGGATTTTAGCCATAGCGTCATCGGTGTTCAAAATTTCAAAACTTTTTTGATCAAACTGGATTCCCAAACTGTCTAAAAGCCATAGATGACAAACATATTCACCGAGTCTGTGTTCCTAATAGTGGATGTTGAAACCAATGAAAGAATTTCTGACGGAGAAGTTTTGTTAAAAACAAACTTTTTCAAAAAACTAAATAATGGAGGAATTGGATTTCAAGATCTCTACATTTCATTTCTTGATGTCCATAATCTACCATTTGTTTTTGCTGGCGACGATGCATTTTCACTAAGGCCGTATTAATGAAGCCGTATGCTCAAGAAAACCTCACAATCGATGAGTTACATTTCAACAAGAAATTAAGCTCAGCCAGTGTAAGAGTTGAAAACGCATTTGGCATTTTATCATCGCGATTTCAGCTACTTCATACACCAATAAATTTTAGTCCGGAAACAGTTACAATTTGTATTGTCGTGTTCTTATTTTCATGATTATTCAAAAAAAGAGGGCATTTTACATTGACAGTAATATATCTCACCTTCCCATGAAAAACAACTTCAAGGCCATTAGAAGGCCTGTGACATTAATATGTCAAAAAATTCAACTAAAGAAGCGAAATGTATTAGAAAGATTTTCAAATAATTCATTATTTTAAAAAATAACTAAGAAAGTTATAGTCATCACGCAAAAGGTCATGTATATATAAAAATAGAATATGTTTCGTGTCTAATTTCTCCTGATGACAGAATCCTCAGTTAAAACAAACGAACGAGACTCTTTCGCAGTATGAATGAAAATGTTTGAAACATGGAGTTTCCGACGTAGTTGATTAACAACTTATTTGAGTTGGTAATGTTGTTACTTTATTAGAATCATCAGATAATAAGTGGTATTGATGATCTATTGCTGCATAGAGTTTCCGACTTGGTTGGGCACACATACAAATAGTGTTTCTGTTGTTGATACAGTATTTGACAATGAAAGTTTCCTAACTGACCTAGTAATAATAGTTTATCAATTAATTTTTTTTGCTTATATTGCTGTTCAACATTTAATTTTCTATAACTACAAGCCCATGCTTCACAAAATATGGTCATTCAATCTCTTTCTAAATTGCCACTATGAGTTTTGGCATTGTTCCGCCTCTTTCTAAATTGCCACTATGAGTTTTGGCATTGTTCATCTATTCGCCTAAAAGCGGACTTTACATTATCATGAATTGCGCACACGCATAAGAGTTTTTCTTTTTATTTTAAATTTGGTTTTCTCTTTTATACTCCTCTCATCACAATAGCATAGTACTTGTTGTTTTAATATGTGCTCGCAGACCAAAAATGACAGTTGAAATCAGCGTTTTGATTCAAAGTGATGTTTATTATATTAGTTTAGTTTTTTACGATGTATGTATATTATCGTATGTTAGTGCTCACATCAATAAACTCCATATTAATTTATTAGATTTATTAAAGTTCGGTGATTTATATTATTAGACAAATACTAGTGACTCCTTAATTTCGATAAAACTTGACTCCATAATTTCGATGTTTATTGCGATATAAATTAATTAATTATTGAAATTAACACAAACTATTATTTATAATGTTTAACAATATATATTTTTATATACAGGATTCACTATTTATAATTAATTATTTAATATTTTGTCATATTTTAAAATCGAAGTTAATCGAACAACGGGACAGAAAAAAACTTATTTTAATTGAATGAAAAACTAATGAATACTGTTTTTCAAAGTTAACTTGAATAATACAAAAATCTATTTACATGAGTTGTATACTCAACTATCTATTAAAGGTGCCAGTTTAAAAATTTAGATAATTATTCACAAATAAATTTAAGAGCGAGGTGTGAAGAAGCACCAAAATACCATGCGACACCACAAATACTCCCCTCCCAGAGAGATCGAAGATCTATCGACCAAGTATCAATCTGGTAGGAGCCCTGGATACACGACCTGACCTTGTAATATTTGTCGTTTTCTGTGACAAGTCGAATCGAACCCGTTTGCGAACTTTCGGCTCTGCATTAGAAAATTTAGGTCCGTCAGCTGAAATAATATGTTCTGGTTCGTGAGTCGGTACAAGAAGGCCGGTCTGTACAGTTGTAGTGTCCGTATTCTGTGATTGATTGTCAGAGTAGCATGGTTTAAGTCTGTCAATGGAAATTTTCGTATGCCGTCCGTTTAAGTCTAAAGTGTAAAATTTATCTGTACGGTCGATAACTAAAAACGGTCCAGTGTATGGTGGTTGTAAGGATTTGCGTACCGCATCCGTTCGTAAAAAAACATGCGAGCTAGTCAGAAGATCGTTACTGATGAAAATTTTATCCGAAGTATGTCGAGAAGCTGGTACAGGTCGAATTTCATCAAAGTGTCGTCTTAAATTAGTAATAAAGTCAGATTGTAAAATTTGATCGTTCGTAGCGTCTAAAAAGGTTCCAGGAACTCGAGTCGTACATCCGTAAACCAGTTCCGCTGGAGTAGCTTTTAGTTCGTCACTGTAAGTCGTTCGTAATCCTAGTAAGATTGAGGGAAGAACACTAGTCCAATCAGTTCGGTTGTAGCACATAATGGCAGATTTGATACACGATGCCATCTTTCAATCATGCCGTTACATTTAGGATTGTAACTAGTTCTCCTTCGTTCAAAACCGAGTAAGTTAGCCAGTTCGTGAAATAGTTGTGATTCGAATTGCATGCCTTGGTCCGTAACAATGGACTCTGGCACACCAAAGCGAGCTATCCAATGCGAATAGACAGCAAAAGCAACAGTTGCAGCCGTTATATCAGGCACTGGAATCGCCTCGGGCCAGCGTGTGTATCTATCAATCAATGTAACGCAATACCGCTGATTATCAGAAACAGGCAACGGACCAATGATATCAAGATGAATAATCGAAAAGCGTTGAGAAGTTAATTTGTAAGTACCAAGCGGAGATTTTGTTTGACGAGAAACTTTAGCCTTTTGGCAAGCGACACAACTTTGAGCCATCTTCTGCACGTCTTTTTTAATTGATGGCCAGATTACATTCTGAGTCAAAAGTTTAATGGAAGCTTTGACGCCAGGATGAGACAGATTATGAAAAGCATCGAAAACTTGTTTTCGGAAATTTAAGGGTATGAATGGCCTAGGTGTGTTACAAGAAGCATCGCAATAAATTAATTGTTTCGAATTGAAGGAAACGGGATATTTCTCAAATTTGATAACAGAGTTACTCCTTAAAAGTTCTTGAAGTTCCTCATCATTGGTTTGAGCATCTGCGATGATAGCATAATCAAGGCTTTCAGGGATAGAAATTTGATTAATGCGTGAAAGTGTATCTGCGACTACGTTGTCAAGACCAGAAATGTGTTGAATATCGGTCGTGAATTGACCAATGAAATCTAAGTGTCGAAATTGACGAGGAGATGCTTTTTCCAGTTTCTGATTAAAAGCGTAGATAAGTGGTTTATGATCGGTATAGAGCGTAAAAATACGACCTTCAAGAAGATGTCGAAAATGTTTTAAACCCGAATAAGCCGCGAGAAGTTCACGATCATAAGCACTATATCTTTTTTGCGTATCATTGAGACGTACCGAAAAGAAACCGAGTGGTTTCCAAGTATCCGAAACAAGCTGCTGAACCACTGCTCCGATCGCAGAATCGGAAGCGTCAACCATGATGGCCAGAGGAGCTGATGATGATGGATGACAGAGTAAAGTCGCGTCCGTAAGTTTCGTTTTACAATTTTCAAATGCTTCAGTAGCCGCAACTGACCATTTAATTGGAACTTGACTGTTCTTAGTATACCCTTTCAGGTAGTCATTCAACAATTCCTGGTCAGCAGCAGCACCAGGAATGAAGCGGCGATAAAAGTTTATCATGCCTAAAAACCGTTTCAGTTGTTTAACAGTCAGTGGTCGTTCGAAATTTTTGATGACTTGAACTCGTTCATGTGACGGTAATAAACCTTGTCCAGTTACCAAATGGCCTAAAAAGATAATTTCCGTTTTTGCAAAAACACATTTGTCAACATTAATAATTAGTCCGTATCCCTCTAATTTAGTAAAAGTCAATTTAATATGTTCGAGATGTTCGTCATAATTTCGAGAGGCAATGAGCACATCGTCCAAATAAACAAAGCAGAAATCCAGACCTCGTAGTGCTGCATGCATAAGCCTTTGGAACGACTGTGCTGCATTCCTCAGGCCGAAAGTCATTCTGCAAAATTCAAAAAGTCCAAAAGGTGTCGAAATTGCTGTCTTCGGAATGTCTGCCGGTTCAATGGGAATTTGATGGTAGGCCTGGACAAGATCTATTGTTGTAAATATAGTGCAACCCTCGAGTCGTTGCGTGAAATCTTGTATGTGTGGCATTGGGTACCTGTCTGGAATTGTGACTTTATTTAGCGCACGAAAGTCTCCACAAGGTCTCCACTCTCCATTCTTTTTAGGGACCATATGCAATGGACTTGACCAAGGGCTGCTACTAGGTCGACCAATCCCAAGTTTCATCATTTTTTCGAATTCTGTCTTCGCGATAATGAATTTGTCTGGTGCTAGTCGTCGTGGTCTGCATGCAACCGGTGGTCCGTTCGTTTCTATTTTATGAGTCACGTCATGTTTTAAAGAATCAATGTTTATGTTACCATGAATGACTGTTGAAAATTTTGAAACAACGTTGAAAACTCCTGGATCCATTGCTGACCTGTCGATCCTAGATACAGTAGTTTGGTCATAGCTGGAAGTAGTACCGGTTGTATACAACGAGGTTAGCGGATCAAAAAGTCTTTGCTTCTGTATATCAACCAGCAGACCAGTTTTACACAAAAAATCCGCGCCGATAATAGGCATCGACACGTCAGCAACAATAAACTCCCAGGTGAATTCGCGGCGCAGTCCAATGTCTAGTCTTAAAAATGTTGTACCGTAAGCGTCAACTGAAGAACCGTTCGCTGCAAACAATTTGAAGGATGGATCGACCCTTGGGTTCCGAACAAAACGGGCTGGCAATACAGAGACATCTGCGCCTGTGTCTATTAAAAAATGTGTCTGAAGAAAAATTTCGAAAATTAAAAGGCGGTTGGTTTTAGTAATGTCATTACACCCCGCCACTTGTGAATGACAATTTAGTTTTTTGGAACATTGCTATCGGATAATTTGTTTGAAATAAATTTACAATTTGGTTTGCATTTTAAAGCTTTTGTGCCGAAATGATGATGGTAGTAGCAAATATAATTATTTTCGGCTGAAGGATTGCCATAAAATGAATTTCTATGATTTGGTGAATTGTTCCGAGAGTAGTTATTTTTTGAATTCGACCTAGAATGATTAGGACTTCGTGAATTTGAAACAGACCGAGATCTATAATTTTGATTTACAATTTCCGCAATTTCCGATAGCAATGTTCTTTTAAATTCCAAAAGCTTTTGGTCAATGGTAAAATTTGAATTCGAAGTAGAACTGCAGGAAGCAGAAGTCTCTATAGCATCAACTCGCGAGTGATTCATTGTTTCATGCACATTGTCAGCCCGTTCTGCAAGGACCAACAGTGAGACGTCATTTTCAAATGGTGTGAGCACCTGGTCGCTTCTACCGTAATCTCTGCCACTGTGAACTGCTGCTCGAGCATCTCAAACCACACACTAGGGTTCTGTGTGTATAAAGGTTGGGGTGGCTTGAAAGCCACTCGAGCAACAAATCCAGTATTGGCAGAGACATTAGCATTTATCCTCGACTCAGAAGGAGGAGGATTGAAATTCATGTGTGCCGCAGCCTTGGCAACAGCATCGTTAATGAGACTAGCAAGCTGAGTGGCTGTCAGAGACATACTAGTTTCCTCAACTGCATTGCTACCTGATGCTGATGACGGGTCTGCCGCACTGGATGACGCATTGGTACCTGGTGGGTCGTTCACACCATGAACAACACGCCGAAACAAAAACGAAAGAATCAGAAATAAAACCGAAAATATGAAAAAAATCAACGCAAAAGTCATTTCAAATAATTAAAACAATAAATATTTTTTTAAAAACAACAAAAAGGAAAAAAAATTAATTTATCGGCACCGTTAATTAAATAGTTGAGTACTTACAATTTTTCTTTTTGAAGAACGTTGCAGAAATCATTTGTATCTTGCAGAAATCCTTTGTATCCTCTGAACGTTGGAATATCTGTGCCGCCCGCTGCCTCGAACGTTGGAAGATGTTGTGTCTAGTCAATTGGAAAAACCAAAAGCGGCGTCCGTTGTCCAAATGTGGAATATTTAGCCGGATGTTTTGAAAAATCCAGGTACAAGTAAGATGAATCCTATCGTGGTGATTGTTTGACGAAATTGTAGAAATGATGAAAATTGATAAGTACAACAGATATAGTTGCGCAGTGTGAGCCTCAGATCACGTCGGTGTTACCAATTTTACGATGTATGTATATTATCGTATGTTAGTGCTCACATCAATAAACTCCATATTAATTTATTAGATTTATTAAAGTTCGGTGATTTATATTATTAGACAAATACTAGTGACTCCTTAATTTCGATAAAACTTGACTCCATAATTTCGATGTTTATTGCGATATAAATTAATTAATTATTGAAATTAACACAAACTATTATTTATAATGTTTAACAATATATATTTTTATATACAGGATTCACTATTTATAATTAATTATTTAATATTTTGTCATATTTTAAAATCGAAGTTAATCGAACAACGGGACAGAAAAAAACTTATTTTAATTGAATGAAAAACTAATGAATACTGTTTTTCAAAGTTAACTTGAATAATACAAAAATCTATTTACATGAGTTGTATACTCAACTATCTATTAAAGGTGCCAGTTTAAAAATTTAGATAATTATTCACAAATAAATTTAAGAGCGAGGTGTGAAGAAGCACCAAAATACCATGCGACACCACAAGTTCACATATTTTAATTGAACTAAATATAAAACATATTTTCTGCAATTTTAGTAGACGAGAACAATTATTGGTAAGTAGTTTTGGCTTTATTATCTCCGTTTTTGGTGTTGGTATAATAAAAATTATTATGTGGCAACGTAGCGATTGCATTTTGTTACACCTTCATATAGGCGGACTTGTGCATTACAACGAAAAAAAAAAAAAAAATTGTCAACTATTTTGAAGAAATGTTTACTGAAATTTCGGGGGAAAAAATGTAAAATATTGTGTTGTCTGTTTGTTAATATATGTGTAAACATAATTCCTCGCCTGGTTTCAATCAATACATTTCATTTAGATATGTTCCCTCGACAAGTGTACAATGTTTCTGAAATGACCGATGTGGAAATCGAAGAACTTATGAATTTAATAGTACCCGATGTAGAAACAAGTGACGATTAGGTTGGCTGTAATTTAAACGATGATCAAATTCCATCAATACATACTGTGGTTACTACTAAAGATGATGTAATTGGAAATTCATTAACCGATGGGGTAACCAGAGAAATTACTGAGGTCGCTCTAGGTGCATTGCCAGATGCTCTCGAGCCCTCTGAGAATGAGCCATCAATACTTGCTCAAAGTAAACCTAGCATGTTTACCCATTAAAAAATATAGTAGAAGAAAGCGAATCCGATCTACAGAATTGGTAAAGAACCAAGCGGACCAATTATTTCTACAGCATCTAAATTTTCTGGAGATGTAATGAAAATAAAAAATGACAATCGTGAATTCCAATCTATAATTTGGAAAAAAACAAAACTTAACGTTGCATATTAACGATATTGTATTTCGAGGCGACAAAGAATTACCATCAAAGTTGAAAGAAATTAAAACCCCATATGATTGCTTCAAATATTTTGCAAACGATGATCTCTTGTTAAGCACATAATAGAACAATCAAATCTTTATGCGTGTCAAAAGAATATTGGTACAAAATTTTAAGTCGATTCCAACGACATGCGGAAATCTATAGGAATCTTAGTGTTTATGTCTGTGTATCGCTATCCTAACACACGGTCATATTGGGGAAGACATTCATTTGAAGCGATCTGACGGGTGATGCCTGTACTTCGGTTTGAAGAAATTCGTCGATATCTTCATTTCATCAGTTGTTTAAGGTTCGACCACTCACAGTACATTTTAACGAAATTTTCTGTTCAGTGCCAATGCTACCTAGGCTCTGCGTAGATGAGCAAATGTGCACAACCAAAATGGTAGGAACTGTGTTGCGTCAATATATGCCGAACAAGCCACACAAATGGGGTTTCAAACTGTTCTCGCTTTGCGATTTCAGTGGCTTCTCGTACGCATTCGAAATTTATTGTGGTGCTAAGGATAATAAAATTCCTGAAGACGCACCTGATCTTGAGTCATCGTCGAACGTAGTAGTTCGCCTTTCAAAACATTTACCAAATTTCGTTAACCACACTCTATATTTCGATAATTTTTACACGTCTATGGGTCTGTTTACATACCTACGTAGCAGAGGGATATTTAGCTTGGGAACTGCCCATTCAAATCGTGTGCCAAATTGTAATCTGTCGAGTGATGCGGTCTTAAGTGGGAAGAAAGCTGAACGTGGATTCTCTGAGGAGTATGTGGGCAATGCTTACGGAGTTGACATCTCGTCAATTTTATGGAAAGATACAAAAACAGTACGGTTTCTGTCAACCTTTTGTTGGCACGATACCATTAAATTCCAGCAAAGAAAGCTGTTAGATGGGACAAAACAGAAAGAAAACAGTATGAAATCGATTGTCCATACATAATAAAAGAGTACAACCGGCATATGGGAGGTGTCGATCTAATGGAGGGATTATTAGGCCGTTACCATATACGAATGAAAACCCGAAAATGGTCGAATCGTATATTTTATCACCTTCTTAACGTGGCAGTTGTAAACGCTTATATTCTGTTCCACAGAATAAATGAAAATGAAGAAAAAATTGAGCTTCCAGCATTTCAGACTCAATTGGCTGAATCACTTTGTTCCAGCGGAATGATGGTAGAGAAGAGAAACATTGGGCGACAGTCTAATTCAGCTCAAACACTTTCGCCAAAACCAGCTAAGAGAGCGTATCTCCTCACTGTAGATGTCCGTTATGATGAAGTAGGTCATTGGTGCATTTTTCGTGACCGATCAGGTAAACCGCAATGCAATTTTTCCAAATGTACCTCAGAAACACAAGCATTTTGCATGAAATGCAATATAAGTGCAATGTAACTTACCGAATAAAACATGTTTTTATGAGTTCCACAACAAATAAAAGAGTGATAAATCACAATTTGAATCGTTAATCGTCCTATATTTATTATGCAATGAATTTTATTGTTTTATTTCGTCTTGTGAATAAATGAATTTAATTTAAAAAAAATTTTTTATTTTGTCGTATTGCATTATTTCGCCTAAAGGCTGACTTCTAATTTTCACTTGTGGCTAAATGGATTAGCCTCAAAAAAAATGTTGACTTTAAATTTGTCCTATTCAACATATTTTCAGCTTAGTATGAATTTTCCAGCTCGTAAAAAAAATAATGCATTAGAGGGTTTTAAATAATCCACAGCTCCATTGAAAACTGATCTCTAGTATTGAGGCGGCTTTTATAATGTATTGGTGTTGGTTCTGCGACAGATTGAGACTAAACAAATATATAATATTAATGTATCATTAATATTTAAATAATTACTTTTATAATTCTTGAATTACCAAAATATAATTTTCCATATCACAATCCATTGATGATGTTCCCGCTTTTGGCATTTCTGTTTTTTTTTAGGAAATCTAATTTATCAAAATACCATTATATCCCTGCTCCCGATTTATCACTCGCATTTATTTTTTTCCTTTCTATACGGTAACAAGTGCTTTGCTGTTCTTCCACTGTTGCTTCTGGATTAATTTTGTGGTACTTTACCATTAATATATCATTTTTTCTTTAAATGTTGATAAAAACATACAATCACATGGGTCCAATGTAAATTTGACATTTATATTTATATTTGACATTTTAGATGTCAATTTCTATTATTAGTAAATAAACTCTTCCATACACAGTTCAACTTGTTGAACAACCAGAAGCTCCATCAACTTCAAATCAAAAAGTTTTGTTTTTAATAGAACCGATTAGATAACTGTCAAATTGGTTGCTCAAGGTAAAAAAGCCGTTTATAATCTTTCATGGTAGATTAATTAATTGATTTAGTTACCACGGTTCAAACTATCACTTATACAGACGCTTGCTCATTACCAACGGTTGATTACGATTTTCCAGTCAAAAACTAAGCAATAACATTGATACGTTTGAACAACAGTTCGATAACTTATTTTAATTACGATGTAAAATGATGCTGTTGGGCCATATAAAAGACTGACATTTATCAAAAAATGTTCGCGCTGCCATTGCTACAGCAGTGTCAAGTTGAAACACCTCGAGTGCCGACCCCTGTATATCATATCATCAGGTGTGTAATTGTAAATTTACTCTCAATACAGCCATGTTGGAGTGAACTTATTTTTTTATTACTACTTTTAAACGAGGGTTTATTGACACCAACATTTTAGTCATATCGGTGAGAATCTTTTTTATGACAAAATTCTATCTTTAAAAGTAAAACGATAAATGTTTTTTTAAATAACTGGAAACTTCGATTGAAAGACTAACATTTAAGAAATAAAGCAATGGTTAAGACAAAGGAAGCGCATATTTAGGAAAATCCATCATTCAGATCGTGCAATAAGCGTAACATCCAAACTCCACAGTCACTTAAGGTCGGAGTCATCAAGTTAAATTCCAGGATATGAATTATGATGATAGTTACTGATGTCCGAAAAGTATAATATTGGTCATAAAAATCTCCTCAGTTTTTGCAACTAGATGTTGTTGATCCTGTAACGATTCGCGAGTCTCGGCAATAATTAAATGCATCTCTGTGAAGTTTGTTTCTTACTTTGTTCCTTAAACGGAACTTGGTTGGGAAGTTTTGATGCATCCACCGTATAGCCCGGACCTAGTAGTGTCCGACTGCTATTTGTTACGGTCTCTGCAAAACTCTTTTGATGGCAAACAATTGGCGCTGAAAACCACTCGGCAAAAGTTCTACACCAATGAAATTATCAAGCTACCCGAAAAATGACAAAAGGTTATAGATAATAATAGGTCAATATGTATTTGATTTAAACTTATTCTCAATAAAAAAAAACCGCAGAGTCTTCTGTTACAATGACTTCCGTTTCTCTAAAAATGGCAATATCGTAGCTTCAGCTTTTGAACGCATTCTGCTTCGTTGTGATACTATACAACTTATTTTCTGTTGGAATTATTGGTTATGATTGCGACATAAACTTTTCAATAATTTGGTTATACATAGACATACAAATGTTGTTTATGCATTACATCATAACACTGTAACTGACGCGTTTTGTTCGTATAAATGTAAATAAAATTGGTTAAACCATTTTATTTTTAATTTTCTAATTATATTTTATGGTCTGGTTTTTCCATTTCATTTAACATTTAACCAATATCTTGTTTTCAAACAAGAAAAAACGATTGCATAATTTCAAAACATAAATTGTACATAAACATAAATCAACTTCACTAAAGTTATTGACATTACATCATATACACAAAAAACCATGAATCGTGTATAATATAAGATTACATGGCAACTCATCTGTTAAATAAACTTAAAATATGTTTTGAGTGGAGAACGTTGTGACTTATAAATTAGATTGTGATGGTTTAGTGTAAAGCTTACCGGGTATGTATCACATTGAATGAATATTGAAGGTTCATTAAGTTATTCAGATCATTCAGTTGACACTCGAAAAAGTAATCACTACTCTTGTATCTCATATACTTGTATGGGTTTACAACTGTTAGGGAAGCCCAAAATATTAAATTGAATTCTGATTTCAAAATAACATGACTGTCATACTGTTATACTGATAACATGATCTCCGTTGAAAAAATGAGAAAAACTTCAATAACCCATGCTACCCAATAGACTCTTAGTGTTATACAAATTAAGCCAAACAATACTGAGGAATATAAATTTAAAGTTCAAAGAAAAAAGTACTTCATGGCCTTTGAGTACTTCATTCAACTTCATTTTCGAAAAGCAAAGAATAGAAAATCTCTTAAATTCCAAGGAGGGCAACTAAAGGGTCCGCCATCTTAAGTTTTTTTTTCAACTAGTGCTTATTTAGTGATGGTAACACTTAGCTCATGTCTGATTTGACAGATAATTAGTTTTATCCTTCCGCTGAACGAATATGGTTGTGTATACGCTTGAACAACGCTGGGAAATATTGCGACATTACTTTGAAAATCATGGTAATGTTGCAGAATGTGTGCGAAAATTGCGTACGGATTTTGGAAGAAGAGAAGCACCGTCAGCTCCGTATGTTCGTTATCTTGTGAAAAAAGTGAAAGAAACTGGCATCCTCATCGATAAACCAAAGCGTGAAAAGCCAAAAACTGTGCGTACACCCGAAAATATTGATACTGTGGCAGAAAGTGTGCGTGATGCGCCATCAACATCAATTCACCGTCGTTCTCAACAATTGAACATTTCGGAGACATCATTGAGACGAATTTTGCATAAAGACCTTGGTATGACGCCATACAAAGTCCAATTGGTTCAGGAATTGAGGCCAACCGTCCATATAATTCTACAATAGCATCAGGTTCTCCAGATATATAAAACCTTTATTAGACCGTGTATAGAATATTGCTGTCAAGTTTGGGGTGGAGCATATGGCACTGCGCTCCAGTTGCTGGATAAAGTTCAGTGGCGTACCATCCGAATAATACGAAACTCCAGACTTACGAAAGATCTAGACAGCCTACAGCACCGCAAAGATGTTGCAGAACTTTGCGTGTTCTATAGATTAATAAATGGTAAATGTTCTCAAAATTAAAAGAGAAAATACCACCATTTGTTACGCCAGGACAGGCAACACGAGGAACGGTCAATGCGCATAGGTTTACGGTGAATATGCCGAAACCTCGAACTGAAGGTGCAAAGCGCGAATTTATTTATCGAACATCCAGGAAATGGAATTCAATATTCGGCTTTCCGTTTCCGTTTAAGTATACGATGCAAAAGTTTAAGGCAGCTATCAACCTTTACTTGAATGACCTCGCGGTGGGTGCAGGAGCTCTGACAGTTACAAGGAGCTAGGACTGTTTTAAAGTCCGCCCTGCACCCAATTAAAGCTTAATTTAAAAAAAATAAGTGCAATTCCTGTGTTTTCTTCATATAAGCTGTTGGTTTTAAACTAATTGTGGAAACTTCTTTTCGGCCTTATCCTGGCAAATATCCAAGAATTAGGAATTGAGTGAAATATAACTTTAACTACAAACTGCCAGTATTCCTTATACCGATTTGGCAAGATATAAGGTGTGACGTTTTATTTATTATTTTAATGAAAGTATTGGCACCCACATTCACGAAATTGAACTTAAAATGTATATTGGATCATGGAATGCCTCAACAAATAGTATTACTTTTAAAATGGCAAATAAAGGGGCATATGGAAATAGGAAAAGAAATAGGAATGCTGGTTGCACTTATTAAGAAATTAGCTAATAGTAATTTTATTATATTTTAGGCACTTTTTAAAAGAGAGTTGGTATGAGCTACCTTAATAGGATAAAAATAAAAATAATTGTAATAATACATTTGACATATATGTAATGTAATGTTACGAAGGAATGACCCATATTTAATAGGTGTGCACTTCATAAATTTCTAGCAGAAAATAATTTTCAAAGCAACCACAAATAACACAATATAGAAGCCGATCACGAACATGTTTTCTAAAAGTAGAAAGTCAGCATACATATCCAATATTCGTTTTTAAGTAGGTTCAATCGTTCTAAGTCCTATTGAATTATCTGCATCTTGATCCCTTCATATGCTATTTAAATGAGATGTCTATTTTTCCCAGCTCTCTTAGCAATTATATCTGTACACAGGAAAAAGGTTAAATATTTATAGATCAAAAGCAATCGCCTATTTAAAATCAACACCATAATGATGACAATTATTTCTTTCCGCTCCCTCGATATATTTTTATCTTAAAAATAAGTTAAGACTTATTGGTTTTTATGGAGACGGATTTTTCTTATTTTCAGAAATAAGATAATCCTGTCTCAATAAAAACCAAGCTATTTGCAATTATTTATTATTTTGCATATTTTATGACTTAAAAAGTCTTCGGTTTATACAGGTCAACATATTTTTAAATATTACAGCCAATCAAAGCGGAAAAATTTAATATTAATCGGAGATTTTAATGCACGTTAATATAATTATGCTTATTTGGATAACCTCTTTCATACTTTTTTGATAAAGTATCAAAACATTGGCCAAGAAAGAGCATCATCACCAATAACACAATCTCAAAATACTGGTAACAGTAATATATGTCTTAAAGGCCGTAAACTGATTACCGCAACTGAGACTTTACGAACCATTAATACGTATTGGTGCACATTGTATGTGGTCAGCCCAACGATTGTTTTTACACACAATCACTTTTTATGAACAGGATTCATGTTAATTTTTGTTAAACGGCGAGAATCGAACCGCGGCGCAATGAGAATCTCTCTTAACCATTTAGCTACAACCGGCGACTCAAAATACTACTACTAGCTCCTTTACAGAGAAAACAGACCAAAATTCACTGAAAAACTTTGAAGACAAAATTCATTACGGTATTAGACATAGTTTCACAAATTAGTAATCAGAAAAAATGGAAACGTAAAAATCCAAATTATACACCTACTGCATGTAAAGAGCCTGTAGAATTTTTTCTATACAATGAGACAAAGAAGTAAAAACACCTATACTTAACTAAGATGCATTTTATCATGACAGACCACAAATAAGAAAAACATTTGGAAACACACAAAATGTTGAATGTTATGAAATCTACAAATTGAAATCTTTCATACAATGGCTTTCATAATCGTACTAGAGCAAATGGCACTGAATGATAGTTTTCCTTTGGAGTTTATCTCAAAGTTCCTTATCTTTTTCTTTGAAAAGTTAAACAGAAGGCTGGTACTGGGTTTATAAATCCAACCACCCTGTAGCACCATGGTAACAATTCGAATCAGCATTCCTTTTCTATTTTAGTAGTTTAAGACGAGATAAAAGAATAAATATTCTTAATTAAAAGTAGTAAGAAATCCAATTCTTGTCTCTTACTTAGTATTCAGAAAATGTACGAACGTCTTCAAAATCAGTTGAAAGAAAATCAAATAATAGATAGACTGTGCCAAAATATGTATCCTGCTGTTAAGAATTTTACTTTGCCATATTATAATATGTTCAGTTATAGAAACATACAAGAAACATCATTGAGTGATAATTAGGAACAATTTTGGGTAAAAACTGGGTACATTTCGATAAGATGTAGTTAAGATCCACACAAACTGTAACAAAAAACTAGAGCGATGCTGTCGACAGTGTTTTGTGATCTTTATGAGAAACTTTCAAATTGAGACAGATATACAGAATGTCCAACCAGCGGCATTAAAAGAAATCTCTAACACGCTTGACTCAGGTTTCGGTGTAGGGGATGTACCAAGGCATAGTTGGATGTCATACCCATAAACCTTATATCGGTTTTAGCAACCCATCTTCTAACCTATCAAAATCAACACAATATAGTAAAAAATAATCCGACTACAAATGATCACTTAGCAGAAATCGGAAAAAATCAAAGTTGGAAAGAATGCTTCTGAAGTCCTACCAAAACAAACCTTCTCTCACGGTGCACTCTGGGAAATAAAGAGCATTAGGTCTGCCTTTATAAATGGCAGACGTAAAATTCTACCTCAGTGCTCACGCAAATTTCGATGTGCGACTCACCGATGTGGCGTAATATAACTCAAACTTTGTGACGTGCGCGTTAGCAATTAAAAAAACTGGATATCTTTTTTGACACTATATTTGTAATTTTAATTATTACTATACGACGGAACGTTGCTTTGAGTCTCCCCTTGCTTTCCCTCCACCTCCCAATTCAGCAGACAATTTGATTATTTTTGAGCGCCAGCCTGCGCGCACGAATGTGGCTAGCTCTATTCGGTTGCCTGGCTAGAGACCTTTCAGGGTGTAACAATTGGAGGGGTGATTTTATTCCCATGTATCACCTTTGTTTGGTTCCACCAGCTTGTTCTTGACACGATCCACCTTCACCTCGAGTGGTATTTCTCCTTCCAGACCATTCTGAAAACGTGATTCACCACTTGTTTCGTTACCTTTATTTTGGTTTTTATTGCCACTTTTCACTTTATTTATATTTGTATGGTCTGTTTTTTCTATTTTATATTTGACTTGTTGCTTCCTCAAGTTATCTTACGATACCGCTTTTCGATCGTATCGCCTCGCAATAATCAAGATAAAAAACCCTTTTCGCTGACACGCATCACCTTGTATAACTTTCGGCCTCTCACTGTACATCGGGCAATACGTTATTTTCGCCACGCTCCTTACACCAGCACAAAATTTAGCTAAGGTTGATTGTCGAGATGCAACCAACTAGGAGGTATATTTGACATTTGTCTGACGTATCTGTGTCACTTTCATATTGTGTTTTGTGCTATTTTGTGGTGTTGTGTGGTGATTTGACATTTGGGTTTTTGTTTACAATTAATCTGTTTTGTTAACAATGATTTATGTAATCGGTTCGTAATATTTGTTCGTTCATTGTGATTATTGTTTTCTGTGAATGTATGTTCTAAAACATCCCATATTTTATGGGTGTTCGGCCGGCAACTCTACCTATATGTTCGTTCAATCCTCTATGTTCAATGTTACATGTATGTGGCTTGCCCTGTTATGTTCATCTTTGACGTTAGTGCCTAAGGAAAGGACGGGATTGGATACATGGACCATAAAGGCAGATATTAGGCATCTAGAAAAGATATTAGATAAGGATATTCCTGCAGTTGAACATAAGGTATCTGAAACAGTCAAAAAAAAGACAGCTGCTGATATAGTGAACGATATCACCATTCCTTTAGGCATTCGTCATTAGTAACAACTCCCATGCGATGAATATGACTTTTTAAACAGCCATGGCCAGTGAGTATAGAAACTAGTATTCTTAAGTTGTCTTTTTTAAGAAGAGAGCGTACTTGGTTAGTTTTTAATGAACTTACTGATAAAGTACTTTGTTCGATTTCGTTGTCTTCAACGTCACAATGAACACATACCCACATTGCCATTACGTAAGTATTTCTTCCAATCCCCTACTAGGGTAGAGCCGGTTTAAGGATTGTTCATAGAGTTGGGGTCTAATTTCATATCAGTACAAATGCAATTTCTCTATCTTCGACTACAAGAGTAGAAGCTGCAATCACACAGTTGGAAACCGCAATTGACACATACCATGTAATAAAATCAGTATTTTGATGGAACTTCGTGAGACGAAATGATCGAAGCTTAGTTGTGATCGAAGCAAGTTGCAATATTTGTCCCTATTCAACTTATATACTTTTATCGCCCATAAATACTATGGGCGTATATGATACTACGAAAAATTGATTAGTGGTTTATCTAATATTAATCACTCAAAAAGTTTTTCAAATCTTAATATTATTTTATTTAATTTGTTGTGTTTATTTCTAGAATTAAAAAAAAGGAAAACAAACATTAAATTAATCTGAATTTAATGAAACTCATTGTTTAGCGAAAAAAATTAAAAAGAAAATTAACTATATATCTCTAAGCAATGGGGTCTGGAAAATTACTATGACGGATTCTAACACCTATAGAGCTTAAGCTACGAAGCTAAATTCCGAGGGATATCAGTGGTTTACCTATGAGGTAATCTACCCAACCTGCGCAATAGAGGAAATTATTGAAGGTCTCAAGCAAAAGGGTCATCAAATAGAAAATGTCGTCAACATCATAAAGAAAGAAAAAATCAAAACCAAACAAGGAGTTCAAATCAAGAAAAGAAGGCTTCCACTATTTATGCCCACTTTCATAAATAAAGAAAAAGTAGAAGATGTTTATAATATCAAGACAACACTTAACATGAGAGTAAAAATAGAGCCGTTGAAAAAAAATAGCGGTCGCATACCGCAGTGCAAAAAATGTCAAGGTTTTAACCATATTCAGAAATATTGCCAAAGAGATGCTAGATGCGTTAAGTGTGCTCGTAAACACCATGCTCAGGTATACCCGGTTGGTAAAGATGTTCCTGCAAAATGTATTGATTGCTTACACCCACATCCGGCAAATTATAGGGGATGTGAAATAGCTAAGGAGCTAAGTAGATTAAGAGATAAATCACGAAAGCAAAATTCAGTAATACCGGAGAAAACTAATCAACCTTTCACCAAAGCGGAACCAAATGAAACGGGAGAACGGAAACTTTACTGGTACGCGGCAAGTGGTAATGCCGAAATCTATCATTTTAAGGAGCACTGAGGATACAAGCGTGCTTCAAATGATACTAATAAGCATAAAAGCACTTTACATTAGACTAGCTAAACAAGAGAAATGTCTTGAAGCCCTAAGTAATGGGCTAGAAAAGCAAGCTTCTCTAAATGAAATGGCATCCATTCTCTATTAAAATGTCTCAAACAGCAATAAATAAAACATAAACTTCCAGAACTAGAAAATTTTTCGAAGTTCCGAGAAAATAGATATATGCCTAATATCTGAAACCCATTTTACTACAATTTGATATGTCAAATTATATGGATACAACTGTTATCCTGCCATTCATCCAGCAAGAGGAGGATCGTCAGTGGTAATTAAAGAAAACATCAAACATTATATAGATCTTAAAATTGAAGAAGAATTTATGCAAGTAGTCACAATAAAAGTATATATAAATAACAACAAAGAATATAGCGTATCGTCAATATATATCCCTCCAAGATTTAATCTGCTAAAGGAAGACTATTGCACATTATTTAAATCACTTTGATCTTGTTTCATAATAGGAGGTGATCTTAACGCCAAGAACACATTCTGGGGATCAAGAGTAACCTCTAAAAAGGAAGAGAGTTGCTTGCAGCAGGGCAACAATTCAGCTGCGATTTTCACTCCGGAGATCAACCAACATATTGGACTACGGATAGAAACAAATTATCCGATCTTATAGACTTCTTTGTCACCAAAGTTATAGACGATAATTACATATACCTAGAAAGCAGCGACGGGATTATGTCAGATCACACACCTGTTTTTATGACGATCAGTGCAACGATTGTTAAGAAAACAAGTCCACCATGGCTAACAAACCACAAAACCTGCTGGGAAAAATTTCAGAAACTAATTGAGGATAATATTAATCTCCAAGTGCCAATTACAAATCCGATACAGCTAGAAGAAGAACTAGAACAATTTAACAGCGTCATACAACAAGCGGCGTGGAGTAGTACACCATCAAATACAACAAAAGCACGCAAGAATGTTATTTATCGCTTGGAAGTGAGGGAATTGGTAGCAGCAAAACGAAAAGCAAGAAAAGCTTGGCAAAGGAATCGAGCCCTGAATATAAAACTTCTCTAAACATTTTGTCCAACAAACTAAAGCTGCTAGTCAAAGAATTAAAAAATGAATCCATTAATAAATACTTAAGAAGCCTGTCTGGGGAAAAAGATATCGAGTACTCCTTTTGGAAAGCAACAAAAATGCCTATAGTTAGAAACGATGATGGAACTTGGGCTATAAGCGCTAAGCAAAAAGTAACATTGTTTGCAACTCATCTTGAAAACACGTTCCAAGCTCTACCTAGACAATCAAGGTAGCCATAAGGTAGGGTTCTGGGACCAACTTTATATGTACAATATACCTCTGATCTGCCAACGATAGAAGAGACAACTATAGCAACGTTTGCAGATGACACAGCCATATTAGCAGTTGCTGATAACATAGAAGAATCCATAAGCAAATAACAAAGAGCGACTAATATGGTTAACACTTGGACGAAAAGGTGGCGAATAAAACTGAATGAAGCAAAATCTGTTCATGTAAATTTCACAAATAAAAAGGTTGATTGGATGCCAGTGGAACTAAACTCCCAGCAAATTTCATATGCAAACACAGCAAAATACTTAGGCATGACTACAGAAAGATAAATTGGCTCTTAGGGAGAAGTTCTGAGCTTACTTTACATAATAAATTGCTACTGTACCGGCAATTACTTAAGCCTGTATGGACTTACGGTATTCAGCTCTGGGGCTGTACAAAGCAAACAACCGTCAATATCATTCAGTCATTCCAAAGCAAAGTCCTACGTGGAATAGTAAATGCACCGTGATACGTGAGAAATGACAACATCCATAGAGATTTGAAGATGGATTTCGTTAGCGTAGAAATAAATAAATACGCTAGACAACACATGCAACGGATTAGTCAACATAAAAATGCTGAAATTCGCCGAATGTTGGATGACACAAATCCATTGAGAAGGCTGCGAAGGAGGAAACCGCTTGATCTACTAGATCCAACCTGGATCGGCTAAAAAAATATATTTCTAATTTCGAAATTGTCGTGATATTAGACAACCGCAAATTAATTGATTTTTATTTGTTATTTCATTAAAACAATAATTATGTTTATTTATAATCATTATTCTAAAGTTAATTAAAACTGTCCACAGTGCACGAGGTACTATCTGTTTAAGCACCTGAATCTTTTAATAAAACAATTTATTTAAAAATTATTAACTCATATATTAGACTTTGTTTGATTTAATGCTCTCATATCAGAACCGCAGTCAACACGCACAACTGAAAATGCAAGTCTAATTATAGCTATCATTTGGCTAAATGCGACCGCTTTTACTCCTAACTGTATGGAACGGCCATGGAAGAATATGGAAATAAAATATTATGCTTTGTAATAACTCAACCCACTCGACAATCTCGTCGAGGACATTAACACATTTATATTGTATATGCGGCAAAACTCTATCCTATTGTCTGAAAATAATATTTTTCTCATACATTATGATAATTATTTAATTTCATTTTAATGGCATATCATTAAAATACAATTTAATTCAAATATAATAAAATTTTTTACACAAAAATAGATAATCTTTTATATATTAACCTCTACTCATATATAGAGGCCCATATAAACTTTATCATAATAATATGAGCATAAATTTAATATATGCTAGAACCATATTTAATGTGGATATATGGTAGCATAATAATACATAATTTTATAGAGCATTACAAACAAAAATCATAAAGACATCATTGTTCAAATACCAAATTTGTAAAGGCACATAAAGTACATAGAATTTACTTGGCTAAAACCAAATCGATTGGAAGTTTGCTTAATTTTTTTCGACAGAAAATGGCAATCCCAATCAGATGACTTGTTATATTGAAGAGGAAAATCTTGTTCATACGCCTGGTAAGGCCAAAACATGACATTGGGGCCGAAATCAAGTTATGTATATAATAACGAGGGCATTAATTTAATTTATAACTTACACTTTTGTGAATTAACAAGGTTGAAGGTTGGCGTGGTTAGAATTTAAAACAAATATGTAATTATTGGGCAATACTGCTCAATCAAAAGTGAAGTATATATATTTTTCACTAGTGGTGCATTAATGTTGTGATAAATTAATGCTTAACCGATTTTCGTAAATAAACAACTTTGACAGCTAGTATTTGGCCCTATATTTGCCATTAGTCACATATCAGACGTTAACTTGAACCAATCACTACCAGTTTTATTCATTATTTCCCTATCACCAAGGATACAACTCCAAAAAAAACTCACATGTTATGGTGCAAGAAGAGACAATCAAATCAGAAGGTTTCAGGAAACTTATAATTTCAATCGAAGACAGTCTACATACCAGCTGGTGACGGTGTATTTCTGAGAAGATCGATTTATCGTCCTAACTTCACTGCGATTTGCAGCCTGAAGCTAAGATAATTTCGAGATGTAGCTCGAGCTTAAGCCAGTAACAAGATGTTTGAAGGAAGCTAAGCTCATTCCAAAGCGGCCTCCTAGAGGCCCAAAATTAACAGCACGCCACAACAAAGAGCGACTTGAATTTGCTCATGTACTTTAAAGTATAGCGCAACGAATGAGATTAAGCTCGATGCGATGAAGTGGTCAGCCCTCAGTCTAGACATGAATCGTATTGAACAGGACGACCTAAACCGCAGAGCTCGAGCCAGAATTAGATGCGATCCACAAGTCCTTGTTAAACCTTAATAGCGTCAAAAGAGACCCTTCGTTTTCGTAGGAGGGAGGGTAATACTCTGTATTTACCAATACAATTATTTTCATTTTACTTGAATTTTTTGTTTTAATTTAAATATCCATAATATTTTCTTTCATAATCATTTTAACTAAAATAGTGTATTCGTTCATATCGCAATCTTTTGTTTCCGAATACAACACAAACTGGATCGGTTTCAGGGACGATAAAATAAAGCTTGATTATACATTGAGCTTATATGTCTGCTAACACAAAACATCGGTTTGTTAAGTTTTTGTTTTAGACTCTATTGCTGTTCGAAATTTAAATTATCTCGATTAATCAATCTCTTGTATTGCAATTCAGTCTAGATGAGACTTAAATAAACGATGAGTTCATTCCATTTGTTTTATAGTTCGAGCAAAGAAGATGTTTTATGTGATATGGAAAAGCGAGTGAAGAAGAAAAGTTATGTGCATTCCGTAGGCGTCAAAGAGACAAATCGAATTATTTTATTTCGAGAGAAAGTTTTTTTTTATAGGCGATATTTTTGTTTGTCACACCGATAGAGCGATACAATATGTTAACGAAAAAATATGAAACTTGGAAAACTACTAAAATGTTCACCGACAGATGGGGACTACATAAACTAAACACAACTAATAAAGACAGAAAAGAAATGATTAAACAGCTTTCGAATCATAGAGTAAACAGTGTCAAATGTCAATTCGAACGCCACAACATCGATATACTC
The DNA here is from genome assembly GCA_963932295.1 of Tipula lateralis. Taxonomy (NCBI): domain Eukaryota; kingdom Metazoa; phylum Arthropoda; class Insecta; order Diptera; family Tipulidae; genus Tipula; species Tipula lateralis. Next base: position 141,762,158 of record OZ010738.1, read on the forward strand.
ATATTATGTGTAAATTTGAAAAACATTTTCTAAAATTTCAATTGCAGGTTATGGTTTAATTAAAACCATGTTTAATGACACCACTTAGAACTACGGCAGATGGATCAAGTTAACGCATGTTTAATAATAGTCATTTGAAAATCGAAAGCCAGAAATATTAATAAAAGAACGATTTGCTTACTTATGAACAGATAACGCTGTTTAGTACACAAGTTGAATTACAAGCCAGAAAAAACGGTAAAAATAATATACTTACGTTGAGCTTTTTATAATATTCTCGTTCTTGATAATATTGATTTATATTTCGATGCCACCGCCACTCCTTATGTACATAGACCAACACATCCTCACAAAGAATACAAATACAATTACTGAATTTGAATTCAATTTATTTATAAAACAAAATTATCACTTCAATATAAAAAATGTGTCTGTTTTTATCTTTTAAATTTGCTTTCGAGCTCAAGGCTCTAGCAACTCTTTCTTGATTTGCTACTTTACGCCATTACATAAACACATCCAAGACGTACGACTATAGGCCCAATTGACGTAGCACCATCTACGTCCATTTTTCAGCCATTTCATCTCGGAACTCGAACTCGAAGCTTTAACCACTGCGCCATTCGTCGGTAAAAAATATATAGTTAAGATTAATTCAATTTTTGGTCAAACAAAATTTGATAAAAATATTAGTCAAATTATTATCACCAATGTTTATCACATGTTTAACACATCGACCACTTCATTTATAGGCATTTGTTGTAAAAACACAATTTTTTTTTGTTTCAACTCAAAATTTCTTAGTTTAATTCTTTCGTCGACTTTTCAATCTCGTGGAGAGTTTTGGTTTGGATAAGCTTATAGCGATTAAAATTTTTTTTGGTTGATGTTACTGGCGTTGCGGTATTTTGGGATTTGTATTATTCTGTGCGATCAACAGTTGTTGGGTTTAAATTCGATGAATTAGTACCTATAACGTTCAAGTTCGATGAAGTATAACTCAGTTGCGACGATCTCGGTACTGTTTTGACCCATTTTGCTTGATTTTCCCCTTCAAATCGTTCCACACATCTATTTTTAAAAGATATTAATAAATCAAATAAAAATTAACTACAGATGCGATTTACTTCTTACCATCCTGTACTGTAGGTCCCGATGAATTGAATTTTCCGCAAAATTTTCCCACTTTGAATTAAAATACACCGTTTTCGAGCTACCGAAACAGGAGTTCTTCATTTGGCAATTTTACATTTATTTCCATTAAATCTACTAGAGACTCAAATTGAATGGTTTCTCAAAACAATAATGAAAAACATAAAAAAAATGTCCACTTCCATCATGTCGCCTAAAAATTTCGTACAACTACTTATATCACCTCAGATGACATGAACATTTTTAATGACTGATTGAATGTCACCTCAATCAAAAAAATGTTCGTAAAAAACGACAAGTGAACAAGACTTAGAGAATAGGGGTATACAAATCAGTTATATTTTTGACTCCATTGAATCGCCTACTTAGTTTGAATCTTATGTAGACATCAATTTTTAACTAATTATAAGCTGAGAAATAATTAATGGAAATGTGTTTAATTAGTAATTAGTAAGTATTTGATAAGTTATTTTTGAAAAATTTTGAAAGTGAACACATCATTTCTTATTAATAAAGTTCACCAAATTTTAAGCTATTGGTTAAACATTTCAATTTTATTTATTTTATATAAAGTTCATAAAAGCCAACAAAGCTTTTTATTACAAATTATAAGTATTACCAACGATAATTTTGTTAAAATAATTTCAAATAGAACGATTGATACATTTACCTAATTACACACCGAAAAATATCCTTATAATTAGCTTATGTTGTGCAAAATATTGTTTTAACTTCTTCATTAAATATTAAATACTGGGAAATATTTACTTCAACAGGATTAGCGTATTTAGCAACGCAACATATATCGAAGCGCTACGCAATTTAATCAAATTACTTAAAGAGATTAATTTAACCTCTACATGGATTTTTATTGAATTTCTGTTTTTCAATTATTTAACGAGCAACGCAACATTATTTTTTGTGTTATACGCCAACATAAAATTACATACCCATATTTGAAATCTTAATTAATCTTAATAAGATTATAGCGAAAAATATGCGTGTGGATGTGAGTTGTTTATCAAATTTTTAACGCACCCATCATCTCACTTTTGTTTTTATAAATGCTTTAATGTATTTTAAATTGATATATGACAGTGAACGCACTCATTCATGCATGAAGATAATACTTAATTTGATATGAACTACCACAGTATAATTAGCGGTTACTATTCATATAAACTATTATTATTAGAGTAATAATAAAAAAATTAATTATTAATTCGAATTAGAATCAAGTTTGATTAGCATCAAATGGTAAAAATAACTTTTGGCATCCACCCATAGTCAGAGATTGGACCCGATGCTTTTCGCTTCTGGTAACATAGCTTTGGTTACTTGACCATTTGTTGGTTATTATCGTCGGTAAAAATATTTTTGAAAATAGATATTCGAAATGGATTATTCAACTATTAAAAACCTCCAAATAATATTGAGGATAGACCTTATCTTGGCTTTCCAGTTCAAAAGAGAAATGAACTGGAAAATGAAAGGTTTTTTTACTATAACTCTTTTACAATTTTACTATGCCTACTTTTACAAAACCAGCCATTTTGACTGGTATGTTATATATTAAGTTTAAGTGTGTACGTCAAAGCGGGAAAGATCTGTGCAGTGAAGTAAAATCATCATGAATAGGATCAGAAATCGAAATGCATCACCATCCACTTGCCCAGTGAGTTAACAGAATTGTTACCGCTTTTTTCCAGCATCAAAATGATTTGATCCCTGCCATTGATGTAATATCTGGTTCAGAGAAAAAACTCTTGTTATTACGACTTAAAAGTACAAATCAACGATTTGGGAGTTCAAAAGCTGCTCGACCTGACAATTATTCCAAATATTGCTTTAAAGGCTATCATCCGAGCTAGATCGGATGACTTCACAGAAGACTACAACTCGTGTCTGAGAAAACGGGTATTTCCGAAACGATGGAAGAGTCAGCACCTGGTTTTGTTGCCAAAGACAAATAAACCTCCAGCGGACCCATTCGCGTACCCACCATTGTGTGTGATGAATACGACTGGCAAAGTATTAGAGCGCATAATAAACAACCGATTGGAGAAAGCTGTGGAAAGGGCCAAAAACCTCGCTGAGAAAAGGGGTATTTGTCTGTCTGTCTGAGAAAAGCTAATCGACAGTATAGATTAAGAAGGGCTCCATCGACAATTGACGCAATCCAACACGTCAATAAAATTGCAAAGGAAGCAACAGTTGGTTGAAGATGGGGGGGCTCCAAAAATACTGTGCCATGGTTACACTAGATATCAATAATGCATGCAACTCGGCTAAATGGGACTATATTCACAATGCTCTGTATGAACTGCAAGTACCGGTGTACATACGAATATCATTTCAGACTATTTTCGCAATAGAATACAAATGTATAATACAGACGATGATACCATGGAATACAAAGTCAATAGAATACTAATGTATAATACAGACGATGATACCATGAAATAAGCGTACCATATGGTGTTGAAATTTTGGGCTTCGAGGAAAACGTCGTTGTGGTAGCGAAAATCATAGAGGGTATAATTGAGGTATGTATGTAGGCTGACCATTATAGTTATCAAAAAATGGCTGATATAACTTGTATTCTAGATGGCTTACCATCAAACCGTAGTAGTCTTAATTACCAGTAGGAAAGTCATGGAAACTGTCGATTTTGGTGGAATTTTAATTTCGTCGCAGGCTTCAATTCCACATCTCAGGGTTGAAATTCATGAACGCATAAACTTTCAAGAGCACCTAACGATAGTGAATAGAAAAGGTGCCAACGTAGGTCCAGCCCTCTCTTGCATTATGCTCAACATATGAGGGCCAAGTTAGAGTCAAAAGATGCTGCTAGCAAATGAGGTAACACCCATCATCAAATATCGTGTCTCTTCTTTTACTAAGTACGGAAAACCATTCACCACAGAATTTTGATCCCAAATTCTTCAGGTTTGAATCTGCATCTGGATTTCGTTGGAAAGAATTGGTCACCAACGGTGAAATATGCTCCTGGCTTGAAATATTTTGCCTATTTGTGTATACATTATACTAGAACATAAATATACCATATTCATGTCATAAAGAAATACAGCAGTCAAAATAACTGGTCCCGGTATATTTATTAAATACCATTATTTTTTATTTTGAACACATGTGTAAAACCAGGAGTTTTTTTTTGGTTGGCTGCTACCGCACACTCTGATCGGTGACGGTCCGTTGTGTAACCACTATATGTACAGCATAGGTCCGATTCACGTAGAACCACCTGCGCATTGCATAGCTCCATGTCAGCCTAAACTCAACAGGGGATTTGGTTGTGTTCGTTCCCACCACCGATAGTACCGCCCATTCAAACCCGGTTTTTCCCGCTCCAACTGCCGCAACTTTGGTTAAAGTTCAAAATACTTCATTTTACTGTCGTTAAAAATACTTCATTTTACTGTCGTTATAAAAGTCTTAACATAGTTATGGGGATAAAAAATAAAACAAAGTAGTTATTGACGAAAGAAAATATAAACCAGTCATTTTAATAAGTTCGGTAAATCTAGTGTTAAAAATACGAACCCAGTGTTCCGCTAGGTTACGAAAAACATTAGCCAAACTATAAATAGTCCAAGAGAGACAAAGGTAGTAAATATCTATAATGACTTTATAAACCAACTGCAAAAACGTCTCATTAGGGCCCTACCATCAACATTTCCACAGGATATTAAAAATGAATTTTCAACAGGATATTAAAACGAAGAACTTAAATAAATAACAAAAGAAATAAAGAAGAACCACGACAAGCTGCAAATTAAAGAATGTAAAACATCATTCAATTTAACATTAACTCACATGAAGCGAATAATGAACAAAATCACAGATTTCACTATATTCGTAGTTCCATGTTATACCTCCAATGTTTGAACTTATAACATCGAAATATTTCTTAAATGACATAGTTAGTAGTAGAAAACATCAGAAAAATCTAACAGAACAATCTTGGTGGGAATCGAGCGCTAAAAATCCTGCTGTAATAAATACCAATATTCGATGTTGTTGTGGCGAAGCATCCAAGCATTGGGGGTCGATTCTCGTTCTGTGAAAAGTAAAGTGAAAAGTATTTTCAGTGAGAAATATTCATTTTCGATTCTCGTTCTATGAAAATGAAAAGAAATACGTCAACATGTTTTCATATGAAAAAAACTTTTTCACCGACTATTTTGGCTGTGAAAATACAAAAATTATGTTGAATTACTTCTTTTTAAACTAGAAAATGTACAATTTAGAAAAAAAATTATAATTGATGGATTTCCAAATATATTTTAAAAGAATTTATATAAAATAAAATTTAAAAAAAACTTCAAAGCACTCGCAACTCATTCGCAGTTCGCTTTTTACCTCCTAACTTCCGCCATTACGACCAAATCGAGGACATACGGCTATACGTCCGATTTATGTAGAACCATCTGCACATTGCATAGCTCCATACCAGCCGATAGTACTGACATGGAAGATGGGTTAGCCCATGAATTTTGTATTTCACCTTTTACGCAAAAGAGAGATACTCACTGATAAAGGCCATAACCAACAAGAGCGGTGAAAGTAGGTCAAAAACCATAAAACCATTAACCGAACTTGAGCAGGGGATAGAAATAATGCCATAAGTCATTGATGGAGACGTTGATTTGCTAGAACTTAACCCACAACAATCTATTGTGTAATTAATAAATAGAATCAAAACTTCATTTATTCGACCATCAAGCAGCTTTCAGCCATCAACTGACTTTTGCAAATCAGTGGGAATCGCTAAAGAGGTTTTACGAATTCCAGGGACATCAGTGGATATTAAAACTGATATGACCTTAACCGCGCAGCCAGTAGATGCTCACGCACCAACTTTAACTCGGTCATCAGTCAGAAGAATGAAACGCGACAGACCAAACGGTAATGAATGAAGAAAACTATTTGGCCAAGATGATAAAAATGAATGGGACGTATATACTAAATAAATGGTTTGTGGTTTTCGTTTTACACATACATCCTTGTCGATTTCTTCTGCCCCTCCCTATAATAAAGTGAGCAGAAGAGCTCATTATATTATTAATTAAATATTAATATTATAAATGATAATCATTAATATATTTGACAGATGTATATTATTAATAAAGTGTCAAAATGTATTCAGCAATCGAGTCCAAAATGAAAACGGTTTATTCAGCGTAACTCAGCAAGTATTATCATAAGGTCAACGAAAATCACATAATTTAGTTTTGTGAAAAACGTGTGTGAAAAAAGAAATGAAAATTTTTTTTCACGCAATTTTTTCATTGAACCAGAATCGACCCCCTGATCAACATACACACACAAGATAAATTATTTGAAGCCACATGTTGAAGTAGATTCACTTTAACTCATAAACCATCTAAATGTGAATGTAGCAGCAGCAGGTAACACCTTGATGTTGCAACCGACTGTAATAAATAACGAATTAGTAGTAGCTATACGAAGTAGAAGCTATACAACTAGAGAGTGTCTAATGTAATCAAACATCTCGGAATCTGCATCAATTTATGATCAAATCGTTATATTGTGAAAAAATTGGATCACAACTCTTTAAGATCATATGAATTGTCAATAAAAAATTTAAAGGGCATACATTTGATCACATGAAAGTTTCAGTAAGTTTCTCGAATCACGTGTTACAACAATATAACCAGTTTACCAAAAATGATTTATTAAACATATTAATCATTTAAAGTAATCTCGCAGCCAAAATCATCACCACTACAAAGGTTGCATCCGTGCTTATACCGACTATGCACGAGAATGGCAATATTTCTCCCGCCCATAAGTCACAGTATTTAAAGAGACAAGGCCATTCAATAAGTCCGTAGGATAAGTTTTTGACAAAATTCGATTTATACAACGAGTATAGTGATTTTCCACTTTTATAATACGATTTCTCTTTCTCGTCAAATAGGCCTGAGTTTCAGCGATTACTTCATCATTGGACTTACATTTCTTTCCAGCAAGCAATCTTTTGAGATCTGAAAATGGAAAAAGTCGCTGGGGGCCTAATATGGAGAATATGGTGGTGGGTAAGCAATTCGGAGCCCAATTCATTCAATTTTGCCACCGTTTTAATCGATCTGTGACATGGTCCATTGTCTTGGTAAAACAAATTTTTTTTCTTTTGCAAATATGTGTTTCTTTACGATTTCAGCCTTCTGTCTCATCCATTGTCACAGATCGACGATAGAATTCCCCATTTCATTGCGGTTTAACAGCGCCAAACACTCCTCTGAAGTATTGATTCGTTGTTGTTTTTGGTCAATTGTGAGCTCACGAGGGTGCCGCACCCACTTTGAACAGAGCTTTCGCATACCTAAATGTTCGTGTAAAATGGTAAAAACACTACCATCTGATATCTTTACAATGTCAGCTATAGCTCGTGCACTTTAAATTTGCTATCGTTCGTAAGCAATTTATGGATTTTTTGATGTTTTCTGGAATAACAGCCTCATTTGGGCGTACTGGTACGACCACATTTAAATTCAGCAATCCACTTCTCTAAATATCACATGGAAAATATTTTTTACATAGATGGCGTTAATATCATCTTACGGACTTATTGAATGACCGTGTATATCGTGGATTCATTTATTAAGACGGTTGGCGTTAATATCATCTTACGGACTTATTGAATGACCGTGTATATCGTGGATTCATTTATTAAGACGTTTTCAACCAGTTATTAAGACCAGCGGTGACCTATGCAACTAGACTAACAATAGCGCTATTAAAATATGCGTGGCATTAATGCATCCAGAACCAGAGAGTCGAACTGGAAAGTATCTTGTAATATTTGATAATGGTACGACTTCAGCCAAATTTATTATGAAATATTACTGGCGGATCGTTCGCATCAATACCGAACTAGGAATACAAGAATGACCAATGTCAGATCAGGTGAGGAAGTTAAGTTTCATGAAATTGTTTTTATCAAGAATGCAGAAACAATTTAACTACTTACAATTTGTGGCAAATCGATAACCTTCTGAGAAAAACTCTCCTATTCAGTCGGTTTGATTTTGCTTTACCAAACCCAATAATCAGTTTAATTCTAAAAACTCGTAGGTTTGGTGTAGCAAAATAACTTCATATATAAGATGGGAAAACATAAAAACAACTCTCATATAATTAAAAAAGCCAAACATTCCATAAAATTAAAAAAAATAAACGTAAATATGTGAACTTTTCATTAGTGTTGTTATTTTGCGTGTAAACCACCTTCTGTGGCAATTGAATATCAAATTTTGTTTTTATTATTTTGATAATTCCCATATGGCATGTCACTTGATTTGTTTGTGTGTAGAATTTTACGGGTACATGAAATAAAAACAACTTTGTTCATGATTATCAGTCGTTAATGTTAAGTGTTTTAGTCAAAAGCTCAAAACAACTTCATATAAAAGACCGGTGGTTGCTGGCAATACTGTTTCGTGTTTATTATTATGTAAAAAAAATCTTTCAGTACATTTATTCATACACTGGTTGTAAAGAGTGTTATATTTTAGAGATATAGGTATTCACAATTGTGAGTTAGTAACACTGCTTTATTTGACAGCGCCTTTAACAGCTGATGGTTGCTTTTTATTTAGTTTGGTTTGGTCCTTCAGAGTGGCTAATTCTATTAGTGCGTACTGAGGAAGCTGTAGCCGCTGTACAGGAAAGTATCGAAGAAGATCCAAATCAATCAATTCGTTAACGTTCTCAGCTAATGGGATTGTGTTCTTCCACTTTATGGTAGATTTCTGTAAGGATCTTGGCTTAAGCGCTTTCAAGATTCAACTTGTGCAAGAATTAAAGCCAATCGACCATCGTATACGCCTGCAACTCGACGAATGGGATGAAGCACAAATTGTCCTATGAAGCCCATTCTTGGTTGAATGGGTCCAAAAACAAGCAGAACTGTTGCATTTGGAGTGATGATAATCCACAAACTTTGTCGAAACACCATGAAATCCACAGAAGAATATTACTCTTTGTTGCGCTTTATGGGCTGGTGGAGACATTTGTCTTTATTTTTTCATCCACATGTCTTTAAAAACCATGATAATCAGAATGTTAGTGTCAGTGGTGGGCGGTAAATGGACGTGATTAGAAATTTGTTCTTACTTCGATTAGCTGGCATTCATCTTGCTGACATGTGGTTCCAACAGAACGGAGCCACACAGCGCACACTACAATTGATTTACTCAAAGATACTTTAGATTGGATTATTTTCTTTGGGGTCATGTAAATCACTTGTATACGTCGATAAACCAGAGACAATTGAACACCTGGAAATCAACATTCAAAGAGTTATCGGCGTATACGATTTTTTGAATGCTGCAAAAAGTTTGTGAAAATTGATGTTCCAGATTGCGGCTTGTACGCACCAGCCGTGGTGGCCACAAGGCCGATATCATATTTAAACATTAATGTTATAAAATTTTGTATTCGATAAAGTCAGTTTTATTGAATTAGCCGCTTATTATAAACATGTTTCCCGAATACGAGTTAAACAATGCGGAGTTAATTTATGAATAATACCGATCATTAGTAGAGCGTGACTAATTGAAAATATATACGGATTGATTAATAAGTGACCTTTGGTCTAAATATAATCTCTTTAAAATGGATCAATACTTCTATGGTTAGTAACATATTTAGGACTACCCAAGAAGTTTTATTCATATCTCCTTCTTCTGTGAACGTCGAGTGTATTTATTCCGTAAATAATTTAATTAAAACCAAATGTCGCAATCAGTTAGTAGTTGGAACAGATGCTGCACTTTTGAAAACTAGCGGCTTTATAATCCTTTCGTCGTCATTCAATCGAGAAAGTCCCGTTATAGGTCCGATTTACATAAAAAAAACTTTGCATACCACCATGCCAGCCTAAAGTGCTGACATGAAAGAAGGTTAAGCTTTAAATTCTTCAGTTCGGGGCTAAAGATGACCTCATTCGGGGCTAAAGATGACCTCAGATGATCCAACCTGTCTCTCGGCATCCGAACTTGGTACCTCACGCTTCACAGACATACATCCACAGCAATTTATCCGATGGTTCTGAACTTTCACAGGCCTGCAAGTAATGACGAAAAGTTGTTTTTCTCATCTTCTTGTTTTCTCAATTTCTATATATAAATTTTAGAGACATAAGTTTGCGTTACTGTACAAAAACCGTAAACCGCGTGTGACGATCATCACTGCAATCAACTACTTAGTTTTCTGAAAAGTAAAGTGCTTAGTATTGATCCACCAAAAATTGAAGATATTAAGAGCAATATTCGATCTGCAATTGGAAAAAGTCATTGAATGTGGTGCACATCAAAAACGTCCATGGTTGCCATAGGAACGAATTCTATCTTCTTCATAAACGGCATAGAATTAACTTTCATTAACACTTTTCCTACACATAAAAATGGTATTTTGACTATGAATAATTACAATGATCAATCTATTTTCGATGTAACTGTAAGAAGCCACACGATGTCTCATGTCAACGATCTTTAGACTCTCTCAATACCAGCAGTATTAAAACATAATTTAGTTTTAATTCATCAAGATCCACATTACTGACATGGATATTTCTTATGTTTAGAGATGGCGTAAGGATTGCTTTCCAAATTGAACAGGCAAATGGCCTCGATGATTTTTTGTACAAATAGGAATATTATCTCTCCAAATAGCAATATTATGTAAACACAATGTAAGAGTTGTTGAGTCATTGCTTAGGCCTGTTCAATTTTCAATGAAAATCGTGACTATAAGAATATTAAAAGTGAACAATGAAATGTGTCAAAATAAATAGCAAAGATTGTTGTTTCAAACGTTACCAGTGCGTGTTGGTGGAGATTCACTATACACTCTCAGACTAGTGGAGTAGATATTTTATGACTCGCACATGCATGTGAAGTTAGACCTAACAAGAGTAGAACTAGCCTTAGGAATACTTTAGGTCTAACTTCACACGCCTGTATACACGTTTGAAGTTAGAACTTAGATAATCGTAACACAAAAAATATCATAAAAGTTTCAATGTATTGGTAAAATAGGAAAACAATGACATTTAGGCGAATAAATCATTGCTTTTAAGATAGATTGTGTAAAATATAAATATTTGTTTAAATGTTCATTAAAAATTACAAATCAGTAAGGACTAATCATATTCGAAACCAATCGAAAAGCTAATGATTTTTACGGCGTGAATTCAATTTTAAGTAAGCTTTACTATCGTATGAAGTTAGGATTTTCTTAAGAAATTGAATATCTCGAGAACTAATGTTTATCATCAATTTGTGTGTGTTTGTTATTTTCTGAAAGGTCTTGGTTAGGACTTTTTTTTAAACTATTTGGAAAGCTTTCTTATTTTCTGATGTAATTGGTAAGTAAAGAAAACTATTTTTGATATTATATTTTTATTTTTTGCAGAAAATGCATTTTTCCTGACTAATAATTAAGTTTATATTACAGTTTGTGTAAGGATTGTGAAAGACAGTTCGTCTTTCACAATCCTTACACGGAACAGTTATAGAACTTTTGTTTAAAACATCAAAACAAACTAAACAGTGGTTCATCATATCTAGAGATCCCTCTACAACAGTTTGCTGTAGATATTTTCTATAGGTTCGAAGCTCCATTAAATATTCATCTTCGCTTTTACCATGTATTTTTGGATGATAGCGATTGTTTGAGAGAAAATCTATTGCATAGATTATCAATGGCCCGCAGTTATAACTGTCCCGTTGTGTTGGTAACATATACGCTGCTTCCGTATTAAAATGTTCAATTGATTTAAAATCATTTGCCCTTCTTTGTTCAATGCGTGCATATTTTTAATAGGTGTTACTGGATCGTAAGTTATGATCTTTTTCGCTGCTAAATCTGTTATTGTTAATACCCAATGACTATTTATACATGTTGGTATATATATATATATATATATATATATATATATATATATATATATATATATATATATATATATATATATATATATATTCGTCTTTTACCATGACATATTGAAGGAATAAATTTACAGGACAATATATAGTCATTACAACGATCCTTAAAGATTTTTATTCCTAGTAAAGGGTCTATGCAAACATCATTTCAAATGGTTTCATTTCTATGCAGCTTTTCAAATGGTTTGGAATATAAATAGTCCTAATCGTGACCTTTCAGAAAATTACAAACACATTCGTGATAAACATATTAGTTCTCGAGATATTCAATTTCTTAAGAAAACTATAAATTCTTAGGTCAGTAAATATTTTATTTAATATGCGAATATTTTTGTTCTGTTTTGTTTTTTATTAATAACAATTATTATTATTATTTTTTTTTATTATTCAATATTTATTATTGATATAAGTATTTTATCATTTTAAACTTTGAATATTTCGCCTAAATGTCATTGTTGTTTTACTTTAACCCACAGACCCAAATTTTCGATTCTTGTTGTTGGTTAGGATTAAGTTAGGTCTAACTTCAAATGGGCGATGTCGTACTCATTAATGAAGATAACACTCCTGCATGTAAGTGGCCACTTGGTCGAATTCTCCAAGTGTACTTCGGAATTAGTGGATTAGTTAGAGATATTCCTTGAAAAGGTAGCATCATCCACATTACAAGGGCCAGTGGTAAAATTGTACAAACTACCAGTAGGTTAACGGTGAGTTCGTTAACGGAGGGAAAATTTTACAGCGTATTATACAAAAAATAAATGTAGATTATTTGAAATTATTATTGTTTATATTGAAGTATTTCAAGATTCTTGAACGTTTAAACTTAAAAATTTAAGTGAAATTGTATTCTAATATATGTCATTGTTAAACTTTAGTTCCGAAAAAAAAATCAAATTCTAAAGCATTGAATCAGATCATATAGTATGTAAATCAACTGTAAATTTTATAAATAACCGAATATCATTCTTAACTTGTGATTATAAACAGCGAATATAAACAGTGAACATATTGTATTTTGAACCTGGAATAAATTGAACCGAGAAACCTCTCCAACATTTATTTAATCACGATATTGTTTTGGACACCGAAATCATCAACGATATTTATTTAACCTGCATATTTACTTGGATACGAGAAACTGTCCTCATAGACTTAGGAATTGGATTTTCGACAACGGGCTTTATAACGAGATACAAGATTTCAACCGAGTCTATTGGCGTACACACAGTTTCGTCGAAAATATTTGCTTATTTACGCAAAAAATTCATTGCATCACAATATATTAGACATATAATCTGTTGCTATAGTTCGGGTGCGAGTCACGGACCTAGATATTTTCTCGAATATGTTGCCATTTGCATCGCTGTTGGATATTATTCAAGTACTCTCAGTAATATCTCTTCCAAAAAGACTGGATTCGGCTTTGAATTATTTGACGTTTTCTTCCGGAGCCACTCTGATGGTAGTTGTAATTAAAAAATATGCCGGTGTCAATAATTGGTAGTCATCATCAGTCGAAGACGAATAAAACGGTCGAGAGTTTAAAATATTCTCAATCTGACAATCTCAATCTGTCATGTCTTCAAACGTTTATTTAATGTAATGCGCGGCTTTGTGCAGATTTGATTTTAGTGATTTCACCGCAGCCTCCCATTATTCACCAAAATGAGGGGTGGAATAAAATGTCACTCTATATCGCTTTGAGATAGTAACTCTAAAATCGCATAATTAGTTTTAACTACTATAAATAATTTACATGTCTGATCTAAAATTCGTGAACCAATGAAATTGGATCCATTGTCCGCATAAGTTTTACTTCTTTTCTGGCTATAAATCTTTTTAAGGTTTCGCTGGTTAGATCGGTTTCGCCTTCAATATGTATCGCTTTCACAAAGAGACCAAATATGCATTTGTATTCTTTTGTATAGGAAGCGCACGTCCTCTATCTTTTCTCATTGTTAAATTGCACCGACCAAATCGATGCCACAGGTTCGATGTCTCAAATGGTTTTGTAGAGGTGATTCTTTCAGCTGGCAGGTTCCCATAAATTGCTTGGTTGTCTTAGCTGCATATCCGTAAAAATTACACATCTTTTCAGTACACTTCTTATTCTACTCCGTCCAATGGCCACCCAATAATTTTGCTTTATAAGACTGAAAATAAGAGATGGACCAGCATTTAATGTTGATAGATGCATATCACCATAGTTCTTACAACTAGGTTTTTATATATTTTGGGAAGTATTATAGGATGCTTACTGTTGAAACCGCAGTCCGTATTTTGTAGTCTACCACCTGCTCGTAGGATACCATCTTCATCCACAAAGGGCGCCAATAAGATTAACTTTGACTTGTTAGTCAAAGTAACTCTTTTGTATCGCTTTATCTTATGAATCTTTCTTCAAAGTTTGTTGTACGCAAATGTTTTCTGCTTAGAGCCCTTAATTGCATTTATAAACCGTATATTTTTTGCAGTTTGAATTCCCCCTCAAACAACTGCTCTAACCAAGTATTTTCGTTTCGTTTCGTTTCGGAATATAGTGTAACCGTAGGCAGATTTAAACTTGATTTGCTATATTCTATATCAACATTAATTTTCTTTGAATTAGAGTTGTTTTCTCTAAGTGGCCATTATGCTTGAGATTTAGCCGACCAATACACTATTCAGTTAAATTGTGTCATTTCCCTGGAGACACCTCTCTGGAACCGTGATCTGCTGGATTGTCTGTCGATCTGACGTGAGACGAATGGTTTCCTGAAGCTATTTAAAAGTTGACTGGTTCGCTTAGCGATAAATGTGGAGATTTAGACAACGCATGTGATATATTGCAAGCAGGCGAGTACGATTGATGAATCCGTCCAAGCAAAATATTGATTTTTAATTCGCAAGTCCCCTATCACCGAAAGCATCAATTTTGCAAGCAAATGAGCCGCCCACAGTTCTAAACGAGGTATAGATATGTTCTTTATTTGAACTACGTTTTTCTTCGCTATCAGCAGTTGAATTAAGAGGAGACCAAGGTGATCAAATAAACGAGAGGATTCAAAAATTAATTTTCTTTCACTAACAATACCTTCTCTTTCTGGATTTATTTTTAATGTAAAACAGCCAGTTATCGTTTCCCAGTGTAAACCAAGAGTTTTAATGGTAGAAGTTTTATCGTCTTATATATCACTTACAGATATTTCACCGGAGTTGTCAGATAGAAAAATTACGTTTGATTTCTACTACCTCAGACTATAACCACCCATCGCCATTTCACTGACCAACCTTTCTTTTAATATAATGTCATTGAAAACGTTCGAAGCTCACGTCATCATCCTTTGAATTGGTAATGAATTTATTCTTTGTGGATTTATTTTTTTGTAGAATACGCCACAAGCATGTTGTTTATATTTACTAATTATTAAAACTATTTACATTATATATAATGTTTTACTGGAAATGAAAATCACTATAGGGATTGTATTCATGTCCGAGTAATATACATAAAACAAGCATATTATGTGATTCTGAAATAATTTATTGCCGTGTAGTCGATACCCTGGTCGATTTACAAATGTACACGTACAACAAATATTTACACATTCGTTTTTCGAATAAATAAATAGCGTGTACTCGTAATTAAACACAACAAAGGATGTAATAAATTTCACTTCATTTTGTTTAAAATTAAACCGAAATGTTATATTTCCCTCATATAAAAGATTTATATCAAATAACAATTAATTCTTTTGGACAGGTATTCACAAAAGTAACATTTAATTTGATACTGTGTGATCCAAAATGTTATATGTATATGTTACGGTCAAATGAGGCGATTTGCGTGCATTTACCGCGAAATCTAGACGTTTACCTATAACTTTAGATAATGTATTGTCAATCTACTTTTACCTGCAAATTTAGACTTTATTCACATATACTAGTACAATAACGGATTTTTTAAAATGTTTGTATTATGCCTTAGTTGATTCTCATCTTCAATATGGTGTAACACGTTGGGGAGGGATCTATCTTTCGAACGTTAAGCCGTTGTTGTCGATTCAAAAAACAGTTTTAAAAGTTATCAACTTCGTGCCTAGGACTTCTCCATCGTATTCTCTGTTTGTTAATTTAAAAATCTTACCACTGCGTTATCTTTATGTATTTAAGGTGCTTAAAGCATTTTACATCATGAGTGGAAATCGTATGGGTAATAATTTAAGAAGAGAAACGTATGGTTTTCGAAATAGTATCAGGTTGAACGTACCATTCTCTTACAAAGAGCATTACAAAAAATTCTTTACTTTTACAGCTCCAAGTTTGTTTAATAAACTTCCACCTTCTATTAAAAATTTGAATAATTTTAAGGAATTTTGTAAATTACTAAAAATTTGGCTTTTTACGGTAAGAGACATTGAATATTTCATTTGAACTATTTCGTGCTATCCTGGTTTATTGATAAGAATGGAATTAGACAGAAAATGAAATAAAATAAGAATAAAAAGAAAAAGACAGAAACAAATTAAAAATATTAAAAATATAAATATAATTTATTGTATTATCTTGTTATTTATTATATTTATATTATTTATTGTATTTATTGTATTATTTATCTTACACTTTTGTTAATTATCTTGTTATATTATTTAATTTTTTATTGTTCATCTTATTTTATACATATTTTAAAACTAAAAAAAAAATAATTAAAAATAATAATGGTTAGATGTACTGAATCGTAGCTCCACTTCATTTTTTTTAAAATTTGGAGTTACTATACTAGTTTTATTTATTTATATTTATTAAAAAATTTTTAAACATTATGTATGTATCATATTAATAAAATAAAACTAGGAAAAAAAAAAAAAAAAAAAAAAAAAAAAAAATTGGTAAATGTTCGGTTAACTTTAATATTACAAGTTTTACACTAGTGTGCTCTTCAATTTTTTTACAAATCACATTTACGCTTCCACGATTCAGAAAAGTTTAATCAATTAATAGTTACTAGTATTTTCTATATTAAATATAGAATTTGAAGTGTAGTAATCTATAAATTACAAGTAAACTTTTGGAATGTACACTCCCAAAAATTCGTTTTCAAAGATATTTATTGTTTAATTTAATAGCAAAATTTCAATTTTTAGTTTCAAACATATAATTTTAAAATAAATGACACTTAAAATTTTATAAATATTGAGAAAGTAGTTTTCTCTGTAGTTTACCACGCTATAACTCGAAAGTTAACTTAAGTTACCACCCAGGTAGCTCAGTGGTTAAAGCTGCGGCAGTTGGAGCGGGAGGTGCCGGGTTCGAATCCCGATAGGGGCAGGAAAGTAAAGGGATTTTTCATCATACGATTACGATCGGTGGTGTAAATGAACACATCTATGACCCTCTGTTAGAGTACAGAATTCATGGGCCAACCCATCTTCCATGTCAGTACTATAGGCTGTCATGGAGCTATGCAATGTGCAGATGGTTCTACGTAGATCGGACCTATAGCCGTACGTCCTCGATTTGGCTGTAATAGCGTAAGGTAAGGACGTAAATAAGCGAACCGCGAAAGAGTTGGAAGTGCCTCGAGCCCCGAAACAGATTGTAGAGATAAAAAAAAACAAACAAACAAACTTAAGTTTGAAAAAGTACAGAGATACAGAAATTTCTCCAAAATTGTGAATAAATTTAATATCGTGTTTCGATTTAGCCGAGTACAAAATCAAATTATTTATCCGCTACTGGATGTGTATTTTTTTTTATACGTTTTGTTTTAATTGGATGCAGGGCGGACTTTACGACAGTCCTAGCTCCTTGTAACTGTCAGAGCTCCTACACCCAGCGCGATCATTCAAGTAAAGGTTGAAAGCTTCCTTAAACATGTGCATTTTATATTTGAACGGAAATTGAAAACCAGCCAACGAATTCCACTTCTTAGATGTTCTAGTTTGGGGTTTCGTATTATTCGGATATGGCACGCCGCTATCCAGCAACTGGAGAGCAGTGCCATATGCTCCACCCCAAACCTGACAGCAATATTCTATACACGGTCTAATAAAGGTTTTATATATCTGGAGAACCTGATGCGATTTAAAAAACCGTCTGCATCTATTGAGGAACCCGAGTTTACGTGAAACTGATTTGGCCAATGCAATAATGTGTTCATTCCATTTTAAATTGTTGGTAATCTGAACACCAAGGAGACGAATTGAGTCACAACTCACGAGAACGTGTACTTTTAACACAAAAGGGTGATATAATACTCGATAACTTTAAATTTTACAATAAGTTTATTTCACACAACAAATATCACTTCAATTACTTAAACACTTCACTTTCACTTATTATCACTTTCCGATATTAATACTTTTAAATTTCAAACTTAACTGTTTCGTAACTCAAAATGTCTACACCTACTTATACGACGCAAATCCTTGTGGGACATTCCATTATAGTTTGCATTTCTACACTTCACGAATGTTATTTTCGTCGTATTTTGTGTGCTCCACCTACTTTGTTATTTATTTTTATTTTGTTCGTATTTGTAAAAAATTGGTTATAGGGTAACCCGTAAACTATTGCTATAATTTTTAACTCACAGTTATTATCACAGGTGTCACTGTGATTCGTCACACTACCCACCCCCCAAACCTGTTCGTCCCAAACAGGATCCAGACCTCAACTTCTTCCTCTAGGCTAGGCTCCTTTTTGGTTGGTATCTCCTTTTTCCTCTTAGAATAAACCTTTCTTGCCGATTTACCTAATATTTGGCTGTTTCCAAATCGATTCTCATCGATGACTTCTTCAGGGCATGATATCGGACTTCACAATGCTTACGTTTCTTCCACACAGCCACTCTACTTTTACTTCTTAATCGTTCCCGTGCCTTCCTCTGGGTCTCTTTCATTCCAAGGTGGAAACCATCCGCTCTTACTCGATGCGCCTGTAGTATCCTCCTTGGAAATTGATGCCTCGTTCCGGCTTACACCTCGATCTTCGTCGAACCCAGATCCGTATATTGTCCATTCTTTAATTTCTCCTTAATTCCTTCCTGTTCCGCATTCTGTTTAGGTTCCACATTGAGTCGGTCCACTTCCGATGCTTGTTCCTACTGGCCAAAACTAATCTATAATTTGGTCACTGTTGATCCAGCGATGCACCAATGCCTGTTCGTTGGTAGGTAGCTGCTTCCTCATATACTTACGAGCTCGAAGGGTTTGATTCTTTTTAATCTCCTAACCAAATGTTTATAATCCAGTAGCCGAAAGTCTTTCCCATTGCCATGTTCCAGTAGCCTTGATTATATTTCGTTGCAAATATTTTAAATTCATGTTTTATATCTGGAATCTCCAAATCAGGATGCAAATCACTATCACCAGGGTGCATTGACAATATTCCGAAGTACCTTATTCTGAAAGTTTTGTATAAGTTTGATGTTCTTAGTACAACCCCAAAGCTGAATGCCATATAGCCAGATCGGCCTTAGAACTTGATTGTAAATCAGTATTTTGTTGGATATGCTTGATTTTTCTCCAACTAGCCAGTACAATTGTCTATATTTAAGATCAAGCTCTATTCTTTTCTTTTTCACATGCTCTTTCCATTTAAGCTTAACGCCCAGTGTCATACTCAAGTATTAAGCACAGTTCTCGAACGGCATATCGCATCATCACAGCGTTTAAGCTAATTGTTAGTGGATTAACCAATTATTTATCTGTAAAGTTGACTTGGTTAGAATTTAATTCATTAAGTTTGATTTTTCAACGCTTGCTCCACTCGCGAATTTCATCACTTGCACATTGAATTTGGTTCGCTATATCTTCCACAGTTTGCCCTGTTACTAGTATATATCACTTTTATATAGTAGGTAAAGGACTGGGCCCAGAACGCTACCTTAAAGAACTGCTGCCATTATCTCTCTCAAGCCAGAATACTCATCTTATTGTCTTACTCTAAAAGCCTTTCAGAGAAATATCATCTCAAAGATCAACATATGGTCCCAGAGTAACATTTAGTTTATGTATTAAACCCTCGTGCCATACTTTATCGAAAGCTGCCGCCACATCTAGATATAAGGTCGAACAAGTTTTATTATTGGCTTCATTCTTCTTAAGCGTAGCCTCTCCATTATCTTTGAAATGATAGGAGGCAGGGATATCAGACAATACGATTAAGCTTTACGCAGTTTACTTGGTTTCGGTAACATAATTACTTCCGCAACTTTCCTGACTTCAAATTGAATTTTATTTCCGTAGTAATTTGTTTCTGGGTGATTAAAGAATACTAACCCCATAACTATTGCTTCCTTTTTCGATTATAATATCCGATTCGGTCTCATTCAGTTTGAAAATATCATCAAGATGATTAGCAAATTCTTCAGCTTTTGGTTTGTTATTCGTAGCTCAGGAGCCATGACTTCGCTCAGTAAGAGGGATATGCGAAATCGGAGTTTGTATACTTTTTGTTGCCTTCTAAGATACAACAAAATTATGATTTATCTTTAAAATTTCTCGCTCCAATGAATCGTCTTGTCAGATGAACGTTTCGAGAAAATCGTCTTATCAGATGGACTCCTCGTTTGTTTTTCTCCTAGCTTTCCTTTTTTGTAACACGAAATTCCGAATTTCTCTTGGGTAACTTTTACCAATGGTTTTATATATTGTTCCTTTAGTATTATTCCAAGCGACTATCTGAATGATATCAGTGAAGTTTTCTAGTTCTTCTTCTTTTTTCTTAAACGTCTTTAATCGTGTTTGTAGGTTAATGTTGCTTTCGCATTCAGATCTGAAGCTCTTCCAATCAGTTGTTTTTTTGGCAAGAGTTGGTCTCGTTTCCTCTCTAATTATCTTGTCGTTTATAGAAAGTATCACTGCAGAATGATCAGAGTCCAATTCAGATAACTTCTATTTCTATAAAATTTGATATAAAGAAACCCAGTAGATCAGTAGTTTTACCTGCATCCGTGAACCAATATGTTGGCTTGCCAGTGGAGTGTACGTTACATCCCATTTCACTATTGCATTTTAAAGTTCGTCACCTTTGTTGTGTAAGCCTAGAGCCAAACATGATTTGCATTAAAATCCCCCTAGTAAATTAATCTACCAATTAACTGTTGTAGGATATTTAAGTAGTCCGGATTCTTCAGGATATACCTAGGTGAACATACACCGCTCCTATCTGAAGCCGTTGCTTGGTAGATGTAACTTCTACTATGTTAAGCTGGGTTTCACAGTTGGCATTTTTGGTGTTTAATATATTTCAATTATAACAAGAGTTTCACCTCTCGCTTGGTTATCAGGATGAATTGTATCATAAAGTAGCCCTGAATTTTTAAGTGGGTCTTAGATATCAGACACACATCGATATTTTGCTTTTTTAAAAAGGTTTTTATTTTTTATTTTTCATTCCAAGTAGCAATTCTCAGGTTGTCTTGGTATATCAGTTTGACAAAGTTAATTAGTGTAATATAGAAGAATTTCCCTGCGCTTTAATCTTTGTAACCGTTCATTTAAGTTGCTTATGAATGACATTCAGAATATCCTGTATCATTTCCATCATAGTATTCGAACGAGTAAAGTTCAAAACTGGTCTGGAACTGACATTTTCTGTCGACTTGCCTCTTACATGATGACTTAAAGATCAGAATCTTTGAACGCTTTGCCGCATTATTCCTGAGTCTCTCACAAGAAAACAGTTACATGTTTCTCAGGACATTTAACACGTTTAGGTTCTTGTAGGCAGAACTTCGGAGTTTGGTTTTATCGCTAACAACGTTTATATTGTGGAATTATACGGTTACTTCTAACCGCTTCAATTTTTAAACCCATATGGCACATATGATTATTCTATAAATTTTTTGAATATCTTAATTTGTTATTGAAGGTCAACATGAATAACAGAAGAGAAATTTTTAGTTCTTCATCCCCTTTTTAGTATTTTCAACTTTGTTGACCACATCAAGGATTTTAAAATACCTTTCCCTCAGTTCTCTTTTAATATAATCTGGGTCGCATGATTAGTGAAAATTGTTAACCCTTATCGGTGGGGTATGTTTACTTCCATATAAATGCCACTGTTGCTGCCACTGCTTTTTCGATTAATATGGCGACTTAAAGTGTGTGGGTGATCACTTTAAGTGTAAGGATTATCGAGGTATTGCTCTTCGAACAGTAATCAAGTTACTGTCGTATATTACTTTGGTAAAAATCACAGGTGGAGGAAAGTATCGGTAACTACCAAGGAGATACTTGATTCATTAGAACAGTACTGAGCGTCCGATGGTTTCAAATTCAATGATTCCAAAATCAATAAAAGGGTCTGCGACCTTACATCTTCTGTTTGTTTACAACAGTATAAAGCAATGCGGCATTAGAGACACCAATGTAGTTAGACTCTTGGTAGGTACGGGGAATAGTGGACTGTAAAATAAACTGACTAGGTTATTCAACTTATTTATCAACATAAGTTTTCTAATAACCAACGTCTTACATAAACATTCAACTACTGAACGACTACAGACACAAGAATATGTCTCCTGAAGACAAATCCCTGGAAATAGCATCTCTATTCTTCGAAGGACATTGATTTTATTTGAGCTACAGTCGGATACAGGTAAAAACCATTTAGGTTTACATATACTCACAATATAATTTATAATTTGTTTATGTCAAAAAGCACATTAACTTTAAGATAATACAATCAACTGAACATATGTGTGGCTTATAGCTTTTACAATATGTCTCTATAACTTTATAATTAATTTAGATACACCAGACGTACAATTAATTAGTTTGTGTGTTGTCATAACACTATTAATATGATGAAGTAACATTTTGTATTTTATCATCTACCCTTATAATTGATTAGTTTCATCTTTTATGTCGTGTCCGTCATATACTCCTTTGTGATATCGTATCATATCGTAGCAGAAATATAAGTGAAGAAAATATCTATTGTAATCCCAGTTGATATTTTACAAAAGAAAAACACGCAAAGATTAGATCGGTATAAAAAACAAATAAAATTAGATTCGTTAGATGTTATACAACTCTGATTCTCTAACGCCATTCAACAGATTGGTTCAGTTTGGATGTGAAAATCTGATAATTTAAAACTGAATTAGTTAAAGTCAACTTGAAGCGTATATATAGCCTCAACAATTGAGATACATAAATCGTATGTTTAACCTGTGAGTTCAAGCAAACGCTTAATGTGGAAGATCTAAATATCACACTAACTGGTTAAAATATATCAATCAATTGTGTAACATGCCTCTCTATTAAGAAAAATTCTCGAGAAAGATTGGGTTACTCATATGGTGACGATGAAATAGATGAGGAGTACCAAACGAAAACATCGAATATCACACGAAACTCTTTGAGGGACTGGGAATTACTCGGGTGGCACTATATAAACTAAATGTTAACCTTGGAGACAAATGAAGAACAGTAACTCAAATGTTAGGTGCCAAGTATTTTGTAAAGCAAACATATTAATGTTTAGTGTACATTAAAGAGAATCTCATCTAACAAGATATAGACTTATAGTAACTTATAGCTTTACTTTGATTTAATGCACGATCTCAGAACTTCGCATTATATAATTAGCACGTTTATGTGCCGATCTTTAATCCGAGTAATTAAGCAGGGATTCTTTGTTGTTTTGGCCGAATCCGATTTTGTTTGCGTTCAAATCTTAAAAATTTTGAATTTTTTTACGGTCAGCCCAGCGATCCAACCAGATTTGGTCGCCTCTTACAACAAGCTCTGGATATCGTGGTGGTATTCTATGGGTCTTATGTTTCGTTCGAAATATCTACGAAACATCGACGTCTCGACCAACAGGGCTTATTTACCATTAATGGTATTGGTTGGAAAATAAGATTCGCACATATTGTCAAGTCACAGTACGATGATATTGATTCAACCGTACAGTTATTGCTAAGATGATTAATATAAAGGAATATTTTTACAATGTTGTTCCAAATAGACACTATCTTCTGATTAGACATTATAACGCAAGCAAAATGGTGACACCAACGGTTAATTGACGTCCTCTTTTTAGGATTTTCCCCTCCTTCTCCCAAATTAGTAGACTAATTTATCATTGATTTGGCGCCAGCCTACCCGCACGAATACAGCTAGATCATCTCGATTGGCTAAAGACATACATATTACATGCGAGAATGTATAGGAAGGAAAATGGCAATGTTAGCCATATTGTTTCACGGCCCATACATCAAACCACGGTTAGTGTCATTGTTTCAGTTTGATGTTGGTCGAGCACCATGGTTGTTTACGTTCTACTCGATTGATCGGCTCTTCATCCTCGTGGCTCTTGGTACCAGACACTCTTATTTCACTTTATTTTACTTTTATTTCTTTTTCGACCACTCCCACAACGTGACTCGACAATTTCTTTTTTTCCTTCTTTTACATTTTTCACAACACTTATCAAACTTTTCACATCTTTCACCACCTCATATCAATTTCCTATGTAACGCTTTACATTTGGCTAGTTATCCTTTTGAAGCTCCTTCTGCCATCTTTCTTTCGGTACAAAACTCAGTTACAATTTAGTATTTCGATGCTCATTTAACCACCCTGAAAATATGGTTGACATTTGTTGTCCACCCAGAAGTGGTTCTTCAGCGAGACACGAATGAGTTTATGTTGCGAGGCCAGTTAAAATTGAGTAAAAATGTTGAAATGAGAAGTTTTACTCCACTTGCCGTTTATTGCAGTACACTAACCAATAAACAAGTAGCTTTAACTTTATTTATTTACATTTAAGTGTAAACAATTTTAGAACAGTACTACAGCCACTTAGAAAAAGAAAAACGTCTACTGTACGATTTTCATAGTTTAGAATGTTTGACCTAAGGGTGTAATTAAACAATTTAAATATCTTAATCCGCATAGATACTTCATAGTTAAATAGGATGCCTTGTCTAAAGTAAAACAAATGAATGGAATAGCACCTCAAGCTTTTTTCTTCAAAAAATAGCGGAGATCGTTAACATCAATGATGAATCAACGAGAAATAGTTATATCACAAATAGATACCTAAAATAAAAGAATTAAGATGTATTAGATAATAGTAAATCGATGCATGTCGACTTTACGATTTGTATCGATTTTATACTCAAACACAGCAAAATAATTAGACATGATAAGCTAAAGTATATAAGAAGATAAGAAAACTTAATTATGAAACGAAACTGCTCTCTATCTAAATAATGTTTAGATTTATGTACAAAACGTAAAACCTGTCAGATCTAATGGAATAAACATTGGATTTTGAATACAAAACAAAAAACTGATACATTTGAACGGTATTAAATCAAGGTACTATGTGCATTTAAGGCATACTATGTGCACCGTGGTATATTCGCAACGTTGATCTATGCTGAGCACTATTACTAAATGTTCTCAAAGTTATCAACGGAAAAAACAGTATGTTATGAACATCGAAGCAGCATTCTCTTAGAACTATGACAACACAGTAAGAAGGTTTAAAAAAATAAAGCCTTTTGAACTGACCACGTGGCGAAGATCAATAGTGGTAAAATGTTTTGAATCCGAAGACTTGATCAATGGATAATTGATTAGTTAAGTAAGTCGAAAACAAAGTATGTACTAATTAGGTTTTATTGTACTAGATTGTACGATACAATAATTGGCAATATTTCAAATAATATATTGCTGTTCGAAAATAGTTCTAATAAAATAATAACAATAAATAATATATAAATAAATAATTGAATTAAAACCAGAGTGTTTAGAAGTTGTTTTGGATTTATTTTCAATCAGATGTTCAACTACTAAACTCAACAATAAATTCAGCTCTAAACAAATATTTTATAATTGAGTTTCGCATCTTAACCCAATATACGAGGGGAGTAACAAAAGTTCGCTTAGTAGGCGACTTTTAAATATTTTTTTAAAACTCCAATAATATCAAATCCTTTGCAACCGCCCAGGTGGCTCAGTGGTTAAAGCTGTGGCAGTTGAAGCGGGAGGTACCGGGTTCGAATCCCGATAGGGGCAGGATGCAAAAGGGATTTTTCACCATCTGATTACGATCGGTGGTGTAAATGAACACATCTATGACCCCCTGTTGGAGTGCAGAACTCATGGGTCGACCCATCTTCCATGTCAGTACTATAGGCTGGCGTGGAGCTATGCAATGTGCAGATGGTTCTACGAAAATCGGACCTATAGCCGTACGTCCTCGATTTGGCCGTTGAGGCGTAAAGTAGGACGTAAATAAGCGAACCGCGAAAGAGCTGGGAGAGCCTTGAGCCCCAAAAAAGATAGCATAGAATAAAATATAAAAAAAACAAATCCTTTGCAATTGTTTTATGAGACTTCTTTGAACGATTTCAGAACGTCGGTAAAAAAATTGGAAGCAACATGCAAGAAACTGCAAAATAGAATGCAGCAGTTGAAATTCGATCACCAACGAAAAAAGAAATTCGCCATGCGATGTTCGGTTTTCGGCGTTAACGCCATAAGAAATGTTAAATGAATGTCTAATTGTACATAGAACGATTGCACTGACTCTACAAACTATTTCCACGTGGTTATGAAAATTCTAGACGGAACATTTTTCGAAGGAGTATGAGCTCCGAAAGGGTCGATCAAAATGTTCCACTGATGCCGTTACTGTGGCTTTGGTGAAGTCAAAAGTTGACGAAGATCCACGATTAACACAAGAAATTATTGCATTTAAATTATTCGCCTTGGGCGAAAATGGGCAGTCTAGAAACTTTAATAAAGTCGTTACTGGTGACGAATCTTGTTTCTATAAGTACAATCCGGGTCCATGGCATGAAGCCCAATAGGATCAAACCCACCCGTAAAAACTAAGCAACAAACGTCACGATGTCTGGTAACTTCACCCTATCAAAAATTGTAGCTGGTTTCTCTCCTGGAAAAGAGTTCGGTATACAATTTCGGCTACTGCCTGATTACCAAAAGTTTTCAAAAATTTGTTGGAAAACCGGAAGAAAGGGGATTTGCAGAGCTACTTTTTCATCATGACAACACCAAGATAAATTGAATTAATAGGTATGATCAAGCGTTTATGTGTTTCTTAAATTTGATTTAATTTAAAACAATTTTTTTTATTTATATGTTTTGTTATATGTATTATTATATTTATAATGTTATGTGCAGTAAGTAGTTCCAATAGCAAAAATAGTAAACAAAAGCCACATGTTTCAAGCTTAGGTTGCTCTAGTATAGCCCAAAATCATCTCGAAAACTGAAATATGATGCGGTTCCAAGTTTGAAGTTATCAAACGAAGAATGCAGTCTTAATACCACTTACAGCAGTTGTCAATTTTTTTTTTTTACGTTTTGTTTTAGTTGGGTGCAGGGCGGACTTTTAGACTGACCTAGCTCCTTGTAACTGTCGGAGCTCCTGCATCCAACGCGCGATCCTTCAAGTAAAGGTTGATAGCTGCCTTAAACTTGTGCATTTTATACTTCAACGGATATTGAAAACCAGTCAACGAATTCCATTTCTTAGATGTTCGATAAATAAATTCGCGCTTTGCATCTTCAGTTCGAGGTTTCGGCAGCTTCACCGTAAACCTATGCACATTAACCGTTCCTCGTGTTACCCGTTCTGGCGTAACAAATGGTGATATTTTCTCCTTTAATTCTGCAGAACATTTACCATTTATTAATCTATAGAACACGCAGTGTTCTGCAACATCTCTGCGGTGCTGTAGGCTGTCTAGATCTTTCGTAAGTCTGGGGTTTCGTATTATTCGGACTGGATGAAGGACATACAAAATCTATTATAAATGATTTAGTGCAAGCAAATTACATCAAACTTAATTTACATATTTTATTATTTTCATACAGTACGGAAACTGTAGCTGCGCCACATGAAAACATGGATTGCAATTTACCTGCATTAGAAAATATAATTGAACCTGTTGAATCTGCAAGACAAAACAAGTAAAACTCTTGGTTTTTTTCAATACTTTATTCGTATATTGATATAATTTAATTTTAGTCTTTCTTCCAAAAACGTCACTTCGCTTCAACTGGAGGTACCAAAACTAAAATCAGAGAATGAAACATTGGAGAAATTAAATCAACTCTGATGGAAAAAAAATTGAAGGTTGACAAAAGAAAATGGTGGGCTAGAAAAGGAAAATACATTACAAAAACTGGAAAATAATGAAATACAAAAAAAATTATCTGGGCGTAAATCTACAAATTTAAAAATCTTCTAAAGATGCATACCTTAATGTAAAGTAAATGATATTATAAAAGCTATTTCTTAACATGCTGCTGTACTCCGAGTCTATCGGTTTCCATTACCTGGCGAATCAACTTTGCGAAGGTCGGCCGGTAAAATAACAATCGAACCAGGTTTCGTTTGTAATATTTTAAAACTTCTCAAAAACGTCAACAGAATATGAGAGGGTATGTGTGATCTTAGCAGATAAAATGAAGATTAAAAGACTGTACGAGTGTGATAAGAAAAATGACTCTATTCTATCACAATCAAATTATGCACAAGTTATAATAACACGTGGTATTTTCAAAAATTGGAAACAACCAATATTTTATGGTAACGATTGTCAGTTGATGAAACGGCTGGTAATGACAACAGTAAATAAACTTGAGTCTGTAGGATACCATGTAGTAGCCTTAGTAACTGATATGGGAGGTGGTAACAGAAGTCTGTGGGAAAAAGTATAAATTCTGGTTTTATTATTGAAGGAACAAACGTAACAAACCAACCACTTGTCGAACTTCTCCAAAAGACATCTGGTTATGACCTTAATATTTCTTATAAATTAACACACTAACACCTTTAAGCTACTCGGCTGTTTACGACCACACTTTAAGCGGCTGTGAAAATGATGGGAGCATTGGGAAACTGTCAAAGTGATAATTGGGATAAATGCGACGAATTATTAAAAAGTTACATATTAAATTTTGTTTGGCAATTTATTGTTAATATGATTTCATTAAATTTTAGGGAATGAATGGTTCGACGTATTTAATTCGAGGTACTTTGCCAGTAATACTAGAGAAAGGATGAAAGCATATGAAGTAGCTTTTCATCCTTTCTCTAGTTTTACTGTGAAAATGAACATGAAAATGTACCGGGTGACATAAAAAGCAATTGAGGGTAAAAAAAATTCGTTAGACTGACCAGCTACAATGTACCAATGCGTTAAAATGATACATAAGTAAGGTCTCAGTTGAGACGCAGTAAGTGCCGTTTACACCCTTCTAAGCGATAGATTTATTATTATTCTTTTTTCTTTAATTTATTGCACGTTTTACCAATTTGATTTGTTTACACATAAATATATTTAAATAATCTATAAAACTATATTGTTTGTAACCGAAGAAAACTATAATAATTCAACTAAACTCTACATTTACTACACAGAATATTAATGTAAAACATGAAATCGACCAAAAGTTTACAATAAAATAACAAAAAATAAAAGTTTGACACAAACTTTAACACGATAATTTTTTTGTTATTCGATAGCTCG
Organism: Tipula lateralis; assembly: GCA_963932295.1. Taxonomy (NCBI): domain Eukaryota; kingdom Metazoa; phylum Arthropoda; class Insecta; order Diptera; family Tipulidae; genus Tipula; species Tipula lateralis. Next base: position 141,791,819 of record OZ010738.1, read on the forward strand.
ATTCTCGTTTTGGTTAAAAAAAAAATATCTCTTATGTTCGCTATACATGTCATGTAAGTGTATGTCGATAAATCAATTTTATAAATTGTTGAAAAACAATCATTTGATAGAATGGTGTTAAAATCAGATACCGTAAAATATACGTCCAAAAGTTGGTGATACAAAACATTTAATAGATATAGTTGGATTGGTTTGGGAACTGGGACATCCACAATTCCAATTGATATCTTAATAATAAAATAAAAAGACATTGTATCTGTATTTTGTTGGGTATAGGCGAAGCAGTGAACACGATTTTAACAAAATATTCTAGAGCTTTTATATAGGTGGGTAAATTTAGGGTTGATAAAACAGTTTTGATTGTATATTGATTCTAGAAAAGTGAATTGTAGGGTTGGAATTGTATATTTGATACCTTGTCCGTTGTTTTAATTGTCATATTGTTTTTGCTTCATTAATTGTCTTGACGTGAACTTTCGGTAGAGCTTTACCAAGAAACAACGAGCGAGCATTCACTTATCGCCTAGTACAAAATGGTTTCTTTTTGAACTTATAGTTCGATTATTGTTGAGTTGAATAGAAACGATCGTATCGGGATACATTTTGTATTTTCCATATCATTTATTTCCAGTTTTCTTGCTTTTTGAAAATTTCTTGAACTACCGCAAATTGTTATTGTATTTTGGGGTGACGATCGTTTTTCATATTCATGGTTTTTATTGGCTGTAAGACCATCGACTTACAACTGATACCGACATTATGGAGAAAATCGGTAGTTGTCCAGCGGAACTATGGTAACCGACAAATATCATTCACGAATACTTTTTCTTCTGCCATTTTGAGTATAGTTAATTTATGCCATTTTAACTGTACTCTTTCGGCTTTAATTTATCTGTACTCTTTCGGCTCTAATTTTTTATAGTTGTCAATTTTGATGAGAACACGAAAGTGTAAAATGAATACAACTTTTGATTATACTGGCTGTAAATTTTCTTTCAGAAATATCATTTTCATCGATAGCCTGATTATAATTGCCAGTGATCTTATTAATGTTATATGTACCAGATGCAATGTGAAGGTATTTCTTTTAATTCCAAAGCAACGTTTGTTGCAAATTCTTTAATATTTATTACTTCACTCAATACATCATAATCTATCTGATCTATTTTTCATATATTCCATTAACTTTATACGATATATAATATAGTATCACTCTACACTATATCATCTACACGGAACAACTGTCCGACGAAAACTAAGAATAAACTGAGGAAGTCAAATTGTCGATTTATTATTGGGTGTGTTCAGACGAGGTATTTTATTCCGGATTATTAAGCAAAAAATTCCAAAACATGCACCGCTCTTTTTTAATTATAACGGATTTCACAGTATAGTATTATTCAGGCTTGCAGATGCCTATGCTAAATTTATTTTTATAGATGTTGGGTGCAATGGCCGGATTAGTGATGCAGGTGTTTTACAACGTTCTAATGTTTATATACTACAGCACCCTGATAGGCATTTACCAACAAACCAAATGCTCGGCTATTCAAGAATGCTGCCACAATTGTTTATTGGCAATAACACCTTTCTGTTATCGGAAAATATGATTAATTGGTGATACCATTATCCTTTACGACCACCGACGAATCAAAAAAAAATTTTAATCGGAGAATAAGTTGTACTCGCCAAAACATTGAAAGAACATTTGGAATTTTTAGTAATAGATTCCAAATTTTCAAAAAACCAATAAATCTTAATCAAGAGAAAGTTACATCTAATGTGCAATGTTGCGGCATCACAATTTATTAATAACAAAAATTGAGTGGTACAGAGAAGATCATCATCAACAAAATACCACAACGCAGCTTGCGAATATCACGGCCCAATTTGAAAATACCACGTCGCAACAGACGACAGATGGTCGAAATAATAACAGATCTTAATCTGGACAAAGCGTCAGACAACAACTGACGGAATGTTTTAATAATGAAGGAATGATTTAATATATAAAAACATATTTTTCGAAATGTACAATACATAAATTAATTTTTAGTTTTTCTTTCAAAATACATAGCCGTTCGTTGTCGTTAGATCTATATCCGTTTAAACTTTCAGGGAGTCAATTCTGATTCCGTGAAAACCAAAATGAAAATTGTTTGCACTTAAAAATAAAAAAGTTATTTATTTATCACTGAAAAAGCTTTAATTTGCTTTTAACTTTATTGAACAAAAAAACATTTTAATTAAAATTACATTTTTATTTAAACTATTTAAAAAATTATTTCGGAATCTACAATAATATATTCAAACACATCGTCCAATGCCAGCTCAAGAGTATCCGGAATAAAATGCGGGAAATAATAAAAAAATCCGGTAATAAAATGCCTCGTCTAAACACACCCATTTGATTTCAAAATACGCTGACTCTCACAAAATAATGAATTCGCCGAATAATCAAGTAGTCTTTTCCTCAAATTTATAATTCCGAAGCGTATTTCATCAGAGATCTAATGTTTGTTTAAAATGATATCATAAGATAATAGCCAAAAAGTACCTTCGTAGCCCTATTGTGAAGCTTAAGTATTTGTTGCTTGCATTTTAATTTATCCCCGATTACGCATAGATATTTTTTACCTCCTCGAATAAATTGGCAATTATACCATATAAAGTCACAAATGTTAACTTCCTCTTCCTTGCAAATTATAAAATAGTTATCTTATTTCGAGTTGTACGTAAATGAATCAGTCCTTCCTGGATAGATCATCTTCATATTAGTCTCAGTTACCCTGCATCAGTTCTAAAATAACTGAATCAAAATACATCATATCTTAGGCTGTTGAGCAGAATCAGAAAAATAAAAGAAGTGTAGGTACTCCACGATACATAACCATAAAAGGAAATAATATTACTGACATCTACAAGCAACAGTATACGAAGAAACCCTCATTGATTGTATTTATTCTCTAATGTATCTATAGCATTTTATTTTAAAATTAATTAAATTTAAATGAATTATATAAAGAAAAGTAATAAATAAAAATATTTTATTTATTTTGGATTTTATCCTAACGACCACCATGGTGATACAGGAGTATATGTATGAAACCAAAAACTAAATACGTTTTTGGTAAAAATTTAAGAAGTTTTCTAAAATTTCGAAATTAAAATAAATCGTTAACCTTTAACAAATTTCTGGTGGGTGTTAGAATTATACAACATGACGGTTAGTAAATAAACGAAAAATTAATGTAATGTCGCCGTGAAAAAATATTATTTGGAAAAGATAAACTAAAGATGTCTTTGATATTATTTCAGTTATAACGAAAACTAGGTGGACGTTGCTATCTTTATTTTTGGCGGTCTCATAAATTATTTTCAAATCTAAAACATTAAAACTTCAAACTGTATTCAAGATAAATTTTTTTAATCTGTTTACTCTTTAAACACGTTACATGTATAATGTTATTCCATGTACTGAGTTACTGATTTACTAAGTACACTGTTTTTGTTATAATTTACAATTTCTCAATACATTCCAGCCTTTGTGCCAGTAATCCTGCTACTTAGTTATTTTTAATAATAATATTCGTTTTTGTTGTTAGATACCTAGTAAAATATAATAACACCTCTAGGCTTTATTCATCAAATGAAATTTGATTTGACTGACACTCTAAGCGGGCGATATGTTTGATCAAATCTCTTACAATATTTCAAATAATTGATAGTATCTTGTGTAATATGCAGTCAAATTTTCGATAATAGAAACCTTTTAGTTAGTATGAGTGTGAAGGGTTAAGTGATGATTAAGCATTCTTTTAAAATGCATCAAACTAAAATAGTTACTGTAAGATTCTGCTGTATAAAATCATTAAACACTAATCATTATGATTAAGTATCATATAAAATGATTAGGTATAGGTCCATCTGGATATATGGTATTCAGCTGTAGCGCTCAACGTGCGCTGCCAACATAATAAAACTGGAAAGAATACAATCACAATTCACGAATACTTTGAACCATGCAAAACTCATTTACTCATCGAACCTGCAACCGATATAATTCATCAGTACAGCAAAAAATACCAGTTAAAACTAGTTTGTCACCTCAAAAAATTAGCAGAAGAACTAATAATAAGGCCAAGATATAGGCCATAAAAACCAGCAGAAAACAGCAAATAAAAACCATGTTAATCGGGAAAAAAATACATTTAATATGTACGTGCATGTATACATGTAACACCGTCCAGGTGGCACAGTGGCTAAAGCTGCGGGAGATACCGAGTTCGAATCCCGATTAAGGTAGGATGTAAAAAGGGATTTTCACAATCGATCGCTTGGGCGTTGCGATCGGTGGTATGAATGAACACATCTCTGGATTCCCTTTTAAGCTTAGCATCCATAGGCCGCCCATCGTCAATGTCAGTATACAGTAGACTAATCTTTCTTTTGTTCTTTACAAAATCCCACAATTCCTTAAACTCAGATAATTATAATTATTATCCAGTAATCAGTTTAAACTTTTGAATATTATTTGGAATAATACCTGTTAAACATCCAGGTTTCGCTAATGATGCCTATGGCATAATTGGCATAAAGTTCAAGCAGAAAATATTTAGTTCTACCACGGATGCTGGAGGCATCGTGCTAATAGATCAATGTCAAGTTTAGTTCGGATACTGTTTGTGGGACTGATAGAAAATGCATTTCAGCTAGAAAGTAAGTGGCAGGACCATGAATGTTAATTCAGTTATGGTGACATACTCTAGGAAGCATAATTTAATCAATTTCGCCAATATTATCTAAGATAATTGACTAAAATTTTTTGGGGTTTTTCGATTCAATTTGCTAATGTATGAGGCATGCTTAACCGGCATAATAACAGACTGTATTGAAAAAGACGGATCGCCAGTAGCAATAAATTGTATCAATAAAAAGGTATTTATTTGTACTGTAGTAGATAACTGTTGTGGTGGTCTCAATGACTTTTTTAATCTAGCAGCCGGCTTGTGAATAATAGAACTGATTGAAATTACACGACTAGAGATGTAATTCATTTTTACTACTAGAGATGTTTGTAATTAATTTATCATTAATTTTTTTTTTAGTAATTGATCAGAGATCGCTCTCTTCGCGCAAAGCCAAAGTTTAGTTCTACTTTGTTCCAATAATAAACAAAACGTTTGACTTCAATCTAAAAGGGGCTAGATTTTAAGATTAACACGCACATTTTATTTGAGATAAGTAAAAGTAACGTAGTGGCGTTCATAAACCCATGTATTTATGCTTACTAATGAATACTAGTTCAAAAAGAATCAAAGCCGTGCCATTCCATGCGTATTAATAAAATATTAAAGAGTTAAGATATCTTAAAAGTATTATTGTTTTTCTTTTGAAACTGAATAAAAGGTATTGTTGAGGAAAGAGATAAAGTATAGAAGATTTCATAAGTCTTCTAAAGTTGATTACTTGTTGCCTAGTGTTATCTCTTTCTTCAACAATACCTTTTATCCATAGTTTCAAAAGAAAAACAATTAACTAGTTGGAAATATTTCTACAGTGACGTATGGAAACTTTTCGAATTATACAAATTCACGCACCACTACATTGCAGTCGACTTAATGGTTGCGTTCCTTCCTTCGTTCCGACTATTTTTTTTGAAAATTACATTGACAATTAAAAATATTTAAAAAAGAATCATAACATCCATTAATTAAGTAACTTTCTGTATAAGCTACTATAGTTAGAAGTATCTCATGGTTTAATGAATAAATGAATTTTTGGATTGAAAAATGTTGATTAAATTTGAGCGGAAGATTAAAACAGGATTTAAAGTAATGTATTCAACAGCTCCCATTTCAAAATACCCTTATCACAGAACTAATTTAGAAAACGTAATTTTTAATAACTATAACACATAACATAACCGTATGTGTTAACGATTTTGCAGCCGAAAGCGAGATAAATGTGATATCCATAATCTTGATTTATGAATAATTAAATACGCACATACGTGTATGTGTACTATACGCATTATGTAGTCGTCTGTTTATGGAACGAGTGCTTATATTACGTTAAAATAATTTATAACCATTTTCATATTTTTGCTTAATAAACACGTACATGAATTATGTGAATAATATATAAAATCCTGTAATTGTTCCATGATTAATTTGAAAGGATTATGCCAAACTGTGTTGTTGAATTAAATGAAACCGGTGTTCATAATTAAAAACGGAAAACTTTCTGTTTGTCTTTATCTTTGCAATCTGTTTTGGCTTTCAATGCTCTCCCAACTTTTTCGCGGTTATCTTATCTATACGTTCTACTTAACGCCACTACATCCAAATCGAGGACGTACGGCTTTAGGTCCGATTTACGTAGAATCATCTGCCGATTGCATGTCTTCATGCCAGACCAGCCTCTAGTACTGACATTGAAAATGGGTTGACCAATGAGTTCTGCACTCCAACAGGGGGTCGTAGATGTGTTCATTCACACCATCGATCGTACTCAGATGTTGAAAAATCCCTTACGAATCCCTTAAAAATCCCTTTCCCGCTCTAATTGCCGCAGTTTTAACCATCTATCAAATTATTAGATTAGTCGAATATTTTTGCCATCATTAAACTTCAAAACTCAAATCATTCGATTTACAAAACCAAAATTTTGTTTTTTAATATTTTAGTTTTCATCTTATGGTATTGCTACTTGAATACCGATTTTAATTCTAGTATAAAAAAAGCAAAATTTAAAACACAATTTAGCGTTTTGCCGTTATCAGAAATCCCTACGTAGGAAATCCTTGCACTTCAAGATAAGCACATACTTTTGGCTTTTAATACTCCTTTACATACCATATATAAATATGTATTCAGTTCAATAAGCAAATATGGAGTTATTCCCAATTCAACAACAGTATATATATTAATAATAAATCACCGCTCAGTTTCTTTTGCGACACAATAATTTGGCTCTACTGAGGGCAAAGAAGACTTTAAACTAAGTGCAGATGACTCATCTAGGCCAAGGTGTAAAAGAAGGCCTTTCGGTTCCCTCTCTTTGATTTCCTAGCCCCTAAAAAATAAAAGAAGGTTCTAGAATCGGGCTCTGAACAAGTTGCGCTGGAATTTGTGTAAAGTTTGTAGCCAGAGTGTGTTTTTCTCTGTAAACTGAGCTAGGTTTTAGACTGTCCTCCAGCCAGGTTGGTTATCGGTACGGTATCTACTTTACGTAACCAGTTGCCCGATGGTCACCAAGAGGATGTAACACAAAACTTGTAATAACCGAAAAATGAGCTGACAACTATTGCCAACTTGATTCTCTCAGACTTAATAGCTTCAGACCTGACCACCATCAAGGTCTTGGTGTACTGCATCTGAAATATACATACAAACATAAGATGATACAATTTAAATATTTTTTTACCAACACGTTTTTAGCTCTATCATTTAAGTTCATTAATCGGTAACTTTAAAATAATAGAAATGGTAGCATCAAACGGCGACATCCCGATGGACTATACATACTGTTCAAATTCAAATGTTGGCTTCATTAGCTATTGGATCTAAATGAAGTCTATTTCACCGCTCATATACTCTAATATATTATTTGGAGCATGTTTAGGGGCAACATGTGTTTCAGAAGATGACTATTGTAGTCAGTCTTTAATGATATACGATAAGAAGCATTTTAAATAAGAAGAAATTATTCTAATTAATTATGGTCAGTTTAGTCATAAACATTGATTAGACTAGAATAATTTCTAGTAATATAAAATATTGTTCTTCAGTTGGCGTTAGATTTAATTAAAATTTGTGTTTTTTTTATATTAAAGCTGAGTCTTTAGTAATTATACCTATCTAGTAATTTACATTGCAAAATAAATGTAAATTACTAGATAGGTAAATATTTAGTAGTAAACTACTCCTCAGATGTTGCGTAGGTTTACTGATCAGTGCTTTGGTTTTTTGAAGTTTTCTTGTTGGACGGGTAGTCAGCACACAGGATATGTCTAGATTTTAATGCTGGTGTGTTGTAGATGTTTTGTTGCATGATAATTAATTTCATCCGCAACAAGCTCGATTTCTTAGATCTTGATGGAGGTTATCGTTTCGAATGTATCACGGTGCATTATCAATACATCACAAGGTTTTGTTTTGAACTGTTTGTATGATTTTGATATTTGTCTTCTTGGTATAACTCCAGAGTTAGCTACCAAATGTCCATAATTTGGTTGTATAATAGCAGTTTGTTGTATAAATCATTAGCTCAGATTGTCTCCCTAAGAGCCATTTCTTTTTTCTTAATTTTATGTTTAGTTCATCTCATTTCTTTTTCATGTGTTCGTTCTAACTATGTTTACCATCTAAAGTCATGCCCAGATATTTAGCACTGTATGCATGCGTTACTACTGTCAAGTTTAACATTATTGGCGTATGATTAACTTTGAGATTTATAAAGTTCTCTTGGATTGATATTGCTTGATTAAAATTTAATTCGCCATTTCTTTGCCCAATTACATATCAGGTTAGTAGCCTTCTCTAATTTACAAGTGGATTCGTTGATGTGCTTTGTTGTTGTAAGTATTGCCGTGTCATCGCCATTATTGCTTCAGTAATTGTTATATCTCTAGTATATATGAGATAACCGCCCATGTGGCGCAGTGGTTAGAACACAGGATGCGAAAAGGGATTTTCACCATAGATCATCTGGGGCGGTACGATCAGTGGTGAGAATTAACTCATCTTAGACCCAATTGAGGTTAGAATCCGTGTGCCGTCCCATCTTCCATGTCTCTTCTATAGGCTGGCATGGAGCTAGGCAATGTGCAGATGATTTCTACTAATACAGTGGGAAGTTACGACGGGCTATTAGAGCCTAAGTGACAGACAACACTACAAACAAAAAAATATAGGAGATAAAGGATTTGTCCAAGAAAACTCCCTTGTGAATTTGTCCTAGAAAACTCTCTTGTGGTACTCCTGCTGTTATTCTTTTTAATTTTAATTGTTATTCTTTTTCATTATCATATCTTACTCGGAAGTACCTCTGATATGTATGATTTAAAAATTTATAAAAATTGCTCCCGAAGATCTCGGCGAAGTTTAAATTCTAGCCCCTGGTGCCATACTTTTTCAAATACTTGCTCTACATCAAGGAATACGGTTGAGCATATTTGTTTGTTTTCAAGAGATTTCTCGATTACATCAATAATTTAATGTACTTGTTCTATCGTATAATATTTTTCCTTAAATCCAAATTGATGTGTGGGGGTGAGATTGCTTTCTTTGATAATTGGTTTTGGTCTTTTAGCAATAACCTTTTCAAATAGTTTCGATAACGTTAATAGCAGAGAAATTGGCCTGTATGTATCAGTATCATAATTACTTTTGCAACTTTCCATTCTCCTGGTCATTTTAGTCGGATCGGAATGCTGTATTAATTATATGCACTAGTTTCCTTAACGTGTTCTCCGGTAACACTTTTACTATCTTACCCGTTGTAATGTTAAATATTAAGAAACCATATGCGCGTTGAAAATATTATTTTTAGTCCAGTTAGAGTGCTTAGGTATTTTTATTAAGTGACTGATTTGTAAAGTCTTTTATTAGGTATTTTGATTTGTTACAGAAATGATGAAATACCTTTTTATTTTCCGGATTTCCATTTTCGTTTTACTTTTAAGAAGTTCTCTCACTTCTTCTGGATAGCTAGCTTTGTGTTTCACTTCCTGACTATAATTTGGAGTGATTTGCCACACAGCATTTTTTAGATTATGGATGAGTTTATCTAGTTCGTCTTCTAGTTGGATTGGCCCCTATATTGTGTTCTGCAGAGTAATTCTTTCTCTGAACTGTGTTTTAGAGCGATCCCAATTGATTTTGAAGGTCTAGCTTTCATGTAGATTACAAAACATTCATGCCTTTTTTGAGAGGGAGGACGGAAGGGGGGAGGTTCAGAGGATATCAATGTGATTCATTCATCTTTGAACCTTTATATTGCAAATTATTTCATTAAAAGAAATTTACTAAGATTCCCTTAGTAGCGGCGAGCGAAATGGGAAACGTCCAGCATTAAGTTCTTTTGTAGTACTAGCCCGTTTCGATCAGATAACTGCTTGATCTAAAACATCAATTGAATCTGAATGCTAATATCAATCAGTTTTGAACTCTCGACGTCCAGTCGTGATTTGTTTTGTTTGCATCATTTGCATTTATTCGTTTAATTGTTCATTGTTTCGATTAACTTGGCTTTGCACTCCAAATTTTCCCTGAAAACGAGACTTCACTAGTGTTGCTGGGTGGTTATCGGTAATTCAAGAAAGCCACGCGTTGGTTATAATATGTATATGTATATGGTTCCTAATATGTATATAGAGTTTCTGTAAATTTCCAAAAATAGCATGTAATTCGTTTAATCTCATTTACTACAAAGTAACAATATAAATTCCTAATATTCATGTTTATGATAATTATTGGAAAAGACGTTGCCTTTTCTCAAAAGACAAAAAATTTAATCTTTGTGTTATTCGTACATACATGGTTTAAAATGCAAACCATGTATGTACGAATATCTTTATTCGTATATCTTTATTATTTTGTTTATCATCGTGGTATCAAAATGATATTTTGATGAATGATAATATGGTTATCTTTGTATCTAAGCATAAAGGAATTCGGCTATGAGTTAAATTGCCAATCATCTTCAACGAGCCAATGTTTATCTTTCTCATCTTAATCTTATAATAAGGAATTGCCTATTGAATGATGTTTTATTTACGATGATCGTTGAAAAAATAATTGTAAATTATGGTCTATCTACATAAGAAGATTATTCTACTTTGTATTGCTAGCCTTCTGCAGATAAAATAACAGATGTAGTTCAAATTACCGGCCAATTTGAGTTAATTAAAATTTCATTGTATTGCATATATGGCTATATATTCTTGCAAGATGCTCTTGCACAATGCAACCTGTACAACAAAAGAAGTATCAAGCAATGTTACCACGATGACTATTGATTATAACCACGATGACCCTTATAATCAATAGTATAAAGCTTGCTAACTTTACTGCACAAGTAACCTTTTGGACCAATATTAACAAACGAAGAATAAATAACGAACTCAATTACCGTGCAACACTGTAAACGAATAGGATGAATAATTCAGAGAATTGAGCTGGTGTTTTTGAGTTATGTTTAAAATTGAGGAATCTAAATGCAAAAACTGATATAATCCAAATATCTTCATTAGGCATAAAAAGCTTTTAAATAGTTTACTGCAAACAGTCAACACCATGCACATACATTCCATTTTGACTACAAGCTCGGTTACAGCAGGCATTACAATATTAATAAATCTTAATAATTAACTCATTATATTGGCAGATCTCAAACGTATCGGCAGATACAAATTCCCTAACAAAAAATGAGTTTAAAAACTTTGAATAAATAATTTAGTTCTTTAGTTTTGAGTAGCTTCCTAATAATCTGAATTGGCAAATCCACCTCAAACTCATAAAAACTAGTTAGACTACAACCAGGAACAAGCCTAGTATAGGGTGAAATATGGTCAAATTTCCTAATTCCGAAAAAAAATTAGTGCAAGCATTAAAACATCTTTTAAAATGGACATACCATACTTTCCTGAAACTACCAAATAAGACAACCATCACCATAGAGGAATTGTGGAAGGACATATGACATAAACATTCTCTTTTTAAACTGACCATCCCTAATCCCTACCACTTTATACAGACAACTAAGTAATCCAAATATCTTTCTACTAACTTTAACTAAATGTTCACCCCATGTAAGAGTTTTGTTAAAAACTATCCCCAAATTACTAACAGTAGTTGAAAGCGGAATGAGTGACCCATTAAGATTAATACAAGGTAATGAAAACGTATCTAACGTTTTTGTACGTAATAAAAGATTTCGATTTACTGGCATTTAAGACAATCCCATTGGAAGTCGAACAATTATATATTCTATCTAAATTCTCGTTAACCAGAGAAATATGTTTAATAATAGAATGCTGATCTAACTTGATTAAGCTCTGTGGATCAAGGCATTCATGTTTCGTAAATATTACGAACTAAAAATGAGATCCAAAGCATAGCACCACAGTCCCAGAGCTTGTCGTAGGAGGCGACTAAATTTGGTTGGATCGCTGAGCTGACGATCTGCATCAGTAAAAAACCCAAAATGTTAAAAATGTCAACAAACAAAAAAACATCAGATACCGCCTAAAATATAATGACCCCTCGCTTAAGTACCCGGAAACAAAATTGAGGATAGGCACGTAAAAAGTGCAGTAACTAAGAAAGCCTGGCGCGTTTGACACTTTTATCACATGTATGAAAGAGTATCGGCTGGAACTCGTAACGCTCAAAGAAACTCGATGGCCTAAAGGAGACCATGTGTCCCAGGACTAAACCTTGCTACGCGGTAGAGATAACCTCGAAAATCCTGAAGTTGGATATCTCATTGGGCCACAGGTAAAAAAGGCTGTGTTGGATTTCCAAGCAGTCGATAATCGAATGTGTAAGCTTCGCTTGCACATGAGATTAGCCAACCTGTCAATTGTGTGTGTATACATGCGCCCACTGATGTAAGCCAACCCCAATATAAAGACTCATTTTACAATAATTTGGATAATCTGATGTGTTCTATACCTGAGCAAGATGTCATATTGGTGACTTTAATGCTAAAGCTGGCAGAAATCAGAGCTTGTGAGATAATAAAGATCCATACTCCCGACACGAAACTGCGAGCGGCATTCGGAAGTCAAATTGACCATGATTTGATTCCCAAAGGGCGGGCTCGGGTTGTCCAAGACGTGAGATCGTATCGGTCCTCAACAAAATTCGTAGGCAGTGACCATTATCTGGTCTCTGCAAAACTACAATGGAAATTTTCGTACTATTCGTATAAGTAGAATATATAACGCGATTCTCCTGCGAAGGTCTAATAAATGAAGAAACGCAACGAAAATATCAAGATCTTGTCAGCAATAACATTTTGCGATCCAATTACCAATCTGATAAAGTGAATAGTGTCTGGAATGTATTGAAAACCTCGGTTGTCGATGCTACCCAGCACATTCTCGGTATAGTGAAAACTAAGCCCAAAAATGATTGGTTTGATGAGGAGTGTCGTCTTGCTGTTGAGCAACGCAATATAGCCCACAATGAAGCGAAGACTTAGTTTACAATTGCAAAAAAAAACAAAGCAGTTCTTGCTAGGAGGACAGCTAAACGAATTTGTAGACAGAAGCGCAAATGGTGGAAGGCTAAGGTCTTAAGAGTACAACAACTCAGCAATGAGCACAATTTGCGTGAAAACCGAATTGCACCATACCTTAAAATCTCAGCCAACTGCCATTCGGGACCAGGATGTGTGGGAGAGGATAGCAAAGCTCGCCTTGCCGCTGGCAATCGGGCTTTATACGTCTACTTTTGAAATCAAAATATCTTGCAAATGCGGATATGCTAAAATTGTACAGAGTGTTGATCAGACCTGTTGTCATGTATGGGTGTGAGAGAAGGAGCTTGACGGATGAGTAGGAAAGATGGCTTCGAACATTCGAGAGAAGAATCATGCGTGTGATATATGGCCCGAAACGTGACGTTGGTGGGATATACCGAGTTGGTTTCAACCACGAGATCAGGAATTTAATGCAAAATCCTGATATCGTGCATAAAGTTAAAGGACAGCGAGTACGCTGGCTCGGTTACGTTCTGCATGCTAATTCAAACCGAATGATACAGCGATTTTTGAAGGGAGAGCTCTTTTTGGTAAGCGAAAAGGTCGCTGTCGGTGACGATGGCTTAACAAAACAGTAATGAAGAGGTTATAGAAGTACTCATGGAGGAAGCTCCTTCATTAAATAAAGAACATTCGGTAAGAAACCAATAATATTGGATTGTGTTATGACCGTGTTTTTCATTTTATTTTAGCCCGTCAGGAAAGGGAAGAAGTGCTTGACGGATAGAAAAAGCTGGGAAGACGAGGACGACCTAAAATCATGGCTGCGTAAATTAAGTTATTCTACGGCTTAATGTCTAATTTGTAGTACATAATTAAAAAGTACCGGAGAAATAACAGATTTGAAAAAACATGCAAAAACGGTCAGCCATATCGCTTAATCGAAAGCCACGAGCACAGCAAAAGTTTAGTTACGGGAATTCGTAAAATAAAGAAGTAGCGAAGGTGGAAATGCAGCTAAGTGCATTTTGCGCTGAACATAATTTATCTTTTTTGATGATGGAGATCTCAAACCGCTGTTAAAAGACGCATTTCCAAATTCAGAAATTATAAAAAAAAATTACGTGCGCCAGAACAGAAACAAATGCAATAGTTCGAAAGGTGATTGGAGATTTCCAACACGACGACCTTGGTGCAATAATGAAAAGAAATTATTTTTTATTGTCTATCGATGAATTTAAGTATATATCTGCAACTAAATTATTAAGTTTAGTGGTTAGGACATATTTAACCGGGAAAATCCTTGATTTTTTTTGGCTTATTGAAAGTAGTGGAATGTGATGTCGATTCAATTCGTAAAAAAAATATTAATTTGTTTTGTGAATAAATATTCATTTTAGTTTGCAGCCGATGGAGCTAATGTAAAGACTGGCTCTAAACATTATGTGACTACTTTACTGAAAAACGACTGCCACCATTTGTTAATATTCAAATGTTGTTGCCATTCTTTTGCATTATGTGCCAATCATGCTTGTGGTTATTTACCAAAATACGTAGAATCATGTACCAAAGATATTTATAAATTCATACAAAACAGCCCCGAAACGTATTGAGCTATTTACTGATTTGCAAGTATTATTAGAATACGAACGCAGAAAAAGGCTGCTTCTTTCACAAACGCGCTGGTTATCTCTCGAAGCAGCAGTCAGCCAAACTTTAAGCAGATTTGAGGTATAACGTCTATTTGTCTTTCATGAGGACATAGAAAAATTTGATTCAGTTCATCGTATCAATCAATGCTTCTTAAAACCTCAATTTGAATTGTATCTTAAATTTATTAAATATGTATTAAATGATATTAATAGTTTAAATAAATTATTTCAAAGCGAGTCGCCTCAACTCCATAAACTTTTTTTCGAAATAAAACGCCTCTATAGGCAAATATTCAGAATTTCGTGAAAGAGAACAGAAGAAAATTTCAATAATATTGATTTACTTGATGATGAATATTGTTAAAGAGAATTTTAGTAGAATTGAAAGATATTTATTTAGGCGCTGAAGTGATTGCTGCTCTCGGTAGCACTCATAAGTTGACGCTTGAGGATGAAACAGAGTTTAGGTCGCATTGTTTAAAATATTTTATAGAACTCTGCAGACACTTACTAAATAAATTCGATTTTAATAATAAATTATTATAAGCGTTTAATGATTTATCACCAAGCAATATTATTGACAAAAATAAAGAATCAAAATCAAATATTGATCTTGTAACTTATTTTCCTTACGTAATATCTCAAGATGAATATCAGGAAATTGATGATGAATGGAGGGAAGTTAAGACTTTTGAATTTTAATATACTCAAATTAAGTCCAAATATGCGTATTGAATTTTTTGGGAAACTATTTTCTAGTTGAAACGAGGTGATGGCAGTGAATCATTCCATAATTTAAGAAAATTCGTAATGGCAATTTTAACATCTCCCGTAGCAACAGCTAATGTGGAGAGAATTTTTTTTCAATTTAATTTAAATAAAAGTAAAATCCGCAATAGGATGCAATCATCAACGATAGCTGGAATTTTGTTAACAAAAGATTTCTTGAAAAAAAATCAACTGTACTACTTTCCAGCCAAATAATGACATGTTCCAAAAATTTAAATGTGAAATGTATTCTGAAAGTAAATAAAAAAATAATTTATATTTTTAATACTTATTAAATTTATTTATTTTTATGATAAGTTAACCCAAACTATCTACTATAAGTTGTAAGTATTAACAGAAACTAAATGTTCAATTACTGAAAATTGCTAAAAATCTGAATGTTTGCTTTATTATTTTTTTAAATTTAATTAGATTTATGAACTATGTGATTAATTTTGAAAAACAGATTTTTTTGCATAGTATAAAATTTTTTGCATAATAATAACAACGACATAATATAAAATGTTTTGTTTGTGTCAAAATAGAATCTGTAAATAACGGACTCAAATAATAAAAATCGAAGAATATTATAATTTAATATTGCCAAGTAGACTTTGGTGGGTAAGGCCAGTTAATCTTACAAGGAATCGACACGGATTCTTTCAACGAAGTTTTATGGAATAAGGAGAAAATGACCCGGAGCATTTTCCAAAGGCAACACGAATGAGTGTTGCTCATTTCAATCTGTTGTTAAATCTTTTGAAGGATAGATTAAAAAAGCACTTCCATCGGACTGCAATTAAAGTTGAAACTAACTTAGCTGTAACACTGATGTACGAAAGTATAACACATTTTTTTCGTAGTGTATCATATATACCTACGCATATAGTATTTAAACGAAACTGCTTTTCTTTTAGGTATCTTGCTCAAGGTTGCTCTATTCAGATGCTGGCATGGAGTTTCAAGTTGGGTGCATCAACTGTGCGCGAGATTATATTAGATACATGTGATGCATTGTGGTAACTTAATGGGGTGATTTTAAAACCAAAACTGGTATGCCGAATTGCTTGGGTTCTATCGACGGCAAGCATATTAATATCCGATGCCCCCCAAAGATCGGATCGCTTTATTTTAACTCCAAAGGACACCATAGTGTTGTTCTCTTAGGTGAATGTGACACCAATTATTGTTTTACAGCTGTAGATGTCGGTGCTTACGGTAGCCAAAGTGATTCTGGAATTTTCAAAAATAGTGGATTTGGAAAGCAATTGAAAGATGGTACAATTGATATTCCGGTTAGTAAAATGCTGCCCAATTCCATAATAGATATTCCTTTTTATTTTGTGGGTGACTGCATTCCCGTTGAAAAAAAACCTAATGCGACCCTATCCTGAAAGGTGTCTTTCAGAAGATAAGCAACTATTTAATAAAAACTTATCACGTGTTACAATCCGTATCGAAAACACTTTTGGTATTTTAGCAAATAGATGGCGCATATTAGGGACCACTATTAATATGTATCCAAAAAATGCACAAAAAGTTGTGCTGGCTACTATTGTGTTGCATAATTTTTTAATGATTCAGAAAAGTAAAATATACTGTCCAGAAGATTATATTGATATTTCGCAAAATGTGACTGATGTTCCTGGAATCTGGCGCGAGGAGGGTGAGAAATTACAACAGCATCGAATTTTTAAAGGGAATCGTTCAACTCGTGAAGCTTTCACATGTAGAGACATATTAAAATCGTTCCTGCAACAGTGGAATCGTTCCTGCAACAATGGAGTTTAGGATTATTTTTTTATATCTATAATAATCTCATTTTGAAGTGGATACACAACTGAATTAAAATGCTTATTGAATTCAAAAAAAGTTCATTTATTTATAAGATCAAAACAATTCTTACACGCACAAAAATTTTGAGTTTGGCTCACAGCTGCATTTCCAAAATGTCGTCTACGACTTCTAAATATTTGCATTAAATACCCTTTCACGTCTATATTAACCAAATGTCGGGTTTAAATGTTATATGTAAGTCATCGTAAATGATTTACGGTGGTCAAAACTATAAAACAACCGCCCAGGTGGCGCAGTGGTTAAAGCTGCGGCAGTTGGAGCGGGAGGTACCGGGTTCGAATCCCGATAGGGGCGGGATGGTAAAGGGATTTTTCACCATACGATTACGATCGGTGGTGTGAATGAACACATCTATGACCCCCTGTCGGAGTGCATAATTCATGGGCCAACCCATCTTCCATGTCAGTACTATAGGCTGGCATGGAGCTATGCAATGTGCAGATGGTTCTACGTAAATCGGACCTATAGCCGTACGTCCTCGATTTGGCAATAATGGCGTAAGGTAAGGACGTAAATAAGCGAACCGCGAAAGAGTTGGAAGTGCCTCGATTGGGGCTCGAGATTGTAGAGATAAAAACAAACAGATTGTAGAGATACAAACAAACAAACTATAAAACAAAATCGTGAAAAATATGTTAGTACTTATATTCGCCAAATATAGTCATAGAACTGCATGTATCGGTTAATATACCCACAATTTGTTAGCAGCAACGTCAATGGATTTATCGCAACACCAATTCGGTTATTAACAACTATTTCAGTTGTGATTTTATATTTTTCACCTCTAATTTGTCTTCGTGAATTTTATTCTTTTGTTTTGTAAGTATTGAGTTCGAATGTACAACGTGCTTGCGACAGTGAGAAATAATAATTGTTTGTGAAGTGAATTTAATAAATAAATAGAACTAATTTTAATTTTTATATTATTGTAAAGCTTTACTTAAGAAAATAGTTATTGATTGAGTATAATATTGTTTAATATTTTTTGCGAATTGTGGAAAACGTTTGCTTAAGTGAGGTTAAGTTAGTTAAAAGTATTTTTAATAATTGATTAAACTTAGTTACTGATTAACTTGTGTGAGACTCGTGGGAAGAATTAGTGCCAAAAATGGCAAACCCTGATTCTGAACGCTCAAAACTGTTGAATGATTCTAATATTTTCACACTTCAGTATATCGAAGAATTTCCTGTTTTACGTGAATGCAATGAGACACAATCAACTGAACTGGTAAATAGACTTCTAATTTTATTCAGTTTAACTTTCATCATTTTCTGATTTCAGCTTAAAATTGATGCCGAATAAGCACCCTGAAATATTAAACATTGCTGTTAAATGGGAGAGTTATAAAAAAATTATACTTCTTGCAAAAAATCAAAAGATTTCTCAGTTAAATGATTATGTGCTCTCGTTGACACATGCACTGATGGTATATATATATATATATATATATATATATATATATATATATATATATATATATATATATATATATATATATATATATATATATAATCTCATGTTAATTTAAATTAACTAATTAACTTATGTTTGTAATATTTACTTTATAGAAAGTAATAAGAAGCCTTTGGCATTTGTTTTTTTTCATATATTTGTTCATATTTAAGAACAACTAAAGGATCATTCACCAAACTAGTTCTAAAATAACTAAGATAGAGAATCAAGAAAATTTTGTTGTTTAATTTAAGGTAAGTTAATCAAACCCGAAAGATGTTGAAAAACGTTGATTTTTTTTTTTATTTATTATAGACGAATTAAGAAGCTGACAATTTTTGGTAGCATGATAACTGGTAGCATATGTTACGCTCGTTGACAAAAAATCTAAATTTGATGACTGGCGTTTACATGTTTTACTCACTACATAGGATATCCAGTTGAGAGCGTGTAGCTATACCATATATTGACATTCATGCAGTAACATATTTTTGGTATACATTTTCAAACAATTATAAATCATTGCCGACCATTACGATCGTGGAATTGAAATGACCGGTTGAATTTATAAGCCGTTTTCTTAGATAAGTAATTACTAATTTTATGTTTAATTTAATTATAAGTACTTATTTTGTATACGCATATACTTAAGTTCCTATTTTGTGGTAGAGTTGTGACTGAATTTTACACTATTACTTTGTAGTTAATCCAGATATTCTTGAAATGAATTTGATTGTTATATTATTATTATTTATTTGAAATCATTTTGCGAAGCACCAAAATTTAAACAACATTTTGTTTCATTACATCCAAATATTCACAGATTGTTTGCATGGAAATTGATTGCGATAGAGTGTTTTCCAATATATTTAATTTGGCGAACCATATACGTACGATCATTTGGAAAAATCATATTATAATTAGTTGCTTTTATTAGATAAAAATTTAACTAAAGGTGAAAATATATCTAAAGACTAGCATGCAGAAGGTATTCCAATTAATAATCAGCAGTCTAATACAGCTCTACCCAATATTTTTAATATTAAATAAAGTTACCGTGTAATTAATAAAGGTTACTATAATTGTATATTTGAGAATCAGTAGTTAATTTAATGAAATAATAAATAAATTTAAAAAAAAATTATTTTTAAATTTAATTTATAGAAAAAAAAATTGTCCATATATGAAATTACAGTTTGCGTTTGTGATAATATTATTGTTGAGTAATTTATAAATTAATTTAAAATAATAATTTGTAATTTTTATATATATTAATAGTAAATATTTGTATCTATATAAATTTACTATTTATAATGGTTACTCAATATAAATATTATGCAAGACACAAACATATGTACAATAATGTGTTGACCACATAATGAAAGGTAATACAATCGTCATTAGTAGGGCAACCAAAACTATGCAATTACATATTTTTTTTCAGTGCACGAATTTAGGAAAGGGCAAGATACAAATCCGTTTCATGAAAAACTAAGCATTTTAAAGCCTACTTGTTAGTGCATATTTTTACATATTTTACCTAAAGTGCATATTTTTGCATATTACGCCCAAAATAGCATATTTTTAAAAATAAAAGCATATTTTGGTTATATTTTTAAAAACATTCTTCTCACAAAAATATTTTTTTGCCTTTAGTTCAATTTAAAAATTTTCATATTCTGTTTACGCTTACTAGCGCCACTAGCAGAAATCACATAGTATTTATTAAAAGGTTTTTATTTTCCTTTAGGGTTTTTTTTGTATCAAATGCTCACCATGTAGTACTTTTTCTCTATTTTATACCAATGTTCATGTCAGTCTTAATGGTATAGTTCAAATTATGTAGACGTTTAATATAAAAAAAAACCGTTGGAAACAGAAGACGTAATATAAAATACCATTTTGTATCGATAGCCATTGACTAAACTACCGATGCTGGTAGGTATGTGGCTAATGTTACCGGCGGTATTATGCACCCCGACCAGACACTCCAAACAAAAATATTTGTTTAACACAGCTTTCCTTGAAAAAGCAAATCACAGCACTATATCCCCGTTTTTTGACGAGTCAGTCATAATTTTAGGAGAAAATTTTGATAAAGATACAACTTTACTTTTTTATCAGACGCAGCACCCTATATGACGAAAGCATTCAAGTTTTATATCCAAAAATTACACATTTAACATGTATGCACACGGTTTTCATCGTGTATGTAAATAAGGTGGATCCCTAAGGTAGATCGTTTAATAACCAATATTAAAAAAGTTTTCTTAAAAGCTCCATCAAGAATAGAGATTTTTAAAGAAATAGCACCCGACATCGCACTTCCTCCAAAACCAATAAAAACACCATGGGGAACATGGCTTGCAGCTGTGAGATGTTATTCAAATAATTTTGAAAGTTTAATTTGTGTATTTAACGCATTGGTCGACGAGGAGGCAGCCTCAATTAAAATTTCAAAGTCACTATTATTTGACCCCTCAGTAAAGACTGATATAATCTTTATTGCAGCGAATTACTGTTTCTTGAGACATCAATTACTAAGTTGGAGAGTTCCGGTCTTCCGCTTGTTGACCAAATTAAAATTGTTTCTGATCCTGCAAAAGAAATAAATAATGTACAAGAAGAAGCAGCAGACGCTATCAAAGAAAAAATTACCAGCGTAATCGACAAGAACTACGGGTTTGCTGTATTAAGTAGTATTACTGCTAATATTGCAACAGCTTCCATGGGCAGCGCACCAGAAACATATACTATTGAGAAAGCTATCTTTTAAATCTGCACCAACTACTTCTGTTGATGTGAAAAGAAGCTTCTCAATGTATAAGAGTATTTTTCGTTTAAATAGACAAAGCTCTTTTTTTGAAAATGTAAGCCAGATATTTGTGATTTTTTGCAATGAAAATTTAAATTTAAAAATGTAAAAATACACTTTTTTAATTAACTTGTTTTTTTTTAATTTGATATTTTACTTTTTAATAATTTTTGGAATCTAGTTTTCACAGAATTAAATAAAACATGCATCATGTGATTTTAATATTTTATTTAAAATTATACAAAAATACAAAACGCACCATGCTAAAGGGGGTTTTTGTATTTTTGTATAATTTTTAGAGCATATTTTTAATGCATAAAACCATATTTTTAAAGCATATTATAAGTGCTTAAAACCATTTTTTAAGAGCATATTTTTGGTTGCCCTAGTCATTAGTATTTATAATGGTTACAATAACATCAAATTTAACTAACTGAAGACAAACATGTTAGTAGCGATGGCCCTATTACAGGATAAAGAGTTGTTGTGAGGTGATTGTAACCAACAAACGTTAATCAGAACTACCAATTAGCGTATTTCAGAACTTTTCCGTATTTCTGTTGACTTCGCATTGGGTAATAAAATAACCAAATAAAATGTATTTCAACATTTATTTCGGTTTAGCTATCATCAAAACTAAGAAGAACGGAACTTCTGGACGGGTTCGAAGTCATCATAACCTCGTCATATTTGTGCGTGTAGATATTTATAAAGGTCAAGATGTTACGGCTGTATATCAAACAATTTTATTATTTATGACCTAGTCGTTGCATATATGTAGAAAAAACGGGGCAACGTCATAAAACAACAAATTTAATTTTATGATTTTGCATTATTAGTGCAATCACATGATTTTAATTGAAAATATAGGTCATTGAACTTCTAGTTGTTATTATATTTCATTTAATTTTTTTTTATTTTTGGCCTATTTAAGTTC
The DNA here is from genome assembly GCA_963932295.1 of Tipula lateralis. Classification (NCBI taxonomy): domain Eukaryota; kingdom Metazoa; phylum Arthropoda; class Insecta; order Diptera; family Tipulidae; genus Tipula; species Tipula lateralis. The sequence continues at coordinate 141,814,513 of OZ010738.1, forward strand.
TATTAAGTGTGGGTTGCTTTACAAAAATTTTTCAGTGTTTGTAGCCATTTAGATTAGGCAATTTTATGTATGGGTGAAAGTGAATGTAAAGATGGTGGGTATAGTAGGTGATGTCGCCGGTTGTAGCTTAATGGTTTAGAGAGTTTCTCATCACGCCGCGGTTCCGAGTTCGATTCTCGCCGTTGACCAAAAATAAACACGCACCGGATGACATAAAATGCGATTGTGTGTAAAAAACATTCGTTGGACTAACCACCTACAATGTGCACCAATCGTTGGAATGGTTCGTAAGGTCTCAGTAGAGACGCGGTAAGGGTCGTTTACGGCCTCTAAGCCATAGATTATTTATTATTTTTATAGTAGGTGATAATGCATATGTAAAGAGGAATTGGATTGGGTTTCGGGTTTTTCTAAAATTTGGAAAAACATCGTTAGTTTTTAGTGTGACGCCATCGTGTTACTTTGTTAAAAAAAAAAATAATTAATTAAAGCCATTTTTCTTTGATTGAAAGCCACATTTTTTTATATTGGTCGGTAGTGATTGAAAGTTTAGAGTATCATATGTGTATACAGTAATTAGAATATTATACACGATATTATTGAATCGAGATCTATAGGAGATAAACTAGACGGAATTGTTTATGCTAAGTAGTGGCGGCCTCGCTAACTTTAAACCTTAAAAGTTTAAAGCTACGTATTCATACATATATAACTGCATATATGTAAATTGTATTGAGAATACACAAAGTGTAATTTCACCTCGTGAATTTCTGAAAAGTTGCAGTAATACAAACAGCGTCTTATGTTTTTCTATTCTTAGCGGGATATATTAAAAGTTAAAACTGCATTTAGTGGCATGTAGGAAAACTAAAAATTTGGATTCACATCATTATTATTATAAAGATTATTATTATATTTTTTTATTATTATTATTTCTTTTATTTAAATATTTATTAATTTAGTTTAATTAGTGTGTGAAGCAACACGTTTTTTATCAGTAATATAAGCCAAAGGAACCCAAGAGTAGACCTGTAGGTGAGTTATTATTCGAGACCTGTAGATGAGTTATTATTATTACATATAGATAGATGAGTTATTATTATTATATATCGAGTTGCTTCTCATTGTAAATTAAATTTATTTTATTATTATATTTTGTGTATATATTCAATTAAATAAATAGATTTAATTTATCTCATAGTGAAATATAATAAAAGTTAGTATGGATTATCAAGAGTTGTGTGTGCAGTTTTTCTTTTTGGAACACGAATTTTTTTTGTGGTGTCTTATTTTTATGTCGGTATAGAACCCTCCCACATACCGCTAAGATCTACCTGAATTTAACGTGTTGGCCGATCATAGAGGCACGGTATACGGTAACAAAGATAACAAAACTCAGAAAACATAAAATTACAGAATACAATTTTGCCTAAACAAGCATGTAAGAGCATTTAAAATTTGATGTTACAAATAAATGTTTAAACCTTGCTGGAAGTAATTCGTTATAGAATATTATATTTTCCATCAACAAGAGATTATATGGTATATAAATCGCTTGCACATCCTACAAGCTTAAGGTTTCTGATTTTTTTTCTGAAACTTGGAATACCGACAGATTATATTAGATCAATTTGAATTCCAAAGCTAATTTAGAACCCTCCAGTAAGATGTTATATGATTATAAAATAAAATATACTGTCCCATAGTTTGGCGAAACTATCTGACTGCTTAGAACCTTAAGAGGATGCGATACAAAAATATTTTTGACAATCAGTCAACAAACCGTTTTTCAGACAAAACGTTTTGAACAGGATAAAAATATTTATATGTCTAGACAATATCTTCATGAACCAATTTTGAGAATCTCTTATGATGCAAAAGTAATATTTACATATAAAAGTTATATTTTTGTAGGACTTGTTTAATGTTTTCATTATATGTCAAATACAATGATAGAAATATAATAAATTATTCTTATGAATTGTATAACTAATTTGTTTTGGGATGTAAAGCTGAAGATGTTGAACCTCAAATTTTTAAAATAAAACGTACTAGTGTAGTCAAATTGAGTAGCAACTAAGCTAACATGATTGTTGTACATACATTATGTACTACAAAAAAAAGTTAACCTTACATTTTGTTGTATATATTCCATCCTAACATATGTTTGTGCATAATATGTGGAAGGGAATCAGAAAATTTTACATATATAATACACTAACCAAGCGAGACTAGAAACATAAACATGAAACCAAATATATGTAAATAACTTGAATGGAATAATGATTTTTTTCTGCATAAGAAAGGTAACCAAACTGAACAGGTAAATTGAAAAAAATTCTTGTTATTTTTGCTTCTTTGTGTAATATTTTGATGACAAAAGCTTCAAGCAACCCCATGGTTCACTTCATTATTATTTTATTGCCACATTAACATTATAGAAACCCATGACGTATTCCAACCTATGGCACTGACTTGGAAGATGGGTCGACTCATGAGTTCTGTACCTCTCGGAATTCGAACCCGGAATTCTTTCACTAAAAACTATTATATAAAAATATGGGTAGCACTAGAGCATCCAGACCGAACCCAATCACACGGTTAGCTATTCAAATTGGTTATTATTCGGAAACTAAGTTTTCCCATCTGCCCACCGAATATTGAATTTCAATTTTATTCTTACTGTTTATAGTTTGTATTTTAATATCTTACGAGTACAACCCAGTACGGATTTCTAGTGCAAATAAAAACATCCGATTTCAAAATTCGTTTAATTAAGAAAATATACCGACCAAATGGCGCAGTAATTAAAACTGCGGCTGTTGGAGCGGTTCGTGTAGGGTTTCAAATCTGTTAAGGGCAAAGTGCAAAAAGGAGTTTTCACCATCTGATTACAATCGGTGCTGTAAATAAACACATGTATCGAATGAAATGTCTTATCAAAAGTCCTCCGATTCGAATATAAGAATTATGAAAGTTAGTGCCAGACAGTCATAAATAGCAACCATATACTTAACAATATTCTCGGTTCCGTACCAAACACACGAATATTTCAAAATAGTCTTATTTGATAAAATTCTTGCTCGACAAAGTATAAGTATAATTTTCGTTTCAAATTTTAGAAATGTGTTACAATTTTTTTTTAACAGACAAGCCTTTACAGTTAGAAACGTAAATTAAAACAATTATTGCTGCATATATCGTTGACAACGCTTGAGTATTAGGTGGTGTTATGGGCCATGAAAATGAAATTAGATTAATTTTTTTAATAATTAGCATTTTAAGCCTGTGGCGAGTATCTTCAACTGTCGTGACACTAAATGGGTACTATAATTTTAACAACAGGTTGACATTTTATGGTACATAATTTTAAAAATTTAGTTGGCTACATGAAACAATTTTTACTATTTAAATAGAAGTAAAAATTGTTTTTGAAATAGAAAGAAAAAATTGTCTTTTTAAAAGCAAAGAGTAATATTGTTTTTTTCTATAATATATAATATTTTTTTAATTTTTAATTAATTTACGTGATAATATAATACAAACAATAGTATTAATATTATATTATATTGTAACTACATGAAATATATTCATATATTTCATGTAGTTAGAAGTACATGAATAAGAAAAATTGTCAAAAAACACAAATTGGAATTAATATTATATTTTATGATTCATTGAGGAAAATCCGACCACGGTTTTTCTTGTTTGGTCCTGAAATTCTTTTTTTGAAATCTAAAAATAAGAACCACATAACTATAATTTGGTGACCCCGACAGAACACAGTTCTGCTTTAATATTATTAATTCTACAAAATTTGGAATAATTGAAGTGGTTTTACTCCAACAGAACACACTAATTTAAACAAATACGGACCAGAAATCATAATTACTACATATAATACAATCGTATAATCATTATACAATTATACTTGAAGTGGTAGTATAATTGTATCTAAAGAAAAAATAAAACTTCAATCAACATTAATTTTTATTTAAAATATTTAAAACTAACTGTAAGTATCGTAGAACTGTTGAGTTGTTGTTTACTAAATACAATCCATTTGGTCGTTACGATGAGTTCTGATAACGAGGATGTTCCCAGTAGTTTTTCTCCAGTAGATAACCCCTCTGAGTTTAACCAAATTGTTCTCACATCAGCTCAATTAAGAGAAATTATTGGAGAAAGTGTTGCGGCGGCTCTTAAATCCACAGTAAATTCTAATGTTAGTTCGAACACTAGTTCCGCGGAAAAAACAGAATAATTCTTCAACCTCATCAACTAATTTATCTAGAATTTTCGCACAAATTCCATTTAAACCTCCTCAATCACTTAATAACCCGGATCCATCAATCTAGTTCGAAATTTTGAAACAACAGTTTATCGCAACAAATACGATTTCTGAAAGGACGCGTTATTTTTTGCGCTCGGTGCTCTAGACTATCGTCACCACAACCGGAGAATTTATTACTCGCGATAAGAGTACCACTCCATATTCTACTTTTAAAAATGAGGTTATTAAAGTTCTTGGCGAATCCGCTAAAACAAAACTAAATAATTTATTGCACGGTCTAACGTTAGGAGATGATAAACCGTCTCAACTACTAACAAAATTTCGATATAATGCCGGTAAAAATTTTAACGAGGATTCGATAAAGCAGCTTTGGCTTAAACGTTTGCCTCTTCAAGTGCAGACTGTCATAACAGCTTTTGAGAACGACTTTCCTTTGACCACTCTAGCGGAACGAGCTGATAATGTTATGGAGACATTATCTAATCTCCAAGTCAATACGATGGAACAAGTACATCCGTCAGCTCCTTCTACTTCCACTAATAGTTTAAAGGAACATCTACAAAACTTCAAAAAAGACCTGATGCTAGAGATTTCTTCTATGATCGATAAAAATAGTCGCTCGAGATCTTCTTATCGCTCGCTTAGTAGTAATGGAAGATCTCGATCTAAATCAAATTCGCGTAATAAAAATTTATGTTACTATCATTCCAGAGTTCGTAACAAAGCGCGTAAATGTTTGCCTTTTTGCGAATATTATTCTGATTTTACCAAATCTACCGAGCCTCTGAATTCAAAAAACGATTAAATCATCAGCACATGGCAACTTCATGAGTTGATGATCAAAATTCCTGTCGACTTCTCATAAGAGAAAAAACATCTAACTTACTTTTCTTAATAGATACTGGTGCGGATATTTCCGTTATTCCGCCCAATTTGTGTAAAATATCATCTACTAACAGGAATTTTAATCTTTTCGCGGTTAATGGTACCAAGGTTAAAGCCTTTGGAACCAGTTTTCTTAGTTTGCATTTGGGACTGCGTAGGATCTTCCGGTGAACTTTCGTCATTGCTGACGTTTCTTCGCCAATAATAGGAGCTGATTTTCTCAAAAACACAGGGCTCTTAGATCCACTATCTTCAATTTACACCATTGGTAAAATTACTAATTCGTCCCATAGCTCCTTGACCAAGATAGACCAGTCACAATTACTGCCAGAAATTTCACATCTTCTTTCTCAATTCTCTGAACTAACTAGAGACAATTTAAAGTAACAGGCAGTAAAACAACGTGACACATCATTTGGACACTAATGGTCCACCTTTTTCATTCAAAGCCGGCCGTTTATCAGCGGATAAACTTAAAATCGCTAAGGATGAGTTCCAATCCATGATGGAACAAGACATTTGCAGATCTAGCAATTCCGCTTGGGCAAGCCCTCTCCATATGGTTAAAAAAAGGCACTTGGAGACCATGTGGTGACTATCGTGCGCTGACGGTATACTTCCATTAAAGGGACGCGTTGAGGCTATCGTCAAATTCGAACGACCTAAATTAGTCTGTCAACTCAAACGTTTCTTAGGAATGATTTAACTTTTACCGTCGCTTCATTCCTGGTGCAGCCAAAGACCAAATTCTACTTAATAACTTTCTTAAAAATTACAAAAAAAATTCAAAAGTTTCTATTATTTGGTCCGAAGAGGCCAGTGGGGCCTTCGAAAGTTGCAAATCCAAATTAACCAATGCTTCCTTACTTGTCCATCCTTCTACTACTGCTAAATTAGCAAGTATGGTAGATGCATCCGATACTGCAATCGGAGCTGTCGTTCAACAGTTAGTGTCTGGTTCGTGGCAACCATTGAGTTTCTTTTCAGTTAGATTAAATGAAACTCAGATGCGTTACAGTGCATATGACAGGGAGTTGTTGGCCGCATATTCCGGCATCAAACACTTCCGCTATTTGCTTGAAGGAAGAAGCTTTACCTTGTACACTGACCACAAACCTCTTATTTATGCTTTTAACCAAAAACTAGACAAAGGCATCTCCTAGATAATTCCGACACCTTGATTTTATCGGACAATTTACAACGGACATTCAACATATATCAGGAATCGACAATGTTGTTGCAGACACTCTATCTCGAATTAATAAGATTTCACTACCTGAAAGTATTGATTACGAGTTAATAGCCGATGTTCAATCTACGGACGACGAACTTAAAGATTTATTAATTAACAACGATACTCTTAAATTTATTCAAATTCCAATTACTTTCAACTCGAATAAATCAATTTATTGCGAAGTGTCATCTAAAAGTCCGAAACCATTTATTCCTAAAAAATTCAGACAGTCAGTGTTCGACTCCTTTCATAATTTGTCACACCCTGGCATTAAATCATCAGTAAAGATTCTTTCTGAAAAAGTGATCTGGCCTGGTATCAAAAAAAATGCCAGAATAATGGCACGTAATTGTTTATCTTGCCAAAAAGCCAAAGTCACTAAACATATCAAATCTCCCCTTGACACTTTTAAATTACCTACTCAAAGATTTGATAACGTACATTTAGATATTATTGGTCCACTTCCTATTCCGAAGGCCAGAGCTATTGTGTCACTCTGATTGATCGCTTTACTCGATGGGCCGAGGCCATTCCGATTCCAGACATGACTGCACCGACAGTCGCTTTTGCAGTGTATTCAGGTTGGATTGCACGGTTTGGAGTTCCATCTTTTATCCTCACTGGTCAAGGTTCGCAATTCGAATCCCATCTTTTCGCCGAACTATCTAAACTATTGGGTTTCGAACATCGTAGGACCACCAGCTATAACCCAAAGTGTAATGGAATTATCGAACGTTGGCATAGAACACTTAAAGCTTCGTTAATGTGTTACAATCGTCCGGATTGAACTCAATTCTTGCCTTCGGTTCTGCTTGGGTTACGTTCTACGTTTAAGGAGGATCTTCAAACCACTTCTGCCGAGTTAGTTTACGGTAGTACACTTCGTCTTCCGGGTCAATTTTTGACGAGTCAAAGGGAGTTTAGTTCTCATTCTGATTTCGTCAAACGCCTTAAAACTCACTTTGACGAAATTCGTCCTACACCGGCATCGAAACATTGTACCAATAAAATCTTTGTACATAAAGATTTATTTTCTTGTTCGCATGTTTTTTTGCGTACCGATGCAGTTAAAAAATCGTTACAAACTCCGTATACAGGTCCTTATCCGGTAATCAAACGATTTGATAAATTCTTTGATACTAATATTAATGGTAAAACTTCCAAAATTTCGATAGATCATCTCAAACCGTGTTACTCCAATTTCGAAAATATTGAATCATCAAATTTACCTATTTCCGGAGAAACTCCTTTACCAGATAAATCTAAAAAGAAAGTAAATTTTAATTTAGTTCCTGATTTTGATACTAATCAAAATCAAACTACCACTCGTTCTGGACGAACTACTCAAATTCCGTTACGTTTCCGTTAATATTGACTTCTTTTTATTCTGTTTATTAAGATTCATTGACCGCCCAAGTGGCGCAGTGGTTAAAGCTGTGGCAGTTGTAGCGGGAGGTACCGGGTTCGAATCCCGGTAGGGGCAGGTTGCAAAAGGGACTTTTCACCACTTGATTACGATCGGTGGTGTGAATGAACACAACTATGACCTTCTGTTGGAGTGCAGAATCCATGGGCCGACCCATCTTCCATGTCAGTACTATAGGCTGGCATGGAGCTATGCAATGTGCAGATGGTTAGAAAAATCGGACCTATAGCCGTACGTCCTCGATTTGGCTGCAAAGCGTAAGGTAAGGACGTAAATAAGCGAACCGCGAAAGAGTTGGGAGTGCCTTGAGCCCCAAAACAGATGGCATAGAAATAAACGAAAAAAAAAAAAAAAAAAAAAAAAGATTCAATTACACAACTTCGTCTGACAAAGATTTACACTCAAATTTATTTATCATAGTTTCCACTTCGTTGTCACTGGAGGGGGAGTACTGTGGCGAGTATCTTTAACTGTCGTGACACTAAATGGGTACTATAATTTTAACAACAGGTTGACATTTTATGGTACATAATTTTAAAAATTTAGTTGGCTGCATGAAACAATTTTTACTATATAAATAGAAGTAAAAATTGTTTTTGAAATAGAAAGAAAAAATTGTCTTTTTAAAAGCAAAGAGTAATCTTGTTTTTACTATATAATATTTTTTTAATTTTTAATTAATTTAAATTAAACAATAAAAAGAGAATATAATTTATAATTAATTTACGTGATAATATAATACAAACAATAGTATTAATTTTATATTATATTGTACATTCACAAGTACATGAATAAGAAAAATTGTCAAAAAACACAAATTGGAATTAATATTATATTTTATGATTCATTGAGGAAAATCCGACCACGGTTTTTCTTGTTTGGTCCTGAAAATCTTTTTTTGGAATCTAAAAATAACAATCACATAACTATAAGCCAAATAACAACATTGCGAAAGAAATTATTCTCGGAAAGCAATTGTTTTTCTAAACGTCCATATAAAAAATAATTATGATATGAGAATTAATTCTGTAGAAAATTTTTATTTTGTTTTTATTTTATTCAATAATTTAATTGTAATCAGAATAGCTGATCCTGATGAAGCTAAGAAAAACGAATATTGTTTTAAACCATTTGATTTGGTTTTGTTCTGGTTAAATAATATTAGGCGAAGATAACATTTTGAAATTACGTCACTTGAGGTAGCTATTAAAAAGAATGGAGGATAATAGTTAAGTGTGACTTAACTCTTTATTGTCTTTATTCCCAGGATTGTTTTCATCAGTATTTATTTAAAATAAAAATGGAAATGTTGCATCTTTTGGATGTTATTGTGTTCAAAAAAATAACTGTTAAAGCCTTACATTTTATCATTAATTATTACATCTACTGATAATAATAATTGAGATGGGTTAAAAAAATAAACACCCACCGGCAAGCTAGCGTAGAGAATCTGACTGGGAATATTATTTAAACACGGCATTTTTAAAACCATTTGTTAAGTCAAGAACGTAACTTTTAATTACACTGACGATTTTTAAAAGGCAAATTTTACTCTGCATAATTCAAAACAATAATTTGTATGAAGCTCAGGAACCAACATATCGCAACTTTGGCGAAGAAAAAACGGTAAGACAAGTTTGACGAAGCTAGTAAATCAATCTAGAAAGTGATGGAGCGAATCTCAACAGAACATGAGCAGCTACCGGTCAGATAAAAACCAATTGAAGTTTTTTGAGAATCATATTGGATCTCTTAGACTCATAAGAATTAATATGTTATTTATAGATTAAAAATGGAAATATATATTAGTTTAAATTTTCTTTCAGAAAAATAAGGTTGAAAATTGAATACCAATCCAATAAATATATTAATTCAATCCCACATTTCCTTCGATGTTCACAAACCTTCATACAGATTACCACCAATCATATAAATTGATGTTGTGATGAGTTGATAGATCTCCAAGATCGTGTGGATGCATTTCGTTCTCCAGCATGAAAGTTGTGCGCTAACTTTTCTCAATTAGAATGGTGAGAAGGCATATAAATTTACTATCTTTATTGCAAATAAACAAAAGAAATAGTAAACGTTTTGTAATCAGAACTTTGATAAACAGCATGGTTTTCGGAATTGCTAAACACATGATTTTAGAATAAAAATAAAATTACTTACACAAAACCTGTCCAAAATTAGAATTTCCTTAGAAAAACTAAACATATTTTGTCCTATTAGAAAAACTGAGATTTTCAGATAAATCTAACAGTCTGGAAACACGGTATTTTACTGTGCTTAGCATTTTGAGTATCCTCAAATAATCAACTAACAATTTTGCGTTTGATTTTATCATTGTTTTGCTTTGTTGGGACATCCAACGATTGTTTTAGAATTATAACCTAATAATTTTATTTTTACCGTTATAGGTTTTCCTCTACGAGAAACTTGGTTTAAAACAGTATTTGACTCATCAATTGACATACGATGTTCAACTTTAATTTGAAAGTTAAAATCTAACTGATACGATTCTTTTCTTTATTACTCAGAACCCACACGAACTGAACAGAATTTAGGTTAGAACTGCAAGCGGGTCAAATCATTCGATCAATTCGAATCTCATCCAATTGATTACTGATGACATTCGCAACGTGAGGTGTGACATTCATAAGGACCACATAAGACTACATATAAGATCCATTCTGGCATTTATATATTATATATGTATCCATCCTGGCATATACATATTATATATAGGCCTGTCCATTAGTGAACGAACATGATGTCCAAAGCGGAGAAATGAAAGCATTGCGCAAATCGCTCACTGGATTTCTGCCATACTCTTTCATGTCGAATATGATGGATCATTTAATAAATACGTAGTGGTTCTAAAAACGGATGTTCAAAAAGAAATAAATATTTCCAGAATTTTATGACAAATAGTGTAGATGCAAAATCATGGGCCGACCGTTTTAGAGTTTTAAAACGTCGTTGGTTTTATTTTACATTGAACTATGTAATCAAATCAAATCCATATTTGATTTTAATAGCGAAAACTTGAAACTACTGAAATATCTAAACATTAATGAAATAGCAGCAGGTAGTCTTCCATCAATCTTGCCATTATTAAAATGTTTTCCATTTTATGATGGCGATATAGAAATTTTAAATAATCAATTTCGTTTTCTAATTGATAATTTTGAAATTGCCGCACAATTTTCGGGTGATGTAACGAGTTTTTGGTTAAAACTAAAATTATCAAAGGATGCTTTAGGCGAAACTAATTTTTTGGAGCTGTCTAGTTACATGCTATTACCACATACATGCTATTAGTACAGCATCAGCAGAACGTAAGTTTTCTAAATTAAATTTAATTAAAACCAATTAGAGAAATAGTTTAAATATAACTACGGTTGAAAATGTTATGTTAGCGAATGAACTACTAAATTTAGAAAAATAATTTAAAACTGAACAGCAAACGCCGATGTTAATTCCGCTTTTGCTCATCGATCAGCTCCGAAACTTCGTAAAAATCCGAAACGGAAGATAGTCAAATGTCAAGTTAAATTACATAGTATCAAAAACTCAATTTTGGATCTTGATAAGGGTGATAAAGATAATTATGATAAAATCCTCTCAAAGCTATTGCATGTAGAGGGTAGATTTAAAAGAATCTCCCATTCACGGGTTGTCAAAGAGTTTTTACCTGGCCTTACCTTGAAGTTATACTATCGTTAAAAGAATGTTTACGTAAGTGGAACCTTGATGAATTCAACGATGCCACTGGTGAAACGTCTCTTAACAACAGTCTTCAAAATATTAGTATCGACGGATCTCTAGATGAAGAATTGGAGTCGGAATCAGTAGACGATGAAAATATTCCAAATGTAAAACCTAGATTTCCCATGGTAGACACTACAAAAGCTATAGTAACGAAACCCATTTCCGAAACAACTTAAAATATTCCTAGTGAAACGCTAAATGAACCCTCTACTTCAAATGACTATCGTGTAAATGTCCCTGTAGGTGAGGTTGATAAGCTGAAACAAACCAATAACATGGCACCAGATCAATTATATACTTTAATCCAGAAGATCACCGAACGATAGGCGATATTTGGTAATCCAATAATTGACAGTCGATCAAAAACCCCTATGAATCAGAAAGGAGTTTCAGGAGTGGATCCTTCGATCGAACGCGGAAATAATCCCTCAGCTAAACCTCCATATGACCCGACAATTCTTTGTCATGGCCATAGTTATACCACATTGAATGCAGATCCATCCTCAGCCTCAGAATCTATATTTTGACGGTTCACCCACAGAAAAAACCGACATTGGAAATTTTTCGTACAGAGTGGAACGTTCTGCCGTACGATACAATATCTCGCAAGTAGGATTAGTAGAAGAATTGGGAACTCTTCTGAAAGGCGAAGCATTAGAGTGGTATTGGCCCTTTTTTGGACGAAATGGTTTAGTTTCTTGGGCTCAACTACGTACTAAATTAATTTGCCGGTTTCAATGGCATTTAACAGAAGATGACATCTTTCAGGAACTCGATATTTATAGCTCTTTACTAAAGATAGCAATGAAATCTCTCACCCCTACATCCGAGAATGATTTTTTTTGTATACGATCCTAATTTTTGTTACAGATTTATGAAAGAAATAGTTACATGAATTGGATTGGACTTGGTCTATGCATACATTGATATAGTTATAGCTTTTATAGACCAACCTGGTGGCGCAGTGGTTAAAGCTGCGGCAGTTGGAGCGGAAGGTACCGGATTCGAATCGCGATAGGGACAGGATGCAAAAAAGGAATTTTTCACCATCGATCGTTTTTGAGGTGCGATCGGTGGTGTGAATGAACATATCTGGATCCCCTGTTGAGTTAAGAATTCATGGGCCATTCCATCGTTCATGTCAGTACTATAAGCTGACGCATGGTGCTATGCAATACGCAGATGGTACTACGTAAATCTAACTTATACAGTGGTATCAAATGAGACTGTTGCCGGTCTAAGTGTGCGGTAGCACCCACCCAACAACAAAAAATTTCTTTTGAGTCAGATAAGAAAACACTCTCTCAGAAACTTACCTGTATGAAACTTAAATTAGATTTGAAATTACAAAAGCCGTCAGGAATAACATAGTTCAATTTCTGTTTCCATTCGTCTCTCAAGTAAATTTCTGCAGGTTCAGGTATTTACTATAAAACAGGACAAGTTTTAATTCCTTCTTATCATGAAGAGCAACGATGTCGTTCAGATTTGATCTTAGTAACATAACAGATCGTTACTTTGGGCCAAATTTGAATAAAGATGTTAAACTTTCGACACAGTCTTTAATATTTTGTTATCAAATTGTTGACAACTTTTGGTAGGCAGTCGTCAGGATAACAGTTTTCGGTTACCATCTGACCCTTCTACTGGAGAATAGTAGTGCAATTTTTTGATTATGTAAACTGATGTCATTGCTTTTGTTGCTTAGATTTTACGGATGGGTTTGGTCCTGTTGCACACTATACCATGGACTACTGTTTGGTTTCCGGATCATAAAAATTTGTAACCAGTAATGACTTTACTTAAATTGCTGGACCGCCCATTTTTGAATTGGCATATTTGTGACAAATTAAGCAAAACAAACTCGAGTCTCATTTAAAATTCGTGGAACCCACCGATCAGATTTCTTCGTGTATCTCAGATGATTATTTAATATGCGCGATACAGTCAAGGTCAATTCTTCTGCAATAATTTGTTGTGTCAATCGTGGTTCCTCGTCAACTTTGAACTTCACCAGTGCCACAGTAACGTCATCATAAGAAAATTTCGGTCGTCGTTTTAGGGTTCGCCTCCTAAAGAGAAACATCATGCCTGTTATCTTCGGAACCACTTGGAAATAGTCTGTAGAGACGGAGCAATTGTTCCATATGCAATTTGGCATTCTTTGAATATTTTGGCGGTTATATTACGCCGAAAACTAACTAAAGAATCAAAAAGCGAATTTCTCTTAGCGTTGGTAGTGGAATTTCGTCTGACGCATCATTTTTCGTCTCCATTTTTATCGATTTAAATAATTTCAAAGGTTTTAAGATATATTAAAGAGTCGCCTCTTAAGCGAACTTTTGTTACTCACCTCGTATTATTCAAATAGTGATTATTTATTTAACTATTTTCGGTATTAAATACTCGGCAATGTCATGTTACGATCAATGAAGTTCAACGACTGTTTTTGGCTAGAACTGGTGTCAATACTTATTAAATACAATGTTGGTGCTATATACGTTTTCTTGGAGATGGATTCCATTAAGTTAATTTCGAAAAAAAAATGAAAATGTGGTTAGAGAAAATATTTATTTTCCAAGTAGGTAACCGTATTGTATTGATTCAACATGTAGCTCAAAGTAAATATCTAAACTACTTTTGATTAGTATAGTGTTTTTATACCGAAACATTATCTAAAGTATAAACTATTAACCTAATTGCCTCCACACGATAATTAAATAATGAATCGTAAGTAAATCGAGAATTAATGACTAATCGGAAACCTAATACGTATACATACAACCTTTTTTCACAATGAGTCATTATATTCTTAAAATAAACCATCTAAAATAAACCGACTGGATTGTAATCGATATTATAAAAAAAAGCGGACGACATACATTTCAACAATCGCTTTAAGTAAATGTATCCAACCAAAAAGCTTTAATATCGATTTCTGTGACGTTTTATTTATTCTTCCCCAAAGCCATAAAATAAAAGTTATATTACGTTTTTGTATGTGTAAGCCGTCGCCGTTACAACCATCATAAAATATTTTTCAACGAAAGATAAATTGTGACAGTTTTCAGTTTTCTTATATGCATTTATGGAACAGCATAAAATGTATGAAATATGAATTAAAATAGAAATTAATTTCTCACATATAAAAAAAATGTAAATTTATGTTTTTTGTACGCTCTTCCGAGTTCAATAAAACTTTATTTACGAGAACAGCGGATAATAAATGGATTGAGAGCAATTAAATCATATTTTATAAACCGAATGTATATCCGGTCATATGTATCTCCCAAATTGATGATGTATGGCTTTCGATACAATTTAGGTATAGGCCACCTGGACATAAGGCAACTGGAGGATTTGCATCCGTAAAGAACTCTTACAGAGGTATATAGAATGGCTTTTCATAAGTAAGGTAAGGTTAGGCAGAATGGCATTTGTGGTGTTTGTTTAAAAGATGTTCGTGTTACCTTCTCGTAGTGACCATCGACAACTAACTCACTGACATAAATGGACTTTAGTCTAACACCTCTGATGTCAATACTAGTACGGTCTGTAACGATGTAATGGGATACGTAGCCTTCCTATTAATTATTATTGCTGTCTTATCTGAGATGTACATTCTTGCTTTGTTATATGTATCTTCACTAATAATAAAGGTAAGTGTCGTTTATATATCTTCATATCACAATCCAAGGAAGTATAAAGATTAATGGACGAAGGTCATTATTGTTTGATATCGCGTGACGTGGAGAGTGTCTGAAGATTACTTCTTTTCTGATCGCTGTTATTGCCAGTATAAATCGATTACAATACCTTCTAGAAATGAATGTTTCAGGATGATTCATTCGGCACTTGTTCCAAAACCTAGCTCAATACAAGTGTTTGATCAATACACGAGTGGAAAAGTTTAAGGAGATCTCTAAAAACGTTTGATCTTGGTGGCTGGAATAACAAAATATCTCCAGAATATCTGACAAAAATGCAGGGAGAAACAGCAAAACGATAAAGAGCTTGCTGATGCTTGCGATTGCTATAAATAATTCCTAAAAATGTACAAATACGGTTTAAGAAATGTCCAGACTAACGCTTGCAGATTCTTCTGTTGTAAGATAGAGAAGAGCGGACCGAAATCAGTAATCATTGAAACTACTACTCAAATTCTATTTTCAGTAGTTGCTCTAGGAAGTCAATGCGGTAACAGGTGTACAATTATATGGACAATAAAAAACTTCAAACCATATCAATCAAGAGCGAATGATAGCATTATTTGTGCGGATGTTTATCCAACAGCTAACATAATCTTATCTTCGCGTGAAGTCATCTTCAAACCAGAGCAAACATCGATAGAACCTTTCAGAGAGAAGTTTGTGAATGAAAGATGGATCAGTAGCAACTCGTGCGTTAGACCTAGACAAATCTTGCCAAAACTGGATTGATCCAATTGCATACAGCTGACTTCGCTATAGTGACATCAGATAAGTGCGGTAGTGTATGTTGTAACGAGGTACTAACTCATTAATAATCAAGGGCACAAACCTGAAGGCTCCTCAGGCTGATAAATCTTAGTGGAAGTGAGGTCTGGGTTATTCAGAGTTTCATAAAAAGTTCAAGAAAATTCGGGTTAGAGAAGAAAGACAACACTTAGCGTATACTTGCTAAAATATGTTTATGTTGGCTTCGCAGGACAGTCACCTTAACTGTACCAAACCTTCAACGTGTGCTTATGTTTTAAACGAGATAGAGCAAACTTTTATAATTATTTGTAGTGTTCAACAAGGGCGTTTGCTAAACTTTAAAGTTGGATTATCTCTTTCCTAAAAGTTTCACCCACTCACCAGAAACTATCTTTGGAGTGTGGGTACCATGTTTAGAAGGATTTTTCACCTTCTGATCGGCGGTGTGTATGACCAAATTCACGATTGGAGTGCAGAATTCATTGGATGATTCATTGGCATGGCACTATGCGACTACAGTTGGTTGTACGTAAATCGGATCTTTAACGTATGTCCTCGATTAAATAAGGTAAAACGTATGCAACCACGACCGAGTTGTAAGTGCCTTAATCCGCAAATACGTCTGAAAAGAAGGAACACAGCTTCAAATTCATCAATCCAAATAGTTTATATCTTCATTTTCAGTTATGCGCAAAACAGTCAGATTATTGACAGGATTAGATTTTGTTTATTTGAAAACCAATAGCAAAGCAGATTCGAATATAAAATAAATTTTGGTGTAAGACTTTTCAGTCGGTTCAAATATGTATTTATAATACATTTAAGAAACCTTCAGGTAAATATGTATAATGATTTAAATAAACAAAACAAAAGTCAAGGAAAAAAGAATTTAATTTGTTTGTAATGAGTATAATAAACCTCAGTTATAAGAAAATTATTTTAATAAAGCACAAACGTGTAATATTGAGTTTTTGGAAATTGAAATATAAGTCAAACAATTATCAGCTTCGATTCACTTCAATTTCGGTTTCCAGGATCTGAATATTTCATTTTGAAATATATACTTATATAAATACCTTTCTCACAACTAATATTATTTTGTCTTCCCAAAAGGGTTTCGTTACATTTATTTAGCATGGGTTTAGGAAATGGGATACCTCATTCACTCTAGAGAGTATTAAGTCAGCAGAGTTATTGAGTCGAGTCGCAACAGTTCTAGTGAACTACAGATAGTGAGTTGAAGTATTAATAATTCATATTGCATCTGTGACAGAATGATTAATTCGGTTTGTTTGTTGGCAAACTATAGGTCTTTGGAGGAGGAAACAAACTTCCTGAAAATACCTGTGGAATTTCCTCCACCATTGAATGTCTGAAAAAAAAGAGATAATTCCAGCTAGGTTATTTGATTTGCTGTGTTACAAGATAATGTGTGTTTGGTACTTAATAGGCTAAATAAGATCGTGTACTGTACTCGTATATATGGTGTAGTCGTTGTGTCGTAACAATTCTGGCAAAATACAGATATTAACACTAATGATGTTGAACTACCCCGAAATTTCTTTGCACCTGCAATTTAATTCATATTACCAGTAGGTTTCATTATTTTAACATTTTGTCTGGGTTTTAATTCATCTTTATGTACTATTCCATGTTAATCTTAACTTTAATTATGATTTTTATGTTTACAATAATTCTTCCAGCATCTGTTTTAATAAAAAAAACTACCGAGAATTTATCTTGAAGATGAAAATGCAACCACAAAAAAAATTAAGTAATTATGTTCAACATTAAAAAGTATAAGAATAAAATATTACCCAATAGCATTGCTAAAAAAATATAATTATGGTTAATTAAGAGTAGACTGTAACATATTGTTTAAATGATTATATAATTAACTCCTCACAAGTGATACCATTTACCTTTAATAGATGAGAAATCTGGATTTTGTCACTTAAATCGCTTTAAAAAAATTGGAATAAAACACTTCAGTTTTCGAATTGAGATTGTAAATAGCACCCTTACCGCGACAGGAACGAACTCTTGCATGGTGGAGAAAAACAAAGGTTACCACTATAAAGTTACAATGCAACCATGAAGGTTGGTATGGAAGAAAAATTGAATAGAAAATTGATTATAAGTATCTGGATTAACGTAGTATGGATAAATGTAGTGTGACCAAGTGATTGGTAACACTACAGTTATCAATACTTGTCTTACAAAACATTACAGAATCACTACAAATCCGACAAAAACACAATTGATTTCTCATCCGGAGCAATGTGATGGTATCATTAGTTAGAAAGGAGGTAGGCCATAGAAATGTATTCCATATTTTTCATTAAATTTCTAATACAGTTAGAAGAATGAAATCCATCAAATCGTTTAACAAAGTTATTTGAAAATACTGACCTCAACTTTTAATGAGGATAAGAATGATTTATGTTGGATTATAATTTTTAAATATAAGAGAAAGAAGGCAGTTTGTTTTCAACTGCCTTCTGCGATTTAGAAAAATTAAAAAGACAGATACTAGTCTCTATACATAAAAACTCAAACCACCCATACCAGCATAAAATAGCCGCAAATAATCATGATACATATCACAAATAAAATGGTCATACCACGGCTAAAGTGGACGAGATAAATCAAAAATATATATGTTCAGAACCAATTACCGACAGAGTACTACGTTACAATTTGATGATAATACTCAAGAAAAATACGTTATTGTGGATTATAATAAAAACACCAGCCAACATATCCAGAAAATATTCAATAACTTTCGATATAAAGTTGCATATAAAGCCTGGTTTACATTCAACGACTTTTGCAGAAGCGGACAATTAAAACAGGGTAGACTAATTCAAAGCCTTCTGCGCAACAATAAAATTTAAAAATATTTTTTCTCTTCGTGTTGTCTCTTATTTGTACACAGACAATTAAATTGCGCCTACTCGTTTCATTTGTCTGCTTCTATAAAAATGGTTGAATATAAACCAGGCATAAAACGCATAACAAATTAGACCAAACAGTAACATTACATTAGACAGCGACATTTATAAATTAACATGTTCAGTCTGTCCATCAAATACATAGGACAAACCGGTTGATCCAAAAATTCTGTACAAGATGAAACCAAATGAAAGCTACTAGGCTAGAAGGATTTGAAATATATAAATATCGCAAAAATAAATTTCTACTAAAGAACAAAATTAATACTATGATGTACAAACTTTACGAACTACTTTTGAAAAATACATCAAAAAACATTATATAAACATTACATTCTTTTATTATCATTTTTTTTTTATTTATATTTTATACTATGCCATCTTTTTTGGGGCTCAAGGCCGGTTCGCTTATTTACGTCCTACTTAACGCCTTAACGGCCAAATCGAGGACGTACGGCTATAGGTCTGATTTCAACAGGAGGTCATAGATGTGTTCATTAACACCATCGATCGTGAAATCGATCTGAATTAACCCACATCTTCCCATTAGCAATTTTAGTAGTTTGACGATTGTTTTATTGGAATTATCAATTCTGTTTGAACTCTCTGTTTGAAATTAACATACTCTCGTTGACTGCTGATATATAACCAAATATTTTTGAAAATGTATTACCAGAATAACTATAAATTTATTGGCAAAAAAAAACAAATACAAAATGGTGAAAATGATTTTGGATAGATTGATTTTGAAAAAATTTGTTTCTGAGATTCTTTTGAACAAAATATATAAAATTAATATAGATTACATCCAGAGTTGAGCTTCAATGCATCCGGAGTCAATATCTTGCTTACTTTATTATGTTTATTTGTATGTGAGTAAATTAAAAAATTTAACTCAACAACCCACGAAAAAGTGGTATTAACATCCACGGTCTCCGTTGCTTCATATGGATAATATGGGCCATATATGGGCACATTTCACCTGTATAGCCGAATGTTGACAAATCTCTTGTAATAGGAGTAAATTATAAAATTCGCATATTTAACTCAACCCCCAAAACAAAAAAGTGGTATTAAAAAGTATCCACGGTCTCCGTCTTAGAATAACTTCATATGGATTATGTACATATGTACATTTTATAATCAAATTATTTGTTATATTTAAAGTTACATGTTATGTATTACATTTCTGATTATTAAATTTTGTAAAGCTTTTATACAATTCACAAATATAGATAATTTTTAAAACTTGAGTGAAAAATATAAGAAAAAAGGACATATACAGGGGTAAAAAGAAAGAGACAAATAAATTATATACACCAATCCATATTTAAATGTAATGGGATTCCAATACGAGAGTCGCCATTGATTGATTGATAGGACTGTAGGACCAAGCGCTAAGCAAGATTCCCGGATAACGCCGGGCCCATTCATACAGCCGTTTACATAAAACGATAGGTAAGGATAGGAAGGTATGTTAGTTAGGAAAGAACGACCCGGTTACAGACACCATGACAATCGTTACTAAACCACTGTTAGCGCAAGCGAATCACATTTCAAATTTACAATCGCCTATCTGCAATCTTTAGTCTGCAACACCAAACTGCTCACCTGCTTTTTATTAAAATTTAAACAATGTTATAAAACTATGAAATAGATTTATTAATATGGCATCTGTAAGAATTACTTAATATTTTAAATTTTTAGTGATGGGCAAAATCGATACTTTTGAATATCGGTATGAATCGGTACTTTTAGTATGAATCCGGGTACCATTAACCGGATACTTTTAACCGATTAGTACCCGTATCATTGGTTAATGGTTATTATTATTATGTTTTTTCTAACCATTTTCAGATGATTCAAACATCAAAATTACTTAGTTACATTATGTGTATTGTGTATGATTATAATGTCATACATATTTACATAAATTATTTTTAAACAATAAATTCGATTGGCCAAATAATTAAACTACTATGGATAATCGAATCTAGATGCATAGAATGAAAATATTTGTCTTTTTTATCTGCTGATTTTTAGAATCATATTAAATTAATATTTAACAATATGCTATAATTTTTAAAC
Source organism: Tipula lateralis (assembly GCA_963932295.1). Lineage (NCBI taxonomy): Eukaryota > Metazoa > Arthropoda > Insecta > Diptera > Tipulidae > Tipula > Tipula lateralis. Next base: position 141,835,625 of record OZ010738.1, read on the forward strand.
TCAAATTCATTCATCTTATTTAATAATTCCTTTAAAAAAATTAACTCGTTTATCTAAAAAATCATCCATTTATATCATCCATTCATCATATTATTCATTACGAATATGCATACTACATTCGTACGTAATGTTACGAATCGAAACTGGTTAAAATATAAAAATACAACTCAAAAACATATACATAATATATAGCATTTAAAAACACCGAAACTCAAAAACACCGATACTCGAAAACACCGATGAACTCAAAAACACCGATTAACTCAAAAACACCGAATTGCTTAAAAATACCGATACTCAAACTGTTAACGATTTTCCTTTCTTCATACACCGATTCGATCGTATTTTTAATACAGATACATTCATATTTCAACAAACAGAGTAACATAGTATGTAATGCATAATGATAGTATATTTATATTTCATTCGTTTTATATTGTTGTTGCTATGGGAATTAAGTATGTGTAAGTAAATTTTATATAACTTATTTCCTCTTACTAAATGCAAGTCAATATTTGTCTGAAAGAAACAAATACTGTTCAACCACAAGGTAAGTAACCTAATATAAAGAAAACAAATTTGCCTTTTTTTTCGTTAAACGTCAAAAGTTTTGTTTAATAATTACTCTATATTAAAATTTTAATTTAAGAGTAATTATATTTGTACGAAAGATACTACAGCAAGGAGAGAATCAACAATATCATATTTTGATTATCCACAAATGTCAATTGCACAAAGTAACAAATGAACAAATCTTATTATTACATCCTTAATTACATCATATTCTGGATTTGAAATGTAATTTCTCTTCAGTATCGGTTGATTCAACTTATCGGTAGTAAACATATTTTATAAATTTGCCATTTGATAACTTTGTTGATTTTTTTAGGGAAACAGTGATCTACCACAATAATAAGTGATGTAATACGTTGGCAAATCTTGGGAGTGATATGATGGTGTTTTTTAATGGTTGTGTAATCCGTAGCACTCGTTGGACTTAATAATTTATATGTTATTTAATAATGTATAATATATTTAAAAATGTATAAACGTTTCTGTGTTACTGTTCAATGTTCATTACATAATGGTTGGTTCTTGTTAATAGTAAAAAACTACTTTACAAATTTATGATGTCACAACAATTCATTAAGCATTATAGAAATACAAAAAAGATAAAATGTTTAAAGTAGTGTATTAAACGATTTGAAGGATGATTTTGAATTAAAATATATAAATAATAATGAAACATTTGTTTATATAAAACAAAATATTAGAATTTTATTTTGGTAAATCTTCAGAATGTAATCATGCAATACATCGTAATGTGAGTTAATCAACTTTTCAAAAGTTATTATAAAATGAAGTTGCAGCCGGTAAATTTTGATACTACTATGTATTTTGAAAATGTACCAATAACCTGATCAATTTCTGAACCAAACGTAAATCTCGGGAAATCTGTGAATTATACCATATACTATACAATGTCATCGTTAACAATAAAATGTACACGTTTTTGAAGAACTGAGTTTGATACAGAATACAAATTGCCATGTCATAGAAAATATTATTTTCAAAATTTCTAAGTACACTTGCGTATCAGGATGATAATTTGATGTGAGAATATGTAAATGAATGAAATGACAATAATTAAATTGGATTATTTTTGGGATTACGGGTATAATGATCATCGACATATATATATATATATATATATATATATATATATATATATATATATATATATATGTATATATATATATATATATATATATATATATATATATATATATATATATATATATACATATATATATATATATATATATATATATATATATATATATATATATATATATATATATATATATATATATATATATATATATATATATATATATATATATATATATATATATATATATACATATATATGTATATATACACTCATGTGCAAAAGTTTACATACAGTAAACATTTTTTTGCTTTACTGTGTGCACTTTAAATTTAAAGTCACATTTTTTCAAAATTATTTATTTCATAAATTATAATACTTCTTACTGTATCATTATAATATAAAATGTTGAAAGTCTTTGGTTCAAAACAAAAGAAACATAACATTTCATTAAGAAACTACTAAAATTATGATGCAAAAATGTACATACAGCATTAGAATATTTCTGGTGTGAACATAATTAAATGAAATAATTATTGATTTAATACAAGGTTGGTCCGCCCTTAGATTTAATAACTGCTGCCATTCTCCTTGGCATTGAATCCACCAACATCTTTGTAGTTGTCGGCTCAATTTTAGCCCACTCGGTTTGAAGTGCCCCCTTAAGCTCCTCTTTATTATTTATGTTGTGACCACGAATCCTTCTCTCTAATTCATCCCATAGATGTTCTATGGTGTTAATATCTGGGGCTGCGGAGGTGATTTAAGCTGTCATTCCTTTACAACCATTGATGTATGTTTAGGGTCGTTGTCTTGTTGAAAGATAAACGACCCTTCTAGTCCAAACTTTAGTGCCCTATTTAGTAAATTGTTTTTCAAAATGTTAAGATAACCAAATCTTTTCATCGTGGTCTCAATAAATTCTAAATTTCCTGTTCCACTGGCCGACATACAGCCCCGCACCATGATGCTACCTCCTCCGTGTTTTACAGTCCCAACGATATTTCGTTTTTCCAGCTCACTATTAGATGACCTCCAAACCCGTGTTCGACCATCATTACCATGAATGTTAAATTTACTCTCGTCACTAAATATCACTGAGTTCCAAAACTGTTCACTGTACTTTACATGATTTTTGGCAAATATTAGTCTTTTACTTGCATTTATTTTATTTATGAATGGCTTTCTTCTGACAATACGACTTCTATAGCCAGCTCTGTTTAGCATTCTCGTAATTGTAGTACGATGACATGTTTTCTCAGCGCTAATATTTACTTCTTTTAAAATTTTATTTGCCGCAATTTTGGGATCAACCTTTACTTTGCGTACAATGTTTCTAGTTTCAGCATTATCAAATTTTCTAGGTCTCCCAGTACGAGGTTTTGAAGCCACGGAACCATTGATCGTTTGAATGGTAGAACAACTTTTACTAACAATCTCAGCAATTTGTTGTAGCGAATTACCCTCAGCTCTTATTAACTTTCCTCATTATTAACTTTCTCATTTCTTCGGACGTATCTTCACTTTTTGTTCTCATTGTTTATAAAACAAACTTGTCACTTCTGAATATTCACAATATATAACCTTTGTCGAGCTAGAACAAGGACTGATTGAAATATTGCACTGATGAAGCAATATAAACAAAAATTACGGTACATTATATAAGTGTATGTAAAATTACGCATCATTTTTTTGTTAATTGAAAATTTTAAAGGATTTTTCTGGAAATTAAAAGAAACAATTGATTGATTTTTCTTCTTATTATGGTTATAATGTGCACTAGTTTTTAAACGGAACGAAAAATTTGTGATGTAAATTTTAGGTACTGGAAAATTTTGTCATTAATAAAGACGAAGCTTCCTGTATGTAAACTTTTGCACATAAGTGTATATGTATGTATATATATATAATACAGAAAGGGTTTTCAAATAAAACAGTATTTATATTAATTAAAAGTTTTATTATATATAAATAATCTTCCATTGTAAATGTTCTATAACATTAATAATTGCACTCTTATATAATAATTATCATTAAATTGAGTTCTATTCTAATTGATTTCAAAAATTTAAATAGTACCATAAATTAAATTTAGCTTCTTTAAGAGCAAATCACAGTCAAATCTTAAAATAATTCAATCGTTAATATAATAATAAATAAAATTTATTATCTATTCGCAAAATTTAAAATTTGCATTTAAAAACATAATTTTTTGTAAATTTTTGGATTTAAGTCTATTCCTCCTTTCCGAAAGAAACCGAAGTTGCTGGAACTGCCAGTATTCGTTTTGCTATGGTGGCTAATCGAGGATAAATGAGGCATCGACTTTGCCACCATTTTAATGGATCTTCCTTCCGTTGTATAAGTGCTTCTTCATTATACTGCCGGACTTCCATAATAGCTAATGCGGTAGGCGAATTAAGTTGGGTGGTCGGATTTTGCTGGTTAAAAAAACTTCAAAATGTATTCGGCGTTTCATCCATTGATACTTCTTCCGGAACATTAAGCTGCTGTGCATTGTCCTCTCTTTGGATTATATCCGTGGCCAACCGTGTAACTGTCTCTTACTTGAAGCTGAATAGATTCGGAAAACATTTTTCCTTTAAACCGAGGATCCAAATAGGTTGAGATTTGCAAAATATAATTTTTTTCTGCGTTATGAAATCTTTCTATCGTGTTTAAATTGATAACTCGTGCTAAAGCGGAGGCCATGGCTGTGATAATAGATAATTTGGCCAAGTAATGCTTAAGGCCCGCCATGACTACTAATATTTTAGAAATCGTTACGTGATTCTCAGCACTTAGTTCCACGGTTAGGTCTTCGAATGGTTTTAATATTTGGACTATTTCCTGCAAAGCACTCATTTTCGAATTGTTCAGCATATCTAAATGTTCCACATGAAGCGTAGCTGACGCCGCTTCAATGGGTTCTCTCAAATCACAGAATCTGTAAATAAAAATTACATTAAAAATTATTTTAGTTTTAATTTATAATAATTTTACCTTTTAAACATGTGAAATGTTGAGTTCCACCGTGTAACAACACCATTAATTAATTTTAATGGGCATGTTGTTCCACTCATTTGAAATTGTAACTGCTTCAGTTTGTCATTTGCCAAAGTGCTTCGATGAAAATACTCATCTATCGATTTAACTTTTTTATGTATTGGAATAATTTTCTTTACACCCTCTTGAACTATTAAGTTTAGAGAATGTGCAAAATATCATATGTGTTCGATTTTTGACAACCGAATTGCAGCTGATATGTTTGCAGCATTGTCAGTTACAACAGCACTTATTTTACTTTCTAAATGGTAGGCATTAATGGAACTAAGCAGAGATTCTTTTAAAAACTCTTGAAGCTGATACATCGATCAATCTAAAAGAACACTACCCATTTTCCACTCGTCTGTTGTTAAGTGCGCCATTATTGCCATATAGTTCTGAGTGTTAATCGACGTCCACGTATCTGTTAGGGCAACACTCGCAGACTGGTTTATAAGGTTTATGACATTTTTTAAACACGCTTCGTAGTGTTGTGGCAGCAATGATTTGGTCAACATTGACCTTGATGGCAGTTCGTTCGTAGGATCAAGTGCTTTGCAATAGTTTCGAAAGCCTTGATCATCCACTGTTGAAAAAGGCTGAAAGTCTTTAACAATAAACTTTAAAAGTTCATTATTAAGCCTTTTTTTGGCGAGAAACTGAGGCTGGTCGTGTCACATATCTCGATAGCGTAACTTGGTGTAAATTTTCATTAACATTAGTTACGATTGCTGTTGAACATGATGGTCCTGGATTTTGTTGCAAATTTGAAGAAAGAACTTTTACTACTGTATAAGCAATATCGGCTCTCGAAATCGTTGTTCTTGCAACTTTTTGAAGAACGGTTGGATGTCTTGCTGATAGATGCCTTTTTAAGTTAGTTGTACCCCCACCTTGGTACGAAAACTGACTTTTACATAGGTCGCATTGCGCTTTTTTATCGTCAATGGCCGTAAAATGAAGCCAAGCTTCACTTCGCCTTTTTGGTGGCATGATATACACCAAAAGAGAAATGGCGTAACAATTTAGAATTTACTAAAATAATTAAACTTAACGACTAACTACTATAAAGTAAACTTACACTTAACTTCAAAAAATTCTATAATAGCCTTAAAGTAAACTTAAAAACTTTATTAAAATAGTATTAAAAGTAAACTTAAAAACTATACTAAAATAATATTAAAAGTAAGGTAAATGTAATTTAGAAGTAAATTCGTTAAAGTAAACTTATAAATACTATTATAATAATCTTAAAATAAACTTAAAAACTATACTAAAATAGTTTTATAGTATACTTAAAAATTACACTATAATAATATTAAAAGTAAAAATAAGGACACTTAAAGTAAATTAAATGGGAAATAAAAAAACTGCTCAAAAACTCAAAATCACACAAGGCTCACCAAATTTGTTCAACGGTGGCTCGATGCACAAAAACAATCAAAACTTAAAATACAAAATGGCGAAAATCGAAAACAGATCAAAGGACTAAAAAAAGACGCAATAAAAAGAATACAGAGAGAAACACCACCAAAAAAGGAAATCAAGACGTGAACTCCCACCAACTATATAAATTAGTTTTTGATCCAAACTAATTCAAATAGTATATCAATTTCATCAAGAAATATTATTTTAATTACTCCTGATTTCGATAAATTCAATAATACTTATTTGAAAATAATATTTTATTTGTAATGAAGGTATTGTATTGAGCCTTTTTTGTTTTACAAAGCTGGTGTTGCATTAGCTGGAAATGATTGTTATTTCAAAAAACTAAATTAAAATGAAAACCTACATATGTATATAAATAATATAACAAATCGAGTCCAACTGGCAATTTCTGTTTCTAAAAATGTTCTTTGGATTTAAGAAAGTTTGTCTTTCTACAATGCGATAGGTGTTGTAAATGGTTCAAGTAATATTACGATAGTTTACTGTCGGTTAGTTTAACAACATGTTCAAAGTGATAGATCAAATTAAAATAGAAGTTACATTACCAATAAAAAATTAAGAGTGCGTTTGTTATATTTTTTAAAAATACCATATCTTCAAATTTTCATTTTTCAAACAAATAAAAGAAGTAATATTATAATTTTCATTGAATAAATTTATATTAAATATTAATTCTATAAGACACATCGAATTATTTCATATTTTTAAATATTAAACAAATATAATGAGTACCATTCAGATAAAAATTCATATAGTTAAAAAACACCTACATATATTCAAAAACACCGATACTCAAAAACACCGATTGAATCAGAAACACCGATTAACTCAAAAACACCGATAGACTCAAAAACACTGATATACTGAAAAACACCGATTGCTCAAAACACCGATTTTAGGTAAAACATATACAATATACATACATATTTGGTACTCGATTTCATCTATCTATCAACCTACATTATTATATATATTTGGCTCTTTTTCGTTTCATATATTGCGAAAAGTAATTCATAGTTTATTTTGTATCATTATCTCTTTTCCCAATATTACTCTTGTGTTAGTGTTCGATGTATAGCAAGTTCTTTTCGCAAATGAAATGAGAGTGAGTCGAAATATATAAAAATAAAAAATTGAAATCATTCAGAAACTGAGAAGAACATATAAAAATAAATGTTTTGAATTGTGTACTGTGTAGTATAATGTGGTCTTTTTAAACCCGATACTTTGGAAAGTACTCATTTATTAGTCCGGACATTTTGAGTATATGGTTAAAAATATACGGTTAGAGTAAGTTCGAACATCACTAAAATTTATAGGTAATCCGGAGTTTTTATTCCGAAGCACCTATCTGCTCTTTTACTATTTATGGCTCCGGTATCTGTAAGAATTAATTTTATTATTAATTTAAGCTTATAACCAATCCGCAGTGTCCAGTCTGCAGCACCCATCTGTTCTTTTACTTATTGATTAAAATTAAAACAATAATATAAATCCTGAAATAAACTTATTTATATATGGCTCAGGCATCTGTAAGAATTAATTTAATGAATTAATATTATTATTTTAAGTTTATAGCTAATCAAAACATTTACACTATTACCATGTAGCAATATGTGTAATTACTGAATAATAATCTAATCTACTAATCCACCACCTTGATTACTTTTAATATGTTTTTATAATTTATTTATTTTTATTATTCTTATACTTATTTTCTCTGCTATTTCATCTTTTCAATGAACCTTATGAAATTTATTTATATTGATCTGCAAAATGTATAAAAAGATTAGTAAACAGCCAATATGCTTTCGAGTTTAGCTTATGTATGTCTTATGTCTGTCTACCATGTTATACTAGATATAGAAAAATAAGTGTTCTCAATCGCTCATAGATGTCTCGGTTCAGTCTATTTAATACACCCTAACTGACTAAATTCCAATACGAGAGCCGCCATATTATCTTATTGACATTGTATACATATACAATTCCAAACGTATTTGAAGTTTGTCCTAACTTTCCTAACCCAACAACAACAACATTTATATTGAGAATGTAGTAGTGATAAACCGAAACGTGAAAAAATCTTCATTTAGGCGAAATACAATTATGCTTTCGTTAAACCAATATGAATTTAAAAATAAAACGTTAGAACATAATAAATATTTATAAGAAGGTCGCTATGGTTCATTTTTCATCGAAAATATACATTAAACATGTAACTAATAACAATATATCTAGGAAATAATATGAACACAGATACTGGAATGAAAATTTTGTAGTCCTGTAGGATAACAAAATAAAAGTAGGAACTACATAGTATTAAATGTTTTTGGGTGACAATTTACTTAGATATTAAAGATTTTTATGAATTTTCTTTGAATAAAAGAAAAAGGTTACCACACCTGGAATGGCCATTTTCTAACCAGGTCTGGCCTGAACTTTTCAAAACAAACCGGTTCTTTGAAAAATCTAGGTGAGAAAAAGAGGTTAGTATTGAATGTTTTTGGATGATAATTTACTTAGAAATCAAAGATTTTTATGAATTTTCTTTGAATAAAAGAAAAAGGTTACCACACCTGGATTGGCCATTTTCTAACCAGGTCTGGCCTGAACTCTACGAAACAAATCGGTTCTTTGAAAAATCTAGTTGAGAAAGAGGTTAGTATTGAATGTTTTTGGGTGACAATTTACTTAGAAATCAAAGATTTTTAAGAATTTTCTTTGAATAAAAGAAAAAGGTTACCACACCTGTACCAACATTCAATACTAACCTCTTTCTCACCTAGATTTTTCAAAGAATCGATTCGTTTCGTAGAATTCAGGCCAGACCTGGTTAGAAAATGGCCATTCCAGGTGTGGTAACCTTTTTATTTTATTCAAAGAAAATGTTTAAAAATCTTTGATTTCTAAGTAAATTATCATCCAAAAACATTCAATACTAACCTCTTTCTCACCTAGATTTTTCAAAGAACCGGTTTGTTTTGAAAAGTTCAGGCCAGACCTGGTTAGAAAATGGCCATTCCAGGTGTGGTAACCTTTTTCTTTTATTCAAAGAAAATTCATGAAAATCTTTGATTTCTAAGTAAATTGTCATCCAAAAACATTCAATACTAACCTCTTTCTCACCTAGATTTTTCAAAGAACCGGTTTGTTTTGAAAAGTTCAGGCCAGACCTGGTTAGAAAATTGCCATTCCAGGAATGATCAAAGAATGGTTGTGAATTGATTATTTTATACTTCTAACCATTAGTAATTTTTGATTGCAGAAGTGTTAGCCGTCTGCGTATATTCATAAATAATTATGAAAATTTCCAATTTCAGTGTTATTTTTATTTTAGTTTCAAATTATTTGAAAAATGTCAACATTTCGGCAAATTCAATTAAAAGGTATACTCATATTTCATCGTCACTTACACATTTAAACACATTTAGTATTTAGGTAAAACTTCATATTGCTATATTGAAATATGAAGTTTTTCCTAAAACTGTCCTCAATATTTATTGTTGGATTTTAGGACAGTTTAGGACAAACTTCCCGCGAATAATTCCAATTGGAATATTTTTTGTTAGGAACTTCACAGGCTCATTTCTAAGGCAAGTGTAAGAAGTTGTATTATTTTAATTAGTTAATTGACACGCGTAAAGTGTATAATTAGCTCCTTTATGCAAAATGTAATTGTCTCCAATGACGTTAGAAGAACGGTGTGTCAATAAATTGTAGATCTAAGGCTATTTGAACTAGTCCGTTTTCCTTCTGGTTGAGGTTATTCTGTTGGGTTTCGATCCGAATTTTCTTCGATACTCAGAACAAAAATTTTTGTATTCCTTTTCTTTATAATTCGGGAGGTACTGAGTTCGCATCCCGATAGGGGCAGGATAGTCAAGGGATTTTCACCATACGATTACGATCGGTGGTGTTCATGAACGCATCTATGACCCCCTGTTGGAGTATAGAATTCTTGGGCCAACCCATCTTCCATGTTAGTAATATAGGTTTCATGGAGCTTTGCAATGTGCAGATGGTTCTACGAAAATCAGATATATAGCCGTACGTCCTCGATTTGGCCGTAACGGCGTAAGATAAGGACGTAAATAAGCGACCGCGAAAGAGTTGGAAGTGCCTCGAGCCCCGTAACAGATTGTAGAGATAAAAAACAAACAAACAATAATTCGGAAGAAAACTTTAGGTAAGGTTAAAATTGCTATAGACGTAGTTCCATAGATCGAAATGTTATTTTTAAGTTTCTTATTGAAGCGTTTCGATAACGTCAATATAATTTATGTGAAGTTGGTTACTTCATCATTTCTAGAGACAACAGTTTTATTGTTTTTTAAGTCTTTAAGAAATGTATGCAAGATTGCAGGTAGAATATGGAGTCGTGACTCCTCTCTGAAAGTGAATATCTAATCATTTATAGCTCTAGAAATGTTATTGAATTTGAGTAAAAATTCAATAATATTGTGGGGTAAAGTTTCTACAAAAATAGAGCCATAAAATCATTTAAAAGAATTATTCCAGATGATATTTCCTCTAAAGTCAGAATTTGTTGATTATAAATGTTATTGCAATTTGCTTTTGCACTTTTAAAAATATTAGGAATACAGGTTGTGTCTATTTTATCATTGGTTTTACATTTAGAAATATAATTAAGAGTTTAACAATTTTCTTTAATACCAAAAAGTTCAATATTATGTTTTAGTATTGTTTCATATGGTATAACAGTACTTATTTTAATTTTATTACAGGCTGTAATATAATTTTCTGATAGATCTTGTGATCTGTAAGTGAAATATTAACAAGATAAAATATAGTTTGATAGTTAAAGGTATTTTTTCGGAAAAAATTAAAAGTTTCAATTTGTTAGTATTAGTATTTTTGATTTGTTAGTATTAGAGGATTTATGATGGCAGCTTATTCATATTTTGTAAATTTTCTTTTAATACTTTAATCTTATTCTTATAATCTTATACTTAATATAAACTTACATGAGTCCTGTATTAGTATCTTCCTCATGTTTCAATAATATTTTTATTTCGTCACTAAACCTAGTTAAATTATTCATTTTTTCAGTAAACAGATTGTTAATTACTTCTTGTATATTATTTCCTCATAAGTCATTCATTTTTTGTTTGACTGTTGAGAAAGTAAGTAATATAATAGAATACAGGGCCAGCATTCTCGTGATGTAATCATCCTTCTAATAGTAAGGCACACGTGTTCCCGATGAATTAATTGTCCTCTGAGGTATGGGGACTGAGTCTTCAGTCGACAAATGCGCAGGCAGCTTTTTTTTATTAAAAATTCCGTTTTTTATGCGATGTTTTCGTAAGATTTTTAATCTACTACTTACTTGCCACGTTGGCTCATATATTTTTTATTTAAGTTTTTAATATTGGCGATATACTCTTGTTCAGTGCTCACTATAGGTTTGTCAGTTTTAGTTTTAATATTGGAAATCTTATTTTTTATCACCATTTGTTATTATTAGCTTGAGTGCTTTATTAATATTATCAATACAGTATAATAATCTTCCGATTAAACTTTTCACTTTATTTTCGTCACAATTTTTATTTAACTTTTATCTTTCATGGTCACCATCAACGGTCGTTGCTCGGGCGCCAGTTAATTTTTTTCTTATAAAACAAACAAAAACAATATTTTCTATTAAGTTGGACAACCTTTTACTTATATTACTATCAAAAGATTACAAAAAATTTACTTAAACCTAAAAGTTAATTATTTCAAATTTTTTCAAATAGACAAAGCTTCAGTTTTAATCTTTAACAATAACAATTCAAATCAAGCAATTGCTTGATTAGAATTATTATTGTTTAAGATTAAAACTGAACGACAGCGAATTGCTTGTAAAAGCTATAGAACGAAACGACAGCAAATTGCGAATTGTAATATTGCTTGATATTATTACAATTTACGAACTGTAATATATCGAGCAATATTACAATTTTCACAGGACCATTGGCCATGGACCTATAAATATATATATATATATATATATATATATATATATATATATATATATATATATATATATATATATATATATATATAAATATATATATATATATATATATATATATATTTATATATATATATATATATATATATATAAAAATATATACAAAAATTTTTATGTTGTTTAATATTGTATTTATTAGTATTTTATTATTACATAGTTATTGTGGCTAATGATATGTGTTATCATCAGTTCTTATTAGGTACATATTATGATAAATTATCTGTCCAACATATCTCATATTATTTTCCGAGTTTATTCTTGATCGTCCACAATTCAAACTCTTCTCGAGATCACTAAACTACTTTTCTCTCTTCGTTTTTCTTCTTCCTCCCGCGGTGATGATTTTGCGATAAACCCCGAAAATTGGGTTTCGTGTGCTCTTCTTATTGGTTTCTCGAAATCTCGAATTTTGAGTTCTAATTGTAAGCTAGAAATTACATTAACCATGTTAATGATTTTGGACACATAATATAAATATATATATATATATATATATATATATATATATATATATATATATATATATATATATATATATATATATATATATATATATATATATATATATATATATATATATATATATATAAATATAAATATATATATATATATATATATATATATATATATATATATATATATATATATATATATATATATATATATATATATATATATATATATATATATATCGGGTTTTTCAATAAGAGCACTTCAACTTTTTTTTAATAAAACACAAACTGTTCGACTTTTGAACTAACTTTTTTTTTATTAACGAATTTGAACATTTACATTTAAGTATGAAACTCGATTTCTTTTGCATGACCACCGCGTGCACGTTTTACGAAGTCCAATCTTTGAACCCAATTTTTGACCACTCTTTCGCATAAATCGGCGGAAATTCCAGTAATTTCACGTTCAATATTGGCTCTGAGCTCTTGCAACGTCGCCGGTTTATTGGCATAGAACTTAGGTGGTTAGGCACATACAGGTGGGGTAAATTCTTGTCACCTTTGTTATTAATACTCGTTCAAATTTAACACTATTTTATGTATTATATTTTAATGTATAAAAGGTTATACAAAACTTCTTATATAACAGTACATATATGTATAATTACATCTTAATTTAATTTGATAATATACAATAAATAACATTATTTTTAATATATTTATTTTTAAAGAAAAATCTTTTTGCGAGTCAGTCCTTACGAGTTTTTATTCTCTCTCTAAACAACAAAACATTTCTTTCTTTTACTTGTTTTATTTTTTAGAACTACTACTAGATTAAAAAAACAAGTGCACTTCCATAATTTCCACTGAGTTTCATGATTTTAAATAAATTTAAACAACACAGTGGAAATTATAGTTCGGTAACAGAAAGGAATTTATTAAACGAAAACGAGATGGATCACCACATACCAATTAACTTCAAATAACCTCAAAGAAAATAATCTAGAGATGTCCACACGAGCGCGGCGGCCAATACATAATTTTCGATTTGCTCTTGAGCCCAATTCACGACTTGGCGTCGCTTCAAATGGTCAAACGGCTTTAGTTGTTGTGTCAGCTTGATCTTATACGGATGTAGGCCAAGATCTTGACGTAATATTCGCCACAATGATGTCACAGAAAGGCCCAATTGTTGCAAACGTAGTGTGAGCGACACATTCGCGTCTTCTTGAACTAAACCCTGATGTTTTCAACACTTCTTGCTCTCGAGGGCACCGGAACATTATGTAGCGAAAACGTAGACTCAAATTTTGCCACTATACGATCGATTGTCGAAAATGGCCGTAATGCTCTTAAAGTAGCAGCAACTTAGTCTAGTTCTAAAAAAAATAATCAACATCTATTACAAAATTTAAAACAATCAAACCCTCCAAATACCATTACCATGAACCGAAAGTAAACAAAATTGCAAAAAAAAAATAAAGTTGTAATAAAAAGATCGGATGTAGCTTAATGGTTAAGAGAGTTTCTCATCACGCCGCGGTCTCGAGTTCGATTCCCGCCGTTGACCAAAAATTAACATGCAACCGGATGACATAAAAACGCGTTTGGGTGTAAAAACATTCGTTAGGCTGACCACCTACAATGAGCACTAATCGTAAAAATGGTTTATAAGGTCTCAGTTGAGACGCGGTAAGGGCCGTTTACGACCTCTAAGCCATAGATTATTAATAAAAAGTATAATTTAATATGACTAATTATGATTTAGTTTCTAATTAATTTTATTTATTTTAAATTGATGAATAAGTGATGACAATAAATATTAAGAGATTTTCTCTGGTTTTTCTAAAGTGTATTACTTGGTTTTCTAAAGTGAAAACTCTGAAACAAAATTCTCTCGCTACAAATTGATAATTAAAATAATAAATAAAGAACAAAATATTTTTCAGTTTAAAAGGAAGAAACTTTCAATCTGGATCATTTAATCCGAACATTTTTAAATGCATTCCGGACATTTTTAAATGACTTGTTTCAAATCCCATAAGACAGGCTATATCACAAGCACTATGTTTCAAATTTTTTTTTTATAACTGAAAATAAATAGTTAAGATTAGGGGCTATGACACTAATCATAATTTAATTTAAAATTCCCTAATTTATTTTGAATACCAGACTAGGACACTAGTCTTCACTCCACTTTTTAAACGCTTAAACACTTCAGTGGTTAAAATAAAATGTGTCCAATTCGGTGATTTATCACTGCTTATATAATAATCAGTGGAATTCTCGATCTTTCTTTTCCTCGCTACGCAACAGTCAATATAGTGGTGCATTAGTTCGGTGTTTATAATTCGAAATGTTTCTATGCATCGCTCTAGTAGTACTTCCAACTGGTTTTTATTCATTCACTGTACTCGCCTGACGTTGAATCGCTAGTTGCATAGTGTTATTAGTTTCCTCATCTGATTATCACTTTTCAAGCTGAAATTGAATTTCACTATAACTATCACTTTCAAATTTTATAAAATATTTAAAAATCTTAACAAAATTATAAACCGCCTAGGAGGCGCAGTGGATAAAGCTGTGGCAGTTGGAGCGGGAGGTTCCGGGTTCGAATCCCGATTCGGGGCAAGATTCAAATAGGTCTTCGATCGTTTAGGCGTTGCGATCGGTGTTAAAAATGAACATATATCTGAATCCCCTGTCGTGTTTAGAATTCATGGGCCGACCCATCTTCCATTTCTATAGGCTGACATGGAGCTATGCAATGCGCAGATGGTACTACGAAAAAACTCGGACCTATAGCCGTACATAGAGTGGTATCACAACGGACCGATTGCCGGTCGAAGTGTGCGATAGCAGCCACAACAACCCAACCTAACCTAACAAAATTATAAAGAAATTTTACAGTAGTTCTTAGAAAACACATTGTAACGAAACTGTACCGTTAAAAGTTTTCACCATTGACTTTCAATGTTTATTTCAACGCACACCACCATTTCATATCTAGAAATTTTAATATCACATAAATTTTCCATCCCGGAAAATTCATCATTATACATGATGTAAGTACAGGAAAATACAATTAATAATACTGTGTTGTATCTAAATGAATATATAATTTTTGTGCTTTTGTTGAATTTATTAAATTGAAACCTTGTATATGAGTGTCACAATAATTTAAGCTTGTCAAATATAATGAAACATAAAGTGTTTTTCATTTTTCTTCGTTAACATAGTTCTACATTCAGTAGCCTAGAGATAGCTGTTTGTGTAAGTTTCCATTATAAAGTTATAAAACGACACGACCAAGAGTATAATTGGTTTCGAGACAATTTTTTATCGTTCTATCATTTTGGAAAAAATTTTGATAATTTATATTTTATGCTATGTGTCCTGTATATAAATGTATCATTCAAACTTGATTTTGATTAAATGATATATCATTTTGAATTAGAGTAGAATAATTTTCAGTTTTTTGGTATATTTTTTTTATTTTGAACTATAGACATCCTGCAATTATATAGTTATCGGTTATTAATTTTAATAATCAACTATCTTAGGCCATTATACACCAACACGATTATATATTAGACCAAATACTAAAACATACTTCCAAAAGATCTAGTTCCGTTATATTAATGAGAATAGGACGATGAGAGGGAGTATGAGATACAGATACAAGTGACGAATAAGTTACGGGATTTGGCAAATGTATTACCTCGCTTACATAATTGTCAGCATCGGTTTGTGTATTTAATATCCAATTCTTCGTTTTTTTTGTCAATATAAACGCCTGTCCACTTTGGCTTATAACATCAAGTAAGTTATAACATTAAATATCATGCCTACGAATTGTGTTCGGAATAATTGATTTCAACTATGTGTGTGCGATATAGCATTTATCACGGTCCAGCTATTATTCAATTGTCATCCCCAAAAGTAGCGAGTATTATCTTATAGTATAGGTGCAATAAGGTTAAGTCGTCCATTAAGAATCTCATTAATTTTTTTTCAGTCCAAGGAAATTGTCGAGGAAATGTTTCGATGATATTGGTCATTTGTTAGTTTACAATCAAGTGAATAGAGTTGTAAGATTTATAAGAACAACCAAGAGTAACTATATCCAGGATAAATTAGATCCTTCTCTTCTACCCGAGGTTTTGTGACGTACTGGTAGGAAATATAGATCTTAACAGGTGTGGAAATAATGGTATTTTGAATTTCAGAGCTGATAATATGAATTCTCATTTCTTTACCTAGAATCCAACTTTGGTTAGTTCTATTGTTGATGTTATATCTGAAGAGTATTTTAATCCATTTTCAAATAAAAGGTCATCCAAAAAACGCGCCTACATGTTTCTTTTAAATAAAACACAAACTATTTGCAATTTTTTCAAGCCGTTTTTTTTATTAAAAGTATGATCCATTACAATTATACGTGGAATAGAATATCATTCAAGTGTCCACCACGACTGCGTCTGTAGGCATCAATCCGAATATCGAAATTTTCAATGACTTTCCGACATGTTGCTGGTGTTATTCCACGAATTACAACTTGAATGTTGTTCTTTAGATCATTAATTGTTTGTGGCTTGTTAGCATACACTCGACTTTTCAAAAACCCCCACAAAAAAAAATCTAATGGTGTTGGATCACATGACCTTGGAGGCCAATTGAAATCTGAATTTCGTGAAATTACACGTTGAGGAAATTTTGATTGCAAAAACGTAATGTTTTGTCGAGTTGTGTGACATGTAGCACCGTCTTGCTGGAAATAGACGCCACATCAATATGACTCAACTGTGTCCATAAAAAGTCTCTCAACATTGATTGGTATCGCTCAGCATTCACAGTAACAGCATTTCCAGCATCATTTTCGAAGAAGAATGGCCCAATGATTCCATTTGCCCAAAATGCACACCAAACAGTAACTTTTGGTGGGTGTAGAGATTTTTCATGAATAACACGAGGATTTTCATCACCCCAGATACGACAATTTTGCTTATTGACGAATCCATTCATTGTGAAATGAGCTTCATCACTAAACAAGATGTTGCTTGAAAACAATGGATCTGTCGTTCGTTGTTCAATAATCCAACTAGCGAAATTACGATGTTGTAAATGGTCTCTTTCTTTCAATTTCTGGGTTAATTGAATTTTGTAAGCGTGTAAATGCAAATCTTTATGCAAAATCTTCCATAAGGAGCCATAAGATATGCCCAATTCTTGCAAACGACGCGAAATTGATGTTGTCGGTTCATTTTCTACATTTTCACTAACAGCAGCAATATTTTCATTTGTGCTTACAGTTTTTGGTCTTCCACTTTTTGGTTTATCAGTAACACAACCAGTTTTATCGAATTTTTTCACTAATCTTTGAATTGAAGATTGATTTGGCCGATTATTTACACCAAAAAAATCACGAATTTTGCGATGGGTATTTTTCAAAGAACGCCCATTTTCATAATAAGTTTTAATGATGTAAACGCGTTGTTGCAATGTGTACCTGTCCATGGTTAATATATCCTTTGAGAAGTTCCAGTTTGCTATTTGAAAAAGTTAAATCGGAATCTTCTGGTGATTTTAGATTAGTGAAATCAATTTTTCCTGTAGTCTCAAAATATAATACTTATTATACATTTGGATGTTATTATTCTTTTTTTCTTTTTGGAGGATTGGAAACTCAATAAAATAATTCTGATTCCAAAAATTAGCAATCCTGTTGAGTTTAAACCTGTTATTATTTTAAGTTCCATTTCCATCTAAATTACTGCGTTGTTGAATATGAGCGATGATATTCGGCGTAGTATGTAAACGGGGAACTGACTTCTCTTACTTTGTTAGATTTTTCGATGGCATTTGATTCTTTAAATAACCAGACTTTATGAAATAACCAGACTCTGATGAAATGCTGGTATCGATTTGGCAGTAATTACCAAATAAGGTCTTGGGCCGCATAACCGATTGCAAAGATAGAAACAAACAGAATAATGATTGGCTGTCTTATGCATGTTGTAAGCCACCAGATTTTTATTATGAAAGAATACCTTCAGTCACAATGCCGAATACTTTTACAAAGTATTTATTTGATATTTTTCTATTGGTGGTTGATTGTACGTCATACCAAATTTAAGCAAACATATAATATTTTTTTTTGATAACAGCAATAAAAGTCAACAAAAGAAATGTTACTTTTTCGTTTTTGACATCTTCTCTATTGCGACTGTCATTATTCACTTCAAAATTAATACGGACAAACACAAAAAAAAAATTAAGTGAAAATTTCCTTTATACTCGAGAACACAGAATTAATTTAATGGGAGGTTCTTCTCGTTTCATTTTCTTAGATTTCAAACAATGCGAAATGATGAAGATGAGAAATGATTGTTACATTGTTTATAGAACAACAATGTAATTTATATTTGTACTATTTGTCTTTAAAATTACTCTAACCAACAAATATACTTTTCGTAACCTTTATACAGCACAGGAAAGCTGAAATTGTGTCGTTTGAATTGGTAAGTTTCGATTTTAAATTGGAATGTTGCAAGTATCAACAAAATGGGAAACCAATATTACATTGGAAATGACATTTGGTTCTAAATATCTGGTTTGTATAAAAGGTAAAATAGGAAGAGATTCTGTCATTGGCAAAAGCGCTTAGGAAAAATTTTTAATGTTTCAAATGGGGTTTATATTTGGCCCAAAATATGAAGGCCAAATCCCTACCATACTTTCCATTAGGTGTTATCCACTTAACGACTCACAATTTAATTCCTAAAGAACTGAAACCTCAAAAATAAGAAATCAAGATATTCACTACTTTGCATAAATATTTGTCAAAGAAAAAATGGGCACTGCGCTTGCTCGCAATGGACTTAGAGTGCCGTTTAACTATTAGAAACATAGAATTTTGCCTGGTAATGTCACGAAACTTCACCTTCCAAAATATTTTTTTTCTTTTCTGACATCATTAATGTAACAAAAGTCTCACCAACAATTTCCCATAATAAAACAGTCTCCATATTATTATTAGCCATTGATTGGTTGAACGGGCTATTTTACACACTATTGAATATTTTGAGATGATCGACTGTTTTATCTGAAAACTTGTATCGGACGCTAGATTTTGGACATTTTTGTAACGCACCATGATTGTATCTTCCGTTAGCATAAAAATATTTACTGATATTTATACGTTGCAAATTATAAATGGTCATTCCCGAGCTCAGATAAGAGAGGTAATAGTTGTTGTGGGTGTTGTGTTAATTCGGATGCAAACGTGCATATGACCACATAAAAGAAAATAAGAATGGATTTTTTCTGCCATACTCACCTAGCCTCTCACAATTCACGGTAATAAATTTTTACACTCTTATTTAAACTTTGATTTTAATTCAAATATGTATTTTGATGATTAAGAAAACAATATAATATTTGGTTCAATAATGCAAATGAAATTAAGAGATTAAGTTACAATTCTTGAAAATATCACATTAATTACTTGATTTAAGATCCGATACTTCATACGATATAAATAATTTGTTACCTGTTGACCTTGAGGTGATGTGATACGTTAAAAACGCTTTCAAAGAACGTATAGGTCATTGAGTGCTGGTGAATATGTCCCTACCAATGCATTAATATTTTATTTTGTTGTTAGCGAGTGTAAATGAACGTAAACGTACTTCATGAACCTTTTTATAATTTTATTTATTTAAATTATAATAATATAATTATAAGATTTTATTTATTTAAAATGTACAATATTTACAGATGTTTTTGATAAAAAGCGATTTACCCTTACTCTTTTAGTCTGCGAAGAATTTTAATTCAAATTTTTTCTTTTTTATATAAAATAATTAGTTTCCGGAAATGCTAAAAACTACCAATTAAAAATATGCTGAAATTTTGTTTTTTCGTTCGCTGACTGTGTTGCCCAAGCTACCCATCATTTGTTTTTACGCTACGCTCACGCATTAATTCCCCTCTAATAGGATTCGGAGAAACCTACGAAAGAAAACGTTGCGGAAGTGTAATAGTACGTCCAGTCCTTGTTACTGTTGGTTTTGTTACTTGCACAGGCTCCGGACCGAAAGTACTGGATTTCTACATCTTCGGCAATTGATCGGACCTTTACTTCTCGCTGTCCAACTGGTTTATCGTTGCTTCCATCAGTAAATTCAGAAATACTTTTTGAGGACCTGTATAAGGTGGTTGATGTGTTTGCATCCTACAACTCATTTAAGAGTTCTAAGTTTGAAACGTCTATGGTAAAAACATTCGTTATCTTCGCGATTGGATTCACGCGAGCTTGAACGGGCTCGTTTGTTTTTTGTTTGGTGCCAGGTGCCGTGATTGGCTACGAGATCTATACTATCAAATAAAGCGAAAATTTCCCTTTTCATACAAGCTTCAAAATTCATTAATTTTTCGTCCAAAGAACTTTCGTCTGACCTATTCACTAAAGAGGATGGATCCGTGTTAGAAGTTGATGCGACAGAATGTAGTTGCGGATGAGACAAAGTTTCCATTAAATTGTCGGCAAGTTCAGCCAATACTGTTTGTCAGGTCGTTTTCAAATGGTGAAAATACCATTTGAACCTGTTGTGCTAGTCTGGACATCCATAACTGTCGTAATGATTGTTCGTTAAGTTTGCCACCCGAACTTTTCCAACAGCTGGCTTGGCTTTTTGTCTCTTAATGTAATCCGTGGAGTAAATTATGTAGTTTGATTTTTTCCGACTCGCCTTAACCTCGGATTAGTTCCCGTTTGAATGTGGAATATGGAGTTTGTCCTTTGTCCCTAGTTATTAGCCCAACGAACTGGTCATGCAGACGTGAGTCTAATGCATTAATGACATGTGAGTATTTCGTGGACTCACGCTCGATATGTGTTACATTAAATTGGTGCTCCAAAAAAGCAAACCAAACTGTAGGGTTCTGGAAAAAAAAGGTTGAGGTGGTTTAAAGGCTACGTGGGAAACATTTTTATTTTTTTATCCTACCTCTAAATAAGACGTTGTCCCTAAGGCTTTTTCGTTAATGTTCTGAGACGCTACTGAATGCGCTGTGAATAGGTGGACTTTTAAAAGTTTCTGGACACTATTATCAACCAACAGTTGTATTTGTTCAGGCGTTAATGTAATAAATTTGTTAACGTTGTTATTTTGCGATGAGAACTCTCCGGCACCGACAGCAGACGAAATTGTGTCACTCTCCTCGGAGCACCGTTCACTCGACATGTTTCAATATACGATCTATCCGAGCAACATACTCAAAACAAAATAAAAAAACAAGTGATCTGGTACTGCGATGCTGTTCATGTATCTGCTTTATTTATTATGATAAAGATTGATTTATTATGCTACTTAAAGATGCTTTAGTTGCTGTCTTTGATTATAATTATACACAGTTATAATTATTAGTATATAATTAGTATCGACTGTGCGTGTATAACTTGTGATTATAACTCCACGTTATAGTTGTTTCATAAGAATTGGTCGTCCAAATTTCAATTCGAATTAATGTAGATAATTTTGTTCATGCTTTTATAATTTCGTTCCATTCAAACACCTGGAACGAAAATTAAATAATAATTTTATTAAATTTTATAATTTTATTAAATTTGGTAAGTACTATAGCTTTGATTTTATTTTATTTTGAATTGAGTGTTTTGTATTTATGTATGAGGTTAGGTTAGGTTGTTGTGGGAGCTATCGCACACTTAGACCGGCGATCGGTCCGTTGCGATACCACTTTGTACGGCTATAGGTCCTAGTTTTTTCGTAATATCATCTGCGCATTGCATAGCTCCATGTCAGCCTATAGTACTGACATGGAAGACGGGTCGGCCCATGGATTCTAAACACGACAGGGGATCAAGATATATGTTCATTTTTCACACCGATCGCACCGCCCAAACGGTCGAAGTTGAAAACCCCATTTGAATCTTGCATCGAATCGGGATTCGAACCCGGTACCTCCCGGTCCAACTGCCGCAGCTTTAACCACTGCGTCACCTGGACGGTTTTTTGTCTATTAACTAATTAATTAGCTTGAAATAAAGTTTAATTAAATATGTATGTTTTCAACTTTTAATGTTAAAATGGCGGGTCGGGTAAGTTGGCGAATTTACGTGGCTGGTAAGATGACGAACTAGTCGTCTTAGCCGCTTTGTTTTTAAATTATTTATATGTTTTCCCGGTTAGTAAAATTTACAGTAATACTAAGTTAAAGTGTACGAAAGAAAGCCCAACAGGCAGGGATGGTCTCGTGAATCAATGGCCGAAGCTGTAAAGATAGTGAAAAAAGGTGCAGCAGTTTATGCGATGGCAAAACAATACAAATAACACGAAGCTACGTTACGGCGTTATGCTAAAAAATATCTTGAGGACGTAAGTATGCTCTGATAGATCCTCGAAGTTGAAGTTTAGGTTATCTCATACATAAAATTGAAAATTTGATTATTTATTAGGCTTTTCCAACCAGCGCGGGACGGTTCAAATCTTTTCTGAAGAGCAACTTTTGAACCTTAAAAATTATGTAGAAAACCTAGACAAAAGAGCTTTCGGCGTAACGAGCGATCAGTTCGCAAGAATTGCTTTTGATTACGCTGCTGTTTTTAATATTTCTTGTCGATTTAACAACGATAAGAAGAATGCAAAGATTTTATTCAAAGCTACAGTAAAGATTTTATTCAAAGCTTCATGAGTAAATTTACATTTTCATTCAGGAAACCGGAAGCGAGTTTTTCTACCTTCAATAAAACAAACGTTGCACGTTTCTTTGATATTTATCAAAATATTTTAGCTGATAAAAACTACCAATCCCATCAAATTTTTAATGTGGATGAGACAGGCTGCTCGACCGTTCCCACCAAAACCCGTGACGTGTTAAGTCCAACGGGATAACGACGCGTTATCAAAGTGTCATCTGCCGAAAGAGGTTCCAATGTCAACGTTGCATGTTGCATTAGTGCGGTTGGCCATTACGTCCCACTATTCTTCATTTTTCCGAGAGTACCAATGCAATCACATTTCTTGAATAATGCACCCCCTGGTTCTTTAGGCGAGTGCAATGAATCTGGTATGATGAATGCAGAAAATTCGTATAGCTCGCCCAATTTAAAAAATTTTCTGCCGATAATTTAAAACAAGCACCACAAACAAGCTTTTACGCTTCTTTAACTGCCGAAAGTACTGCAGAAGCTTCGTTATCTCATGAGAGAGTCATCTTAGCTACTGAAGGGCCGGAATTAGTTGAGCTACCTCTTAATGGCCAACACGCGGGGCCATCAAATGCAGAGCCAATGTTTGGTCTTCCGCCATTACCTCAAGCTGCTAGAAAAGAAACAAAACAGAGGAAAAAGTTACCTTCGATGCACATAACAAGCACTCCCGTTAAGAATGCGTTAGAAAAAAAAACAAGCTGAAAAGGAGGTAAAAGAACAGAAAAAAGAGGAAAACAAAAGAAAAAGGGCACAAAAGAAGAAGGAGCTCACATAAAAGAAAATTTTAATTAATAATAAACATATCAGACACGTATTTTCGGATAACGATGAATCATCGAATTCCTCGATTTCAGTTTTTTATATAGACACTGATGATGATGCTGATAATGATGTAGTAGAGGAGGAACTTGGCCTTGTGTGCAACGAATCCGGAAAGAGGGAAACATGGTTCGCATGTTCTATTTGCCAGAAATTGGCGCATCATATTCGAGCTGTTATAAGGTTTTTTTACTTTTTTGATTTTGTCGCTTCACAACCGTTAAAATTTAACTTGTCCCAAAGTCGGATAGAACAGCTTATTTTTATATCTTTTTTAATAAGGATCATATACTAATATTCGATTTGGTTTTTTTATGTTCTGCATTCGAAAACGTCAAAACCCAAATACTGAATACATCGAGGGTTAATAGAATGAAAATATTGTTGATTTGGATATAAAAGGAGTAATTAATACTACCAAACTGTGTTATATATATATATATATATATATATATATATATATATATATATATATATATATATATATATATATATATATATATATATATATATATATAAAAAATGTGCAAGTATCTAAAGTGATGTACAGTAGCTCCACAAAATAGAAATAGGTAACAATCAAGGAGTGTTACAGAATGTTAGGTCTCTTTCCTAAGATAAAATTAGTTTTGGTGTTGTTAAGGCCTTGGAAGTCTCGATCTCATTGCAGTCGATAGTATTATTAACGATTGGAAACAATTTGATTCCAATCTAGTTGATATTGTTTTTTGCTATAAGTAGTGGACTCGACATTTCGACAAGCATGACAAAAATGGAAACAAATATAATTAATTAATAACTTAATTATATTTGTTTCCATTTTTTATTTATTAACTAAAAAATTATTTATTTATATATTAGACCAAAAATTATTTAAAATTAAAATATACAGTTAGCCTATTCAGGCAGAATTATACCGACAGAAATTCATCACATTGAAAATTATTCATTACTTGTAGGCAATTTTATCTTAGAAAAGTGTATCAGCTATACCTAGATATCAATCAAATTGAGAGCTGAGGGATATTTCTATGAAATGTTACTATTGCTACCACGACAAAGAATTCCCATGGCTATCCAAAAAGACCTATAACTTTATACGATACTTTCTTGATAATGATTGGGGTACCATTCATCTCTGAACGAAATCGGCTAACAGCTGAAGTTTTAAATATATTGAAAACTGTTTAATCGTATTCTCTTAAGCGAATGCGACGACTGTCGGCGAATCTAGCGACAAACATGATATTCTCGTAGTCATTAGAAAAGTTACTTGTCAACATTGGCGACATTTTAAGACGCGCAGTTTTGTGAAGTGATATTTATTTTTATTTTATTTTTATATTTATTTTTTTTTTATTTTAAATAAAAGATTTGAATATTGAATTCATTAATTGCATTCGAATCCTTTGTCCGGCATCCATATTATTTTCGTCAGCAATTTTCGTTGGTTGGTCTATGTATATATTTCAAAGAAACGCGAAAATAATTTAAATAAATAAATTTGCTTATAAATGATAAACAACAAACAAAATTTAAAACCAAAATAATTGTCAAATATTGAGGAAATTATTTGTGTTGTCTGATCAATTTAACACCCTTATTCCCATAGTCGAAACGTTTAATTCGTCGTGACAGTTGTCGAGTCACTTAAACTTAAAATCAGTATTCCCTTAGTCGCCTGCGGTGCCGTGACGTGACAAATATTAAAACCTGAATTGATCGGGCAACAAAATAATTGCCACAATATTTGACAATTACTACTAGTTTTTTTGTCGGTTTTTTACAGGCCATTGTTGGTCCGTACCGTCTCAACAATCTGACTTCAACGGTTTCGATAACGAGCCAGATCTTCATCTGGCTTTCTTTCTACGCCGTAGAGATCGCTGTCTCATTCGTTTCGGATCAGCACGCAGAACGTGACCGAGCCAGCGTACTCGCTGTCCTTTGATTTCATGCACGATATCAGGAATTTGCATTAAATTCCGGTTCTCGTGGTTGGATAGAACTCGGTATGTGCCATCAACGTCGCATTTTGGGCCGTATATCACACGCATGATTCTTCTCTCGATTGAACGAAACCATCTTTCGTACTCATCCGTCAAGGTCCAACTCTCACATCCATACATGACAACGGGTCTGATCAACACTCTGTACAGCTTCAGCTTATCCGTATTTGCAAGATATTTTGATTTCAGAAGTGAACGTAGAGGATACAAAGCCCGATTGCCAGCGGCAAGGCGAACCTTCATATCCTCTTCCACACTATTATCGTGAGTAACGAGAGATCCAAGATACTTGAATCCTTAGATACCTTACTCCTTCAAACTGCACGTCTTAAAATGTTCCCTATGTCGACAAGAAACTTTTCTAAAGACTACTAGAATATCATGTTTGTCGATAGATTGGCCGACAGTCGTCACATTCGCTTAAGAGAATGTTAAAAATATATTTTCGTAACCAACGCCAGGTGACTCGACTAAGAGAATAAGGGTGCAGGTTTTAATATTTGTCACGTCACGGCACCGCAGGCGACTAAGGGAATACTGATTTTAAATTTAAGTGACGCGACAACTGTCACGGCGAATTAAACGACTCGACTATGGGAATAAGGGTGTTAAAATCGAAAAAATGCACATTTCATACAACATAAACTATAGGTACAACGCAAAATATCCAAATACAGTGGTTTGTATCAGCAAGATTAAATTATAGCTCAGAAAGACTAGAGATTAGCTAAGCACGGTTAAAAAAAAGCTTTTGGTTAATTAATTTTATTTATTCGTTTCTCTCTTTCTATGCTATAGATATAATCGCGCTTAGATGATTTCTCGTATATTTGAGTTATAAGGAACATAGTTGAAAAAGCTCTGTCTCTTAGAAAAGCTTTGTCTCTAAAACTCTAATTTTTAAAAAAATTACAATCGCATTAAAGTTATAATTTACACAATAAACAATATATTGACGATGTTAAAGTGTTGTTTACATCAAATGAGCATGCAATAAAAAAAAGCTTTAACATATAAACAAATAAATTAATTTGTTTAACTACCTTGTTTGCTATACAATTTTGGCTTTATTTATTTTTATAATCATAGGTAATTATTTATATTCATGCTATTTATGTACTAGAACAGACAGCTACCGTATAATGAAAAGCTAACATGCAATGCATTAATAATTAATCCACATATGATTTTTTCAAAATTATCATTGATATTGCTCCGTTGAGCTTTCATGTTTAATTTAATTTGTATATAAAATACGATTGACGTGTTACTACCAAATATTATACGTGGCCTGGCCGAGATACTATATAACAGTTTGTATATAAATTTGATTTCCCTTGTGTCTAAAGTTTTTTTGTATTTGAACATTTACACTACCATTGCGGGTGTGTGCATAATTAGAACAAAAAATTAAATCAGAGAATGTATGTCCTAGTTTTATTTCTAAGTTTAATTTTCCATAGAATATAAATCGATTCATAAGCTCTTATAAAATACCGAATGGTAGAAAATGAGTAGAAGATGGAAAGTGGTAGAAGATGGAAACAAACCAATGAAGCAAAGAAGAAAGCAATAGCAGACTTTCACTACAATACATATTTTATCTAATCTAAACCCTGTGGGTGTAGACATCCATGTTTCGTTAATATTACGAACGAAACATGAGACTCATAGAATACCACCAAAGTTTTCAGAGCTTCTCGTAGTAGGCGACTACATATGGTTAGATCGCTGGACTGGCGATCCTCATCGGTATCAAACAACAAAAATTAAAAATGTCAACAAATGAAAAAAAATCAGATACCGCCAAAACAACAATGATCCCCCGTTAAATTACCCGGAAACGAGTTTGAGGATCAGCATTGAGTGCAGGCTCTTGAAAAACGTTACAAAATTTGACAGCCTTATTACATGTATGAAGGAGTATCGGCTGGAACTCGTAGCTGGCCAAAAAAAGGCTGACCTTCAACCTCATGATAAAAATTCATTTTACAATAATTTGAATAATCTGATGGGCTCTAAACCGGAGCACGATGTCCAATTGGTGATTGGTGCACAAGTTAGGGAGGACAAGGGAATATACACCGCGATTCTCCTGTGAAGGTCTGATAAATGAAGAAACTCAACGAAAATATCAAAATGTTGTCAGCAACAGCATTTTACGATTTAATTACCAATCTGATGAAGTGAACAGGGGCTGGGTAAACTTTGGTTATCGATGCTGCCTAGCACATTCTCGGTATAGTAAAAACTACGCCCAAAATGATTGGTCGTCTCGCTGTTGAGCAATGAACAGTCTCATGCATTTGTAGACAGAAGAAGCGCGAATGGTGGAAGGCTAAGGTCTTAAGATTATGCTCAGCAATGAGCGCAATTTGCGTGGTTTCTTTAAAGGAATTACCGAATTGCACCATACTTTATGATTTCGGTCAACTACCAATAGGGGCCAGGATGGAAACCTCTTTGTTAACGTTGATGCGATACTCGATACATAACGTGAACATTGTTCTGCCCTACATATTCCACATTTATCCATGTTTAACATGTATCACAATATTTAATTGGTGAAACCAAAATAATTGTGATTTTTCTAGTAGTTTTGAAAATTAAATGGTGTCGGGTTTCCATTTCTTATGAATTAAAATCTTAGTGTTAGTTTTTTTTGTAATCTTAATTTAAGTTTAAAAATCATAAAGTGTTTACTTACCTGCTATATTTGTCGCAAGCGACCCGACCTACTAAAACCCTCCGGTTATAAAAATAGTCAAGCATGTGAAATCGCGGACAATGGTGGTACCATAATCAACCATAGAAAATGTGACCGATTACGTTTATGCAATGAACTTTTATCAGCTACCGGTCAAGATAGATCTCAAACCCACACGGGATATAGAAATGTTTTCTAAAATATCAATATCATCGAACACAAAATTGTCTCCAGTTTGAAATACTAGAACTTTTACTTTTGTTTTATTAGATTCCAGTTTCCAATCTGAACTTTTACTTCAACTCTTGCCTCAATTGCTTCTCGAAACCCAACAAGTTATTTTCCTGTATCACCTTTCACAGTATTTTGGTGTTGTTATTGCTTAGCAACTATGTCGGCTAGCGTCATCTGTGGTTCTTGCTACTGTTCTCGCTATTTTGGCTCTTGTTATTGGTGTCAAGCAAAAGTATCAGCTATCTGTTTTTGTTGAGTCAGCAGTGTCTGCAGCATCGTTTGCATTTTATCAATTGTTCGTCAAGTTCATCACTCAGTTGGCTCCAATTTGGCTCCAACCACGGCTTCACCGGAATTTTTCTGTGCCTCTTCCATTACGTTTCGCAACCTTACTGCCAACAATCCTACTTCTGACACTAATTGTTACAACTCTTTTCGGTTTATATCCGGGTTATTGACACCTCAGACTCTGATCAAAATGAAAACGTCAAACTTACAATTTTTATTTATACCACTAAAATCTTTAATGTGAATGTTTAACCGCGCCACTAGTGGAGGCTATGACTTTTGTCTTCACTACACTTTAACCAATTTAACACTTCACTGGTTTAAATACAACTCTTTCGATACGGCGAGAAAGCTCTGCTTACATATAGATCGGATGGATTATCGTCCTTTCCATTCTGCTTAGAACAGTCAATGTAACGAAACTTCTTAGCAATTGATAAGCAAAACTGAAGGTTCTACTAGCCGAACCCTACGAAACTAAAACTGAAATATTTTATTAACACTCATAGAATAGACATTCCTCTAGAAGAATCATGAAACTATCCGCATTAAACAGTCTGTAGCCACATTGACCCGCACTTCTTGATATAGGACTGGAATGAAAATATCAATAACATATAATAGCATTTTTTTAGCGAGTTTTCAATATGTTTTGACATGTATACTCTAAAGTAGGCTAACTATTTTAATCATTGATTTGATAAGGTGTGTGTCTAGAGCTTTTGAGTATCGAAATATTATATATATTTTAATGAAGAGCAAACTCGGTTTACAATCGCAAAAAGAGAAACACTGTTCAATTGCATAAAGACAAATTTATATTATTATCAAATAATGTTCGTATGTGTAATTAAACAAGATAACGCTTTTTGCTGTTTGTTGATCTTTAAAACATTATTATTGAAAGGCTTTAATTCCAAAAAAAACTTTATGATTTATTATCTCCCACTCGAACAAAACGTGGAAGTTTTAATTAAAACATCCTACCTTAAAAATATGAATTTTCTGCTTTCAAGTATTAGGAGTAAAATAATGTACTTTGTAACTGGGAAAAATATTTTTTTCGAGATGCTTTTAATAAAAAAACATCTTTCGTTTCAAAAATATGTATTAGAGCGATTGACATGTAGGTGTTTTTGTTAAAATTTTTAACAAAACCTCAAAATAAACTGAATGTTTTCCATACAACATTGTATCGTTCCACCAATGTCTGATGTACCTACCTACACAAAAATAATGTTATATTTGATAAGGTGTTGATTCTTTTTAAAATTGTACTGTAGTTTCGCTTCGCCAGTTTCGATCTGATGAGTGCAGAAAAATCAAATTCATCTCATCATGAATGTGCTACTCGATATATGTACTTTATACATAGGTGTGTCCCAATAACCGGTCAGATATGACATATCGGTTATTTTGCCTCTGGCGACACCAAAGTCATATTTTTTGGACAGAAACTCAGTATATTATTTCTTTTTGACGAAATGAGTGGCTTCAATAATAGTGGGATATGTTGGTTATTTACTTCCATAAAAAAGACAATTGGTTCGAAATTGCAAGAAAATTTACAAAATTAGGTCAAAACACTGGACACACCACTCAGCGGAAGCGACAAGTTTGTGCATAAAATACGAGACACGGGCTGTCTAGTCGACAATCCAACGCGTACCCGTGCTCGTCGGGTTCGTTCAGAAGAAAATATCACCGCGGTGGCCCAAAATGTGTGCCAACAGCAGAGAATATTACTTCGTCTTCATGCATCGGATATGAACGTCAGCCGGTCTTCCATGCTACGAATGTGCCTAAAGATCTTGGTTAGTGATTCTATAAATTTCAATTGATCCAGTAGTTGAAGCCCCGTTACCATCCGCTTCGATATCGATTCGCTGGTTGTTCCTGTGAAAAATTCGAAATTGATGAGGATTTTGCTCCAAAAATCATCTGATGGAAAGAGGCGTCGTTCCATCTCGGTGGGTTCGTAAACAAACAAAATGGTCGCATTTAAGGATCGTGAAGAACCCAAGGATACGAGAAGAACGGCGTGATATTATTATTGGGCTGTATTTCTTTGAAGATGAGACCGGCCAGACCCAACCGTTATGGTCAACGGATTCAACTATCGAAACATATTAACATATTTTATTGACCATTTAAAGTATATGTCGTAGTAAAAAAAATTCTGTTTTAACTATTTATTTATCCCAGGAAGATGTTTGGAAGATTTATTCGACACTAGATTAATTTTTCCAGACCTTCTCTTGGGGAATAACGTGAAAGAGACTGTCGATGACTAGTTTAAGGTAGTTATTGTCTAACAAATAAGTTTCGAGGAATCAGTACTAGAACCAGCATATTTTAAAGCAAAATGACTGTCCAGAAGATGAAGAAACGACGATCGCTGGAGATTATCTCCATCCATATTATTGAGCGTAGAGAGGTAAACTGAGTTATTGTAGTTCCATTTATACCTTTTGATAATAATTCGACTTAATAATTTTTCAAAAAGGTGTTTGCGCAGTTACGTTACTGAGCATCTCCCTCAATATTTGGCTGTGCTTAAACTAATGTAATGTGTGTCTATGTCCCGCTGGCGTACGGTTTTTAAGAATTACACACCTTTTGATCTAAAGAACATGCCCCAATAATATTCAATAATGCACAGACAAACAAGTCTTTTCAAATAGTTTTAAGGTTTCTTACCGACTCCACTTATAATTTCGTGACACCAGATATTTAAAGGAGATTACGGGTCTGATAAACGAAACCAATTGTTCGGTTATGAGACCTGTAATCTCCTAACCGGAAAGATTGTTTTTATTTTCAACAGTTTTTATAGCATTTATGTTCAATATTTTTACACCAGGTAACCTTTCGATCCAACCAGATCCCTAGATACTTGACTTTTAAAGAGATCGAAATAGAATGATATCCAATTTTTGAAACCGAAACCGAAGTCTAGTGAAAAGTACCAACTCAGTTTTATTAGTTCTTACTGATAGACCAGTATAATTGCATGTAGCGATGTATATTTACCAACCAGTATTATGGCGAAGTCGTCAGTAAAATCCTGACAGTAAAACTTTTAGTCATTTAGTTAGACTAGCAGTCACGGTAGGCGTATCATTGCATATATCGGCAGTAATTCTGCTTGACTTAAGCTGGCACTGAATCACTTTATAACTGTAGTTATATTTTTCTAAAGGGAAATTTCCAGGTCGTCTTGTGAAAGGAATTTCCAGTCCGTTTTGGTCCCAGAAAACCAAACCAACCGCTCAGGAAGCTCAGTGGTTAAAGTTGTGGCAGTTGGAGCGGGAGGTACTGGGTTCGAATTCCAATAGTGACAGGATGCAAAAGGAATTTTACATCATCTGATTACGATCGGTGGTGTGAATGAACATGTGGTGTTGCCTGGTATTTTGGCGCTACTTCACAGAATACAACTCATGTAAATAGTTTTTTGTATTTTTCTAGTTAACTTTGAAAAACAATATTCGATAGTTTTTCATATAAAATAAAAAGAGTCGTTTCTGTTCCTTCGTCCGCATAACTTGTATTTTTAAAATGTAGAAAGATTAAAAAATCGAAATTATGGAGTCATGTTTTATCGAAATTATGGAGTCACAAGAATGAATTATCGGATAATATAAATTCATCATACCTAATAATCATTAATTGCCACATACACATATCTCCGTAAAAAACACATCTATGACCCCCTATTGGGTCAGGAGTGCAGATCTCATGGGCAGATGGTTCTTCGTAAATCGGACCTATAGTCATACGTCCTCGATTTGGTTATTAAGGCGTAAAGTATTACGAAAGTAAGTGAACTGCGAAAGAGCTGGAGAGCCTTGAGCCCCAAAACAACAGATTGCATAGTATAAAATAAAAAAAATAAAAAATCCTATATGGTCCTGGAGTTTAAAATTTTGAGAATGCTCTATCGAGGTTTACCTTTAGACACCTTCTTGGTTGCCAAGTTCTAATCGAGGAAACCTCACACTTGATTTGTAAGATGATATTTATCTTCTAAATTTGAATTGTCACCTTCATGCATTTTCATTAGAAGCTCTAGAAAAATCTAAGAACTGCCAGTTTAAGTGTTTTTATCAGAAATATAATGTGTGAGACTACAGCAAGTTGATACTTATAATTGCAAATGTGCCTTAGCATACATAGACAAAGAGTGCATATTTACAGTGGCCACTTTTCCTAGAATCATTAACAGCTGGTTTTGGAAACAGTAGATCAATCGGATGGCGTTTGGAGGAAGAATAAATGCGACAGTAAAAATGTACAGCAAAATTAACTAATCTGAGAGTGAAATGGTAGTTATGTCTGTTTCCTTTTTAATCAACAACATATCGCAGACACTACAGTCAATTGCCTATTTTACTCAGGTATTTTTTAGTTTTAATGCGATAGTTACTTTAGATGCTCAAAATAAATGGCAAAGCTTGGTATGTGAAACAAATGGAAAAATATGTTAGTGAAGAGACGTGGGCTTCTTTTTCGTGTATCGTTTGACACATGGTTGATGTTTTTGGTCTTGTGGGTGGCTGTTTTCACTTGTAGTATATTTTGTCATATTTAATTGCTTAGAGGAAATTAAGAAGGTTGGAAATATAAACTTCTGATAAGATTGTATGTTATATAATGATGTAGAGAAAGAAATAGAGTCAATAAGGAATGTATATGATGAAAACAACCGTATAATAGAAACTAATAATAAAAGAGAAGTGAAACAGGAAGAATCCAACAGTTCTCATAATTAAGTTTTAATAAATAATATTTTAAATTAATTCAATTGCAGCATTATTGCTGTTTCCCGCAGGCAGCCTTTTTACTGTGTAAGTATTTCTTTACCTGCGATAAATTTCTCTACCTAGTATTTAAATTTAATGTTGCAACGTTTATCACTGTTTCTTTTTCATCTTTGAAGCCTGTATTCCATGGGAAATTATTGCTGTCAGCAAAAAAAAAGCGAGAAAAGGATGTCCGTGTTGATAATGTTCTTCAGGTGGACAATAGTGGAAGTTCGGATATTCACCTCATGAGTGCGAGACGACTATAATGACGCCAATACCGAGACCTATAGTCACTTCACCCACGCCGGCACCTATAGTTACGCCACCCATTGCAGAAAAAAATTTAGAGCAGTTTACAGGTAAAGATGTGATCTTAATTTTAGAAATGTTGGTGTTAATACACGATTTTATATTAAATTTTTAGAGTTAATTGTTGATGCCGTACGAACCAGGTCACCACTATGGAACATTAGGGATGCCGAGTACCGTAGAGTACCAGAGTAAGAAAAGAAGGTTATGGGAAACTTCTAAGTAATTAATTGCACAAAATCAAAACTAATTGATTTTAATTAAAAAAATGTCCTTATTGTTAGCAGATTTAGAAATAAATGAGTTCAACGTCTTAAAAGTAAGGAAACATTGGGATTTAATAAAGGCCTCACACATGCGCTCTAAAAAAAGCCTCCCAGTGGCGCTGCAGGAGGCAAAAAGGAGTAAAGGCACAGTAAACTTTTGACATTTTTGGATGATGTGGGTGAGCCGAGAAGGTATGTATAATATTTTTTTATTTTTAGATTAGAATATTTAGCTGTATATCTAAAAAACTAATTTTTGTTTTGCCGGTTGCATAGAAGTGTAGGAATATGTGGCGAGATCGAGGACGCTGATAATTCGGAGGATATTCGCCAATTTGAAGAAGGGAAACAATGACACCTAATAGTCGTAAAAGTAAGTATATGTAGATGTACATAATATTACATATAGGTACAATTAACGATTTTTAACGCTTCACCAATATTGTACTTATGTATGTAGATAAAATATAATATCTTTCTAATTCTTTTAAGGACGTAACGTAGAGGAGCGAGCGTTAGACCTACAACAGCGGTACGTAAATTTGTTAGAAAAAAATACGGCCGCACCTTTGCCTTCTTCACCAGTTAGTGCAACCGAATCCAACACGGTTGTAAGTTTTTTGATGTCTTTGGCACCATACATGGAACAACTTAATGTTTTTCCACGGCTGCAAGCCCAGCAGGACATGCTAAAAGTTTTGGCAGATGCTTTAAAGAAACAAAATGATAAAAGTTAAGTATTGTTCCATATGATTAAATCAAAAATTCAAATATTTTAGCGCTGTTTTTGTTTTACAGGAAATAATTTGTGGCGACTCGTTCTTTTGGTGCAATGAAATATTTATTTTATTTTATATAAATATTTTTTTATTCTGTAATTATTATATTATCAAGAATTAATTATTTTATTTTATACGTCTAAATTATTTCTTTTATACATTTTTAATTATATATAAGGTTTTTATGCCTAATTGAGACTTATTTTTAATTTAGATGTCACAATATGGCTTTTCCTTAATAAAATATGAAATTTGAAAATGTTGCTCAATTTGTTATTATTATTTTATTTTTATTATTATCTAATCTGTTTTGGGGCTCAAGGCACTTCCTACTTGTTCGCTTATGTACTTGCTTTTACGACATTACAGTCAAATCGAGGACGTACGATACGGCTATATGTACTTGCTTTTATGCCATTACAGTGAAATCGAGGACGAACGGTACGACTAAAGGTCCAATTTTCCTAACCATCTGCACGTTGCATAGCTCCGTGCCAGCCTATAGTGCTGACATAGAAGATGAGTCATAGTTGTGTTCCCTCACACCACAGATCGTAATCTTATGGTGAAAAATACCTTTTGCATCATGCCCCTATCGGTATTCGAACCCGGTACCTCCCGCTCCAACTTCCGCAGCTTTAACAACATTATTCTCACACTCGTTTAAAAGAAAACTAATTGAAATATTTAATTTTAGTTTATTATTTATTTAAAAATTAAGCCTCCATTAGGCATAAAAACCTTAAAGCATGCAATTAAATAATAAATTATTTAATATATACATATAAAAATTTTTTCATTGTATCCATTGTATCCAGGTAAACTAACGACATTATAACGTTGCCCTTCGCTAACATCCCCTAAATTAACAAGAAAAAAAATTATATCAAGGTCATTTTATTAAAAATATGAAACGATACTTATCTTAGATTTAATCTTTTTATTCCGTGAGTCCTGCCATTCTACTTGTCCGTCTCCAGAAAAATAATCGGCAAATCGATCTCGAATTTGTTTAGCTGTGTTGGTTGAATTTCTATGCATTTTTAGAAGAGGCGTAAAGTTACTGTCGATACTATTCTATGAACCTTACTAATTATAGTGTTGAATGCATACATTATAATGGTAAATTGTAATATTTTTATAATTACGAACTAAATGGGTTACCTGGCACTATAACTCCATCAATTTCTCGATCTATCAGATCGGAAGTAATGTATTTGGTATTATTCTGTCTGAGCCAGTTGTGTAAGCAGACACAGGACAGGATAATGTTCTCAACCAATGCTAAATCCGCAATGATCGGTGTCTTAAATATACGCCATTTAGATACAAGAATACCAAAACAATTTTCGTTGATACGGCGGGCTCGGCTTAGTCTATAATTAAAAATTTTTTGCTTCTTCAACGGGGTACTTGCATACGGTTTCATCATATTTTCGTCTAAAGCAATCGCATCATCGGCTACGAAAACATATGGAGCTGTAAAATTATTGCTCACATTTCGTGGTTGAGGAATACTAAAAAAAATTAAATTCAAGTTTACTATATTTTTAAAATTATCTCAATACTTACGGAAGCGTTTTTTCATAAAAATGCTTTCCAAATCGACATTCTCTAAAAATTCCTCCATCGCTCTGGCGACCAGCGGCACCAATATCGCACATTATAAAATTATAATTGTGATCGCTGATTGCCATAAGAACAATGGAGGAAGATTTTTTGTAGTTGTAAAATTCGGAGCCTGAATTACTTGGCGCCTAAAGTAAAATATAAACTAGTAAAATAATTTTTGGAAATCTGAATTTATCTCACCTGAATCAATACATGCTTGCCATCAATGGCTCCGTTACAGTTTGGAAAGTTCCACCTTTCTTCAAATCTGGATGCAACAGTCTTGAAATAGTCCTTATTTATCTTGGGAAATACTCTACTTTTTAAGACTGTTGTGATGGCCTTGGTGGCTTCGGTTACAATTCGGTGGACACTGGTTTGTGAACACTTATAGGTGATCGCCAAGCTTCTTTGCGATTCACCCGTAGCAAGATATCTACAACATAATAAATGTTCATATAGCATTAAATTGAACCATTTAAAAATATTCGATCTATATTTTTTATAAGGGATAATATATATATAGTTTACATACCTCAATGTAACTGCTAACCTCAAAATAGGGTTCAAGGGCGTTCTCACTACAGTTTCTTTGGAAATTATCGGCCCAACCATAGCCAGTAACTCGTCAAATTCACTAGCACTCATGCGTGTATAATTATAAAATAATTTTGGATCTTGCCTTAGCTCTTTAAATATACAATTATATCCACCGGTTCGGTCCCGTTCTAAATAATATGGTCGTACCCAATATAATGTTTTTTTTTTTATTTTTTCTGGACACTATTTAATTTCATTATATTTAGCGGATCTAAATCATTCAAATCCGTAGTGATAATACACGTATAGAAATTATATTTGTATATAAATATTTGGCAACTGATGTATGTTATAAATTTTATGAAAATTTTAGGTTAAGTCAAAAATGTAAGTGTCAAAATTATCCCATAAAATTTTACTACAAAAATGAAACAAACATATTAATCTTTTCTCTGTTACTCTTATGGATTTTTAAATTTTTTTTTGTTTTCAGTAAAAAAAATGCTGTCAGCAAATTTTTCCCATGGAATAGAGGTTTGACAGATGGTGCATCTTTATTGAGAGTTGCGTCGATTCAAACTGTTAAGGATGAATCGATTCGTGTAAAAACTAAATCACAACTTTCAACAAAGAACTGTTATTGTTACTTCTACCAATTTTATTTGCGTGTATGCTCCAATCGACGTGATCCTCGGCCAAATGCGAAACAGATCACATTTTCATAGATAGCCAGGTCTAATATTACACAACAAAATGCAATGAATTCAATAAAGACAAATTTGGGTTGTTCGGAATATCATTTTTCCTCTGTTGAAAGAGGACCTTATTGTATTTTGTCACAACCAACTTCACACTTATGCCGTTTAACATTTGGTTGGTTTTCTTAGTAGTTTTATTTGTTGTCCTTTAAAAGATTGAAAATCGAAACCAGCATTTCCTGCATATTTTATACTCTATTACAATCGAAAAGACAAAAATGCAGTTCAAACAACGCAAAAATTGAGCGATGTATTGACCGAATGGCAAAGCTGAAATTCAAGTTGTACCACGTTCTGGAAGATTTATTGAAGCCGATGAAGACAAATGATAGATGCAAATCGCCGAATAACAACTCGTGAGATTGCTGAGAGGTTAAATTTGTCGAATTCAACCGTTCACGATCACGTGAAACGTCTTGGTTTAATTTCAAAACTTGACATATGGATTCCACGTGATCTTACAAAACGAAATTTGTTTCGTCTAACGACTATGATTTGCTTCTCCAATTTTTGTTGATGAAAAGTGGGTTGTTTACAAAAACGTTAAGCGCAAACGATCATGGATTAAAAGAGATGAATCACTAAAAACCACTTCAACGGCCGAAAATCACCATAAAAAGGTTATGTATTTTAAACTAATTTCCTAATAATTGACATTAGTAGTAGGTATATTATAAAACTTGGATAAAAATGAGCAAAGGAAAAACACGAACCACCGAAAAAATAAAAACAGTTTGAGCCTAGAAAGATAGCAAGTTTTCTAATCGGCAAATTGCTTTAAAGATTAAGCAGATCTCAAAAGATTATCAACTATGTTATGAATTGAAACGATAATTACGGAGAAATTTTAAAGGGTAAAACAATCAGAAGGGACCATCACGAAAATTATGATTAAATACTTTTCGTATGGCTTAAAAAAAATGTTTCGGAACTTGATCTTGGTTGTTTTGGAACTTATGACCCGTCCATTACACGACAGTCAATTTTTTAGCAGAGCAGCCGTGTTAAATGATACAAAAGGTAAAACTCGTAATCTTCTCGGACGAAAACAGAAACATCAACCTTTTCTTCTTGGTACGGTGCGAATCATGAACATGCAGTAGTTTTGTTTCGTCGGTGAACCTTATGAAATTCGGAATTCTAGCCACCGCTAGCTTATCTCAGTGCTTAGTATTGGTTGTACAAGTTGATTAATCGGAGTATTGGATTGGCTCCAAAATTCCATGTTTGAGCAGTAAGCGACTGAGAGCCTGCATGTGACTATAACCGTTCATCTAGTTCAAGGCTTCCATTAATTTTTCTTAAAAACGAAGAAATAAAGACGCAATACCACCTGTATTAAAACTAGCGGTTACCATACGGTTTTTAGCTGAAGGGTCCTACCAACAAGCTGTAGGCCAAGATTTTTTAATGGGAATGGCTCAACCTACAGTTTCGGTAGTAATTGAGACGAAAATTTGTAAAAATTATATTAATTTTAATTTATTGGAGGAGCAAAAAGCCAAATCAAAAGTATTCGTTTTTAACAAAACTGGATTTCCTGGCGTGATTGGGTGTGTAGATGGCACACATGTCAACATTATACGACCAAACAAAAATGAGCACCATTTTTTTAATAGGAAAGGTACACACAGCTTAAACGTAATGATAGTAAGTATAATGTATGTGAATTATCTAGAACACAATAATTATAATGGTATTTTATTTTTATGGACATGCGATTATATGATGATAACATCAGTTAATCCGCGTTACGTAGGATATTCACATGACTCAGCTGTTTGGAATATGAGTAAGAACGTGGCTTTTCTCAAGCAGGGATTTTAGCTGGTGATGAATCATCGTGGAAACTAGGTAATATTATAATATTATTCTTCGACTAATAAATATGATTACACTATTTATTATTCTATTTTATACATTATTTAGGAGATTCTGTATATACACTACAACCTTGGTGCAGAAAAGCTGTGGAAGGGTCTCAGAAATCTCGATATAATACTTAACACTCCAAAGCACCTACTATAATAGAGCGGGTATTTGGTGTTCTTAAAGGACGTTGGCGATGTCTACTGCATACGCGTGAGTTGCACTATTCACCTGAGAAGGCCGCTCAAATCGTGAATGTTTGCTGCCTCTTTCACAATTTATGTGTGAAACATAAAGTTCCAATTGACGAACAGCTGTTAGAAACAGAGGAGCGAGTGGGACAAAATGCCGTAGATGAGGTAGATACCGAAAATATACCAGACGAAGCTAAAAGAATAAGAAACGAAATCAGAGATAGATTTTAAAATTCCATTATATATTAAAATTCATTATTCATATAAAATTCATTCACACATTTCTCAATTCAATACATTTTAATTCAATTATGTAGATATACTTATTAAAATAAATGATTAAAAATTAAATATACGAGTTTCCTAAATCACGCTTAAGCTCTAGCTCTAATTTTTGAACTTCGAGTTGTTCGGCTTTATGTTTTGATCTTTGAATCAATAGATTTTGCTTAGCTAGCCATTTTTTTCTATTGCATTTATTTAAGTTTTTATTGGCGTTTCTTATTTCTTTCAAAACTCTCAAGTGGTTATTTTGGAATTCCTCGCAACTTTTGTAATAGGCTTCCTGCATTACGATTTGTTTCTTAAGTAGCATCTTCACAGTTTTGGTGGTTGTAGACGTTCTCTGTTGCCCTAATGGAGTATCACTTTGAACGTGGTCGGCCCCGACATTCATCGATTCTTCTACTGGGTTGGGCACTATATTTGCAATGTGGGGTGAACTATTACACCCAAAATCTTGTGCATTGATCCCTTCAATTTTGCCAGTAAAATCCAATATCTTGTCGAGTCGTTCCTCCGTTTGATTTATACGTTTAATGTTATATGGCCCGCCATCAGTTCCGCGTAAAATTTTTGTAGTAGTCTTTCCAAACCTTAAAAATATTTAAAATAATTAACATGAGTTCTATAATTAACATGAGTTTTGAGACCAAACTTTTTCCAAGCAACTGCTGTTTTTGTTGGAGGGCCTTCGTCATTTAACTTTTTTGTCAAACCCTCCCATAATTTGTTGGTAGTCTCTTTAAATTGAGGGGCATTTAAGCAATTTTTTGCTATCCCCTCGTTTCTTTCCATTAAGGAGACCAGCGCCTCAAATTGGTTGGGGTTCGTAGTCCTGGATAAATCAATATTCATTAAAAAAAATTGTCATTGTATTATATATTCAATTTAATCAGAAATAATTAAGAATAAAACTTACATCGAAATTTTTACGCCAATATCGGTACAATTTATTTAAATTATATTCAATAATTATTATTATTATTTGAACACATTATTTTAGAAAATAATGAAACATAAAATTCGCCATCTAAATAGCAATCAAATTTTTTCGGTGCGTTCGTAAAAAATTAGCTGTAATTTTTTCATTTTAGTTTCATAATAGAGTGAATTTATTCGATAGCATGTGC
Source organism: Tipula lateralis (assembly GCA_963932295.1). NCBI lineage: Eukaryota > Metazoa > Arthropoda > Insecta > Diptera > Tipulidae > Tipula > Tipula lateralis. Next base: position 141,877,624 of record OZ010738.1, read on the forward strand.
GTTCGAAAAAATTCGCTTCGAATTTTGATTTTTAAGCTTTATAATAGGGCGAACTTTCTCGATATCGAAATCGAAAAGTTTCATAATAGGCCCCCTGTCAAAAGTTTTGCTCTGTCAAAATATATCAGCAATTTCATTGAAACGTTGGCTGCTTACACAATCAACTCCTGTGCATTGTTAACTAATTTTAGACACCCATAAACAACTTATTGGTTATTAGAAATAAAGTTAGCTTAGTACATTATTATTGTTATAAGTATAGAACGAAAACTTTCCAAATAATAATTTTGAGGTTTATTGGAGCATTGAAATATTTCTATTTCCAGATTTGAACATTACTCACCTCATGCCAATATGTGTTAGCAAAATATTTTATTTGTAATATCATGAACTTAATCTTATGAAGACGTATTATTAATATTTTATATAATTTTTCCAAAACGTATTGTATGCGTGTGAAACAGATATACATTGCTGTGAATAAAAATATAAATGATTGATTCTTGTAAGATTGAAATTGAGAGTATATAAATATGTGAAGAATGTTATCTTTATAAAAGTGTATCAAAATAATGATTGATCACTTTAGTAAGAAATTTAACTTTTTTTGTGTAAGAAAGACTTATAAATGTTATTGAATATGGCAATATGATACTGATAAAACAGAACTTGATGCAGGTGAAATATAAGTTTAGATAATCGATAAATCATATTTTTGGTTTAAAACGATATTTTATTGCAACGATTTAACAATTTAATCTTAAAGTTTTTTAAAATTGTACTTTTCATAGGTGTGCCATAACATATTAAAGCTTATCTTAATCAATCGAAAAGTGGGTGACTAAAAAATAGTAGCCGCGTCATAAGAAGTGACTAAACTTGATTAGATCACTCGAATGACGGCTTGAATCTGTAAAAAGATCAACTGTCCCAGAATTATATATCTTACTTCAAAGGAAAAACTACATCGATTATCTAAGAGTTCTCACTCTATAGGTAGCTATAGACAATCGTTTTTTTCTTTGTGATCTAATGTCAATTTTGTTTAAACCTCGATTGTCGATGCCACCCAGTAGACTCTCAATAAAAGGAACAGTAGTCCGAAAACTGATTTATTAGTTGATGAGTAGTGTTGTAGTAGTGAATGATTAGTAGTGAATGGTGAAAGACTATGTTCTTAACAGAACTCCAATACATTAATGAAAGATTTCTTTAAAGGCTCCATCGGATTGCACTATATCTTTATAATTTAAAACGCCTGTTAAATGATTCATTTGAATCTGCAGAGATTAAAAAAATCGTTCATCTGGAGTTGGTTGAATGCAATTCAAAGAATATGTATGGCGGAATGAAGTTGTTCCTAAAGACTGGAAGGTGTATGCGTTAAATTTTGAGAAGTTCAATCGAAAGTTTGAGAAGTTCAAGAATTCCGTCCAAAGTTTTTTGATACAGATGTTTCTATTCAAGTACTCCGAATCATCTATAGTGACGATTTTAATCAAGTCTACGACTCAATGAATCGAAAGTCTATGTCATGTGTTTGAATATTTGGTCAACAAAAAAAAAAATATATATATATATATATATATATATATATATATATACATATATGTATATATATATATATATATAATATATATATATATATATATATATATATATATATATATATATATATATATATATATATATATATGTATATATACATATATTTATATATATATATATATATATATATATATATATATATATATACATATAAATATATATATATATATATATATATATATATATATATATATATATATATATATATATATATATATATATATATATATTTAAAATTCTCTTGGCACAGTGTTTGTTCTCGAACTAGCATTTGAGTATGAACCCGATATTGAATATTATGCTCATTCGAAAGTGGTAATTGGTGCTATGGACAAGGAATGTTCTCATTGTCGTTCCTTTAAGTTTCAAAACGAGCCAGACCGGATGTGTTGTTCGTCAGGAAAGATGCCATTATCAGCAATTTAGACACCACCTGAACCATTAAATGGTTTAGTTATCGGTACGAATCCAGATTCTAATCTGTTCCTAATGTCAATTCGAACATTTAATTCATGTTTCCAAATAATATCGTTTGGAGCAACAGAAATAGTTAACAATAATGCTATCAATGGCAAAAATTCAATTCAACTTTAAAAATCAAAGGCGTGATTTATCACAAAGTGGAATCATTGCTGCCAATGCCAAACGAATCACCTAAATTTTTACAAATTTACTTCATGGGTGGTGAAGATGCACGCGTGGATGCACGTTGTGGCTATAATCACCTTAATTTACTTTTTGCCAGGCGTATCATCGGCGACCTGGATGCTCTATTGTATAAGCACAATGAATTGTTGAAGATATTGAAATCACACATGCACAAATTAAAATGTGATAATCAGGCCATTGTAATCAATCCTGATAAAACACCTGCTTGAGAGCACATTCGTAGATTTAATGCACCTGCTCTTGATGATGTTGCTGGAATCATACTTGTCACAGCTCGTACAGCTACGAGGGAAATCGTGATTCGTAGAAGAAGTAATAATCTGCAGTTCATTGCTGATACACACCGCTCATATGACGCTCTCCAGTATCCGCTAATGATCTAGAAAGACCAAGACGGGTTTGTGGGCTCTTGTGTTGGCAAACCATAATAACCATAAATTTAAAAAATAAATGTTAAGTGGTTTGTTTGTACTTTGTTATCATCGACAGTTCGCCATGCCTTTTCCACTCATACACCGAATCCTCATAAACTTTCAATAAGTAAGTCATTTCTTTCTTCCTAAACAAACCCTAGAAATAATGTATATAACAAAACGAAGTTTTATTAAATGTCCCTGGAGGCGTCGCGCTAGTATATATATATATATATATATATATATATATATATATATATATATATATATATATATATATATATATATATATATATATGTATATATATATATATATATATATATATATATATATATATATATGTATATATATATATATATATAGATACATATATATATATATATATATATATATAAATATATATATATATATATATATATATATATATATATATATATATATATATATATATATATATATATATATATATATTTATATATATATATATATATATATATATATATATATATATATATATATATATATATATATATATATATATATATATATATATATATATATATACATAATTTCCGTTAGTCACAACAACAAATATTTGACTCTGGTATAAGAGATAAGATTCAGTGGATTTAGAAACGAGCTATTTCTCCATCCTGGGATATGTGGTTCCCACCAGTTTTGTTTTATCAGTTATCCAAATCGCGTGTATTCTTTTCAGATGGCTCTCTCAGATAATTAAATACAATTAAAAACGCTGTCCTATCGAATGTAAAGCAGATGTTGTCAGCAACTCTATTTGTTGTAATATCAACAATGGCGATCTTCTTTATCATAGAGTGTAACGCGAAGCTTATCGATTAAGTTCTTTCTTTGAAAAAGTATCACTTAAGAATTTTGGTTTTTATACTTACTAGACATGGCCTGTTCAAACGTTGTCTTCATCACATGGGACTTGTCAGTGATGCCGCATGCAACAAATGTCTTGAGGATGTTGATGATACTCAGCAGTTGTCCGGCTTTCGATCGCATCTAATCCCATGTATTCAACTACAGAAATATTCCTGTAAATATACTGTTTTTTCGGCCGTGATTCAAACCCCTCCATTTTACTAAGGTTGCAAATCGCGTATGTGTGATTTGATTAAATCCTAGGGTTGCACCATGGGCCCATTGTGATATTGAGTGCAGAACATTAAAGTGTTCTATCCAACTTTAATTATAATAATAATAGAGATCAAGATTTAAGACGAGATAAGAATAACGTATCTTGGATCCATCGCTACTCGTGATAAAAACGTCGGAGAGGATATTAACGTCCACCTTGCCGCAAATGCGGATAAACTGAAATTGTATAAGTGTTAAGCAGACACGTTGTTATGCATGGGTGTGACAGTTGCATCTTGATGGGAGTTGATTTCTTACATTCGAGTGAAGAATTATGCATAAGGTTAATGCCTAAATACGTCATTGATTGCACTTATCGAGGTCTTTTTAATTGCGGGACTATATATATAATATTGAAAGGAGTCGCTGTCGAGGTCACATTCTGCGTGTTGATCCTACGCGAATTTTGAGCATTATTTTAAGAAGAAACTATTTTTTAGGTAGACAAAGCCGTTGTTGTCATCTTATCGTGCTTTACAACCGAATAAAGAACTTGCTAGTGATCGAAACCGATGGAGAATGGAGTCAAATTGTTGCCAAGTTACTGGGCAAAGTTGGTTGCACCGTGATGTATGATTTCTTTAGTTACTTTTAATTTTAATCAAACACACGGTTATATCAACTATATATGTGTTTGGCACAAAAAAAATGATATCCCACCACGAAAAATTATTATTCGATTTGCAAACTTCGTATATAGTGTGTAGACATGTGTAAAGGATAGAACGTGTCTAAAGTTTTAATTTATTTATGTCCCAACAAATAATATGTGTTGATAAATTCAACAAATAATATGAGATGATAAGTTATGTAAATATGAAGGTATGTACATACCTTCTTATACTCGAATCGACTATTGCCGACTATCTATACATATAAATATAATGTTAGGTAAACGCATCCATAACATTCCTAGAATGTCTACTTTACATATAAAGAAGTATTTTTTTAACCAAATCTCATAGAATAAGACGAGTTACCAAAAATTAAAATTTTATAATTTAATTAAGTGAAACCAATTTCTTTAAAGATGTCCAAACATATTTCACTTTGTCGAAACAGAGCATACATTTTCAAGTATATGTCTCAAATGTTTTGCATAAATCATATGAAATGTTTGTTCTATGTATCAGCGAATATGGTTAGTTTATGTCATGTATGATGTTAAGCTTTCCAAGAAAGGTAAATTTTTGATAAAACTGAAATGTATACATATATAAGACTCATATACTTGGAAGGTTATAATTTTTTATATTCTTACATTTTGGGAAATAAGTTTATTTTATCTATTACAAGTGATACTAGAGTTAATAAATAAAATTATTAGACATTGAATATATTTAATGTACTAGTCAGCCTTTAACCTTATCACCATAGCTTTGATATATCCAAGACTTTTTTACTAACAAAATAAATGTTCAGCCCTTGAGCTACCATCGAGTTTTGGAAAATGTTATGTTAAAATTAGGTTAAATAATTATTAAAATTTATTAATTGTATTCAAAACACAAAGTTTGTTCCAATAGCAGATTGGCAGCTTTTGGTTTTATGTTCTATTAAATACCGATCTTACAAATAGTAAAATTTTCACTTTTGTAAATAGAATGAAAGGCATGACATTAAATAAATATTTTGCTAAAATTTCCAATTAATTTTTATTTTGTTCAAATATAATATAAACTTATAACAAGACAAAGAAAACTGAAAAACACTCAGACTTGGCGAAAACTCAATAGTTTGGCTTTATGTATTTGCTAACGTTTTTGTTCTCGCTGTTGTTTATATACGAGGGTTGTCTGAAAGGTACACAGAAAAAAATTTGGGGTGTTTTTAAACTAAATCTGAAGTCTTAAATTGAGACCACTTGCAAAACACCACCAAGAAAATGCTTAGTTATTTTAACTAAATGTAAATGCTAGATATTTAAAAAAAATATTATAAAATCAAACGATACGTGAAGTAGTATCGTTAAACAATACACGGTTGCATAATAAAATCAATTATCCAACATTACTTCCTATTTGTTTGTGCTAAAATATGTACTAGCCAGTTGCTAACATTAACTAAATACTACTATAAATTATAGTTAAAAATAACTTTTGAAAGGGTATATTATCACCACTTTAATATAGTTTTAAAATACAAAAATTAACTATCAAATTTAAATAATAAATATTTTACTCTTTTACAATATAAGTGTGATAACTTTGATTTTAAACTATTGATGAAAATAAAACGATGACATTGAGGATATAAGCACTATTAAACAGTTTAATATGCATTATTATTTGTGAAGAAAATAAATTAATATACACCGCATTTTTTGCTACAATTGGATGATAAAATGAAATCTTTTGCATAGGCGAAAATGACGAAATTTCGTACTAAATGTTAGCACTGCATAAACGAAAGTAGTATATAAATATATATATATATATATATATATATATATATATATATATATATATATATATATATATATATATATATATATATATATATATATATTATATATATATATATATATATATATATATATATATATATATATATATATATATATATATATTATATATATATATATATATATATAAATTTACACAGTAAATAAAACAAATATATTGGTATTGTTAATTTTTATTTTAATAAATGAACTGAGCCATTAAAGTCATAAATATTAGAAATATAAATATAATATTTATTTAGATTTTACATGTATTTTTATTATTTTATTGACATAATTATTTTTTTTATATAATTTTATGTTTTGGTATAATAAAATACTGATCACCTACTAAAAGTTTTTCAAATGGAGTTGGATAATATATATTACGAAGATTAATAATTAAATATGCTTTTGAATCAGGTTCTTGTAACTCGTACGCCGAGAGATTTTTATTATAACCAGTATTTATCCATTTTGATACTATCAAGAATGCAATAGTATTATTCCGAATGAAAATTTCTTCAATTTGTTGAAATATCGGATCATCATCTATGATACCTGAACATATAAATAATCCTTTGTGAAATGTTTCATGTAGAAAACAAGATTTAACAAACAAAACTTCCCCTCCAAAGCTAGTTCTTTTAAAAGAACGTCATAAGTTGAAAAATTATTGTTAGCATTTAAAGGAAAGGGCTTGTATGTTAGGCGAAAATCATCGTTAGTATTCATATTTATATGATGTACATATTCTTGATGCCTAAAAGAAAATGTTTTACATATATTTACAAAATTTTGAATACACTGTGCCAACTTTTTGAATTGCAAATGTTTTCCTTCAAATCTCATACACCATAACAGGATTAATGGTCCCATTTCTCTGGTAATTCTACCATAGTGTATCATATTGTGAAGCTTTGGCCTTACTCTTAGGTCTGGAAATATTTTTTTGTATAATGTGTGATGAGTTTTCACTAGTTCATCCAGCAAATATGTTTGAGAAAGTAAAACTTTTGGTGCAAAAATAATCGACATACAATCGATAAGTAAACTAAATAGTGTACATATTTCTGTACACCGTTGACTGGATTTTAACTCAAAAATATCTTTAAATATTAATGGTAAATGTCTAGTAAGACACCAAGTTTGAGCAGCTTTTTGTCCAACTGTTTCGTGATCGAAAATTATTGAATTTGGAAGATTCGTTGCCTCCAGCTTTCCGAAATTAAATGAAGCGATTCTTTCATTAATTTCATTTTTGCTCAAAAGTTTTTCGCCAACGACAATTTGGAAAAACAAGCCAAGTTCCCATTGTGCAACACCTTCTAAAATATCATGCATTATGTTTGCCGTCGGAGCTTTCATAATATGAAAATATTTCAATTCATTGAGGCAACAATATTTCTTAACACCGAAAACATTGTTTTCACCTGTTCGTTGCAATTCTTTTAAATGTGTTTCATATTTTTCTAATGTCCTTAGTTCTACTTCAGCTTCCGAAAAGATATGTTGCATATTTACTTTATTACATAAACAATGCCTACAACTGTAGGAAGCCGAAAATGATTCTACCATACCAATTAGGCTATTAGCTCCTAAGTTATCTGCACTAATTGCTACTAAACTTCCTTTTATCTTATTTTGATTTTTGAGAAAATTTACTTCGATCCCATTGGTTTCTAAATACTGAATCTCAGAAACTAAATTTGAAAGAATTTGCTCGTATCCATATTTTTTTATATCAGGTGCGTATATTAAGCTTAAAAGATGACTATTTTTTAATTTGCTGTTTAAGTGAGGTGGTAAATTTCTTATTAAAAAATATATGGCTGCTGTTTTGTGAATTCCAGTTTTATGACCCATTCCATTAACTGGCTCAAATTCATCAATATATAATTGTATCTTAAATGTAATTTGACTGTTATGGAATGCACTATATTTCATAAATGAACCATCCGATATATCAGTTAAAGCTTGATTGTTTGTTGAATTTTGTGTTTTTGGAAATGCTATGTGTTCTTGAAAATTTTCTAAAGAACACAAATACTTTAACGTATCAATTAAACTGATATACATATAAGTTTCTGCTTTTGGCATTTCCATAAACATTTGTAATTTTGAGTCCCACTTTCTGTCATATCTATGACCTAGAGTTAATTCCCGTGGTTTTGGTATATTCTCAAAGACAAATTTTGTTCGTTTGTAGTTTGAAGTATAATTGTTTAGAGTATCAATGATATTGTTTTGAAAGTCTATAAATTCCGTGTACCTTTCCGTAAAGTTAACAGAAAAATTTAAAAAATTTGCCCTTATAAATAGAAAAATTGTGTCTAATAGACTTTTGATAGTTTTAATAATTAAATTATTAGTGGAATGAGGAATATTTCTTCCACATAAGTCTGTAATAAGCTTTTTTATTTCATGTTTTATGAAATTAATAATCTGAATTTTGTGTTCGTTGACCATATCATCGTTTTGGTCATGATTTAAAACTGGAATGCTTGGAATATCAGCAGGATTTGAATTTAAAGTGTGTAGCATGTTTTCATTATGAGTTGGTTCATTAGAATTGCAATTTAGCATATGCCTTCGAATCCCACTTTTAGTTTTGCAGAAATGTCCGCAGTTTAAAGTCCCACAATAGAAATTAGAATTTACATTATGACGTTCCTTAAGATGAGAAAAGAAAAAAGTTTGATCAAGAAGCAATGTTTCACATTTAAAACATTTTAAAAGAGACATTTTTGTTAAATTATTTTTTACATTTATATTGAATACGATATTTATTATTCATCTATTCACGACATTATTAAGAACCAAATAAAAAAATTACAATCCAATGATTGTGGTTCGAAATTTGCAACTGACGCATATAGTAAATTTATGAAAAAAGAGCTGTATTAATCAGTCTCATTTGGCTAGATATGAAATTTACCTCGATAGTGTATATGTATTTTATAATAAATTTAAGTAGTTGTCTTAAATTTGACTCAAAATGTACGTTCAGAACAAAGTGAGTTTTTAAAAATTTATCTATACAGTCGATTGCTGTGTTATCGGTATTAATAAGTTTTCCGTCAATGAGAACGTAAAACTTGCTTATGGCTTGTCTCGATGATCCTGATGCAATGATGATTGGTGTGTTTTCTGGATTATTGATTGGTAAGGATGTAGGCTCCAATGGTTCATTAACCTATATAAATAACAATAAAATTCAAAAAACAGAAATCATATAGTTGAACACGAAAAATAGGATACTATATGTATTACATCAAATAATGGGACAAATTTAAATAGACTGTAAGTTAGATAAAAATGAATAATTGTGATACGATATAGATATACAATTTCAGATAAAATTAATTTTTTTGAATTATTAAATACAAGAGTTGAATGTAGTCAGTTAAAATGCCACCCATGTACTATAATACATATCAATTTGTTTATCAATGGTAAATAATTGTGTATCCTATAACCAATAAAATCTCATTTAAAATTAAATTATTGCTTTTGAAATAGTTTAATTAAGTCGACTTGAACCGAATTTTGACAAGTTTTTAATTATTTTTTATTCATTATTGCGTTTGTGAAAACGATTATTGATATAATTTAAAAGACAAAGAACGTTAACTTTAAAAATAAATAAGATACATAACCTTTAAAATAGTAATTTTTCGTTTTAGTGTCTTAAGGCGGTTTTACACGACGTGTGATGTGTATAAATACTGAAGATTGATAACACTTATCTCATCGTGTAGGGTTTACTGATTTGTATTGGCCGGAGTTTGCCAAATATAGGGTATACAAAATATACATTCTAGTAAATTATCAATATTCTACACGTATAGTGTGGGTAGAATATAGAAATGTGGATAGAATATAAGTCAAATTATACAACAAAAAATTTTGTTTGAAAATATAATACCAAGTCATACCTTATGAAAATATATCAGTCTTTCAAAACACTGCTCAAGTTTGCATCGGTTTGTGTGTCCTTTTCCTAACGACACTGGTGGTAAAAGTATAAGGAGGCAAAACAATGCATAAAACGTTTGCCCAAATTCTAAAATTATTTAAAAATCATTTAATACTACTTTAATCAAAATGTTCAAAATATTGTATTTATAACCTTTATATATATCTGCCAATTTTACGTATTTCCTATCTTTCCGGGCAAGCGAAATTATTCGTGTTTGTAAATCTTCATTAAATATCAGTTTAAATAAATCAGTTTTAGCTGGATACTTAATTTTAAAGTCAATCTCAATCTAATAAAAACAAATTAATTAAAATTATGGTTAGCGAAATAGAATTAATATACATACCAAGCAATCAACATCCAAGTATTTTGGAAATCTAATAAAATAGTTTTTGAATTTTTTCCAGATATTTTGTTATCTAGTAAAAGCTCGCGAACAGTATATGTTAATTTATGTAATTCAATTATTTTTTCCAAATCGATTGAAGAATCGGCTTTTTTCATATATTCTATATGGTTTATTGCATTTGCGTACAGTTCATCGTTGGAAATATGAATATTATCAGAATTAGGCTCCTTTATTTCGCAAGGTATAAGTTGTTTGCTCTCAATCGCTTTCTTAAGTTTTAAAGAATTACGTTGTATAGTTTTAATTCGGGTGCCTAGGAATCCGTCGTTCTTTTCTGGATTGTAGATTAATCGCTGCAATAGAAAGATAATATTATATATTAGAGTAATAGTAATAATATCATAGTAATAATTTTCGTTGATATAAATAATAATTGGGTTAGTTTAAAAATCTTAAGTATGTTAAACGAGAAAGTATAATATTATTCAAAAACTTTCAATACTAACATAATTTATTCCGCCTGTTTCTTCCACATCCCGTAATTTTGGAAAAATATCCGCTATGCACTGAGCCCAAAGTATCTTGTCTTCAGAACAGGGGTTGTTGCTTTTGCATAGAATTAAGTGGTCCACTGCCAATTTTATGATGTCTTGCTGTTCCTTTTTAGGTAAATCGGTATTTGAATTCGAATATGTTCGAATTAGTTTTCCACCGTCTATCAAGGCAAATGTATCTTGGTTTTCAAAATATTGAACCAAGTCCTACGCGCATAAAAACATCATTATTATTATAAAGCAGAGCAATTAGTTTGAAAAATACTACTATATATTGAACTGTAATTTTGTGATACATATTTGATATCAAATTTATGATTTTATTTAAGATACAAACGTATTTTTTTCTTAGCACTATAGTTATCGATTAATGAATTAAAAAAATAAAGAGCACGATACTTTCTCTGCGATGAGAGTGACAAGCTGAATGAATTACTTTGATTAGATAAAAAATTTAAAAAAAACAAGTTCATTACTATCCACATTTTACTTAAAACTGGTTAAAAAATGATTGTGATTTAAATTTATAAAATATTAAGCTAAACTTAGTCCTAATTATTTGGTTTTAATATGGAGTATTTAAATAAAAATATTTGGCATACTTACTTTTTTCGTAAAATATTTGTAGAATTTTTTTGGATCTTTATATATGAGCGGTATTTCATTACTGGTTCCTTCAAAACTGTTTGTTGCAGCAAGTTTTTCAGTTACATCGTGCTCCACAGTTAACACAATATTATTATGATAAAAAATTTTCATAAATGATTCGAATGATGCGTCATTTATGTACGTATCAGAATTATCCTTGAATTTTATTGCTCCGCCTTTAATGTTCAATTCAGCTCTAGCTAAATTTTTTATTATGAAAATAAATTAGAATAGTCAGTACTATAATTTTATCAAAATTACTATTTATTCAAATTTGTTAGTAATTAAATTTACCTGCACTCTCTAAATCATAAAAAAATAGTTCTGAGTTATAATTGACGGTCAAGTATTGCAAGACTCCTAAATATTTTATTTTAAAACAAAACGATTTCAATAAATTATTGATAAACGGATCTTCTTCTGATACAGTGTAATCAGTATTTTCTGATAGCGGGGTAGCTATTAAATAAGATATTGGCTCCGTTTTCCAGTGTTGAAAATATTTTTTTAATTATTTTTAATAATATTTTTTGATTAATTTAATATTATACACTTTCAATAAAATTTTGGAATGTGCGAAATTTTAACTTCTAGATATGATAATCTATCGTAATTTGTAGTCTATATATAAAAACTATGATGTATTTAAACGCAATATCTGATTGATAATAAAACCCATACAATGAAAATTAAAAATAATATTGTTCTTCAAAAGTTTATCTAATAATAATAAAAATTAATGCAAATTATTTTTCACATAATTTGAAACCAGTTCAACTAATTTTAGTTATTTCTAACCGTTAGAAAATACACACGAAACGAATGCATTTATAAAAATGGCGATACTTACATTTTACGATATTAAAGATAATATAGTTTAATAATTCACTAAAACATTTATATCTATTTCCGTATTGCGATGCACTTCTTCGGTATGTTACTTCACTTTACACTTATTTTACGTATTTTCTGTAATTTATTTATACTTATTATCACCGTACTATTTACTTAATAATTTACAATATAGAATCGACTATTCTATTCAAATGCACAAAATGGTATAGCTTCCAACATAGTACCTCAATCCAATAACGGTCATAAATATAGCCTACCTGCTCTTTGTTACATACATATTATAGTATGATCCTCTTTTTGAAAATTATCACGCTCATTTAATTCTTTAGTATACCAAAATTTAACACTTTCTGAATGATGATCTAAAAATGAATCGTTTGTAGTGTACTTTTTTGCAACCTTATATTGTTAAATTTATTGTTTTTGTAAAACGAATAAGCAATATCACGCATAAAATTCTTCTTTTCAAAAGCATATATGGTAAGAAGTTTAGTTCAATTTGCCTATTTACTGGTGTTAATTTCAAGTTTAGTTCGATTTGCCTATTTACTGGTGTTAATTTCAAAATTGACACCTTTAAATGGGTAAATTTAATATATACCTATATATACATACATAAATATATATATTTATATATATATATATATGTATATATATATATATATATATATATATATATATATATATATATATATATATATATATATATATATATATATATATGTAAATATATATATATATATATATATATATATATATATATATATATATATATATATATATATATATATTCATATATATATATATATATATATATATATATATATATATATATATATATATATATATATATATATATATACATAATAAAATGTGATTTAGTATTAGAGCTTATTGTATTGGTTTATTATTCATTCTACTTACAACGTTCTATAGGCAATACATACCTAAATTACAGTACAAGAATAAATTAATATTTTATATGTGTTAATTAACTTTTTCTAGAATATTTTTGAAGCATATAATGTTACATTCAAAAATTAACTTTGTGCCATGGATTAACATATAAATAATTTATCATTTTATACATTTATTGTTCGTTAAAGCTTTAGAAAATGTTATTTAAGGATCAGTTTTAAAACATACAATCTTCAACGATTAATAATAAGTCTATATTTTGATTTTTAATAAACGCTGAAAATTTTTATGGGAATTTATCATTATGATATGTGTTAATACGCTATGATAGACCTTAATAACGATAGTACCTTAACTTTAATTTAATTTAGTATTCACATCGATTACAGATGACATGACTAAATGAGACACAGGTATACATCAACGCTTCTTCATTATGTAAAAACTCGAACCTATTTTGTAAATCCTATAAAGCAATAGTGTTTTATTAAGACCAATAAGAGTATACGTTCTCTAGTTAAGGTGTTAACAAAACCATACATATGAATGGATAAGTTTTGCTAATAATCCTCAAAATTTTTAGAAATTCCATAAAGAATAACTACATCATATTTTTACATATTTATTAAATAATATTTTGTTATAATATAACTAGAACTTTGATTCATAATACATCATTTTACTAAAATATAAAACATTTCAAGGGTAAATTTAAATATAATAGTATTAATGTTTTCTTGATTCGCTACCAGTGGTAAGGCTTGACAATTTCCGGAACGAATAAACAAAATTTAAATTTTTTTTAAATTTTCTGCTTATTCTTCGAGTACCAAATAATACATTTGTCTTTGGTTGGATCCGAACCAGATATATTTTGACTACGTATACTGCGTACTATAACCACTCGGTCATTAATTGATATGACGTTTACTGCGTTGATATAGGCATACTCATTACATTATATTTAGTAATAAAATGATACTCTATTTTTATCCATTTTCACAAAACCACTTACTCAAACGATTGTCAAACAACTGCCTTTTCCAAAATGGCTGAAACATCGGTGAGTAAATTTAAATCCAACTTTTATAGTTGAGTGCTACCATATTCATTTTGAGTTTGAAACTTTTCAGACCACCTTCGTATTTTTAGGTCGTCGTTTTAGGATGCATATACATATAGTTCGAAGAATGTGACAAAATGTCAATGTAAAATATTGATCATAAACAAATAATTTTAAACTATGAGAAGCAAACGATGTGTATCGCAAAAAATAAACAATTTTATTATATTTAATATTGTTTTCCTGGTAAAACCTTATTAATAGTCTAAAATTATTAAATTTATTTGCATTTATATGTTTTCTATTTTTCGTTGAATTTGGTTTCTCTGTGCCTGTCCGTATGCCGAAATTTATTAAAATAACTAACTAGTCCTGAAGTAAAATGCTTAGGCTACATGCAGGAATACTCGTGACAATCTAGTTTGAGTTTCTAGTCTCCGTTCTATAATGTCGGTCATTTTATGAGCTTAGTCTACTGTTTAGTGTTTTCTATCAAACCAAACTGGTGGTCTTGAATAATATCTCTGTACATCATTATGAACTTCATTCTTTTCAGGAACGATTGGTCAAAATCTTCGATATGGTTGCGCTAAAGAAAATGCCTTGACTATTTTCAATGAAACGCTCAAATCAATCTACCGAATATCGAAACCATCACTTTGGGTTAAAATGGGAAGAAATAGAAGACACCTACGTAAAAACTGCTACAAGTGTACTGGGATACCAAGACATCACAATAAAACCGTGGATTAAAGATGAAACGTGGATGAAAATTAAAAACCGCCAACTTAAAATACAACTTGGCAATCAAATTACGGCGGAAATCGACGACAATATGAAGAAACAGCTCGAGAAATACACAGAAGAAATTTTCACGACTGCCGAGTCAGCGGCAGCAAATAGAAATATGCGCACATTACCCTAACATATAACAAAAGTCACCGGAACATTTACAAATGCACCACAAATAAAAGATTCACATGGACAAGTGATAACTTAGATTCGACCAACAACTAAATAGATGAAAAGAGTTCTTCGAGGATAACTGCATAGATAGCGAACCAATTGAGGAGCTTTCATATGCGGACAAGTGCCATAATGCAACTCGCTGTTGGAAATAAGTTCAACACAAAGGAAAGCAGAATGGCACACACTACAACACATGAGGTGTTTGACAAGGATATGTACTATCTCCACTACTCTTTCTCAAAGTACAGGATAATGTCATGCGCAAGCAGGATAATACATCGCCAAGCGGAATTTTGCTTCCTAACACACAAATACACCGACATGCAGATTATCAGAAATGGCACATGATATCGGAATCAAGATAAACATAAGAAAGACCAAGTCCTTGAGACTGAACACAAGCATAAGTACACCACTTCGCATCAATCAAGACACAATCTTGTTTCTTTTAAAGCTATCCATTGTGCTTTAGCTATCGATAGTATGTCAATACATTATGTTTATTTTCCGAATTACTATATATAACATTTTACTAAGTAATCCAAATATTACCGAAGTAACCGGTAAATTATTGAAAATCGTTCACTAATAAAGTTTCTCTCATTACATATATTTTGTTTTAAATCATGTAGGTTCCCTTAAAAAGCGTTTCCAATTTTGACTAGGGTATTGGCCGTAATTCGATTTGACGCGACAATCCCGAGTTGCCAACAAATTTTACCATTTATGAATATTCGTTATATCTGTTTTCAATGGTTGCATACGTTGGGTTTGTCCTATTGCATCGTAATTTAAATTCTCTTTACATTCGTTTTAAAGGATTCTTAGTTATAAATAATAGATAGCAAATAAATTCTGAACGAAATGTGACAGATGGTAATATCCAAGTGTTGATAATCTTAAGTGTTGATAGTACATTAAAATAACAAATGATTGGCTTTGCATCAATATTTGAGCCAGTTATAAAAATAAATGAACATCGCGAGAAATAAATGAACTTGGATTGCTGTCCAGAAACACTGTAGGGCCAGATTTTCACCCAACTTATGAAAAACTCAATTAACCACGTTAACCGGGCTACGAACAATTAGAATCCCATGTTGTTCCTTATTCGGGTTCCTAATAGATGCAGACGGTTTTTTAAATCGCATCAGGTTCTCCAAATATTTAAAACCTTTATTGGAGCGTGCATAGAATATTGCTGACAGGTTTGGGGTGGAGCATATGGCACTACTCTCCAGTTGCTGGATAAAGTTCAGGTTAGTTAAGGTAGTATTGAGGACCTCGGTTGTCGATGTCACCAAGTAGACTCTCGGTATAGTGAAACCAAAGTCCAAAATTGATTGAAATAATTATTTTTTTTATTACATTTACCACAAGATGCTCTCATTTTACTTTACAGTGAACACAATTTAATTGGCCTGGTTAATTTTGTTGACAACTCTGATGAATTATAGAATAACTAATTATTTAAAAAATTTCTTTCTTTCTAAGTTTTCACAAGTTGTATGATGTGTTTGTAAGATAAATTTCGTTGATTTTATCATTCTATACAATGCTGCGTTTTTTGTTAAAAATTATAAACTCTAATATAATCAAATAAGGAGAAAGCCTCTATTATTATTTTGAAAATAGTAAAATTAACACAAAATCAAGGGAGGAATGTATCAAATCTTCTACAAACCCCAAAGCTGACTATTCGTTTCGATTCGAAGATATAACTACATATTTGACTCATTACTGTTGGTTTTGAAAAGTTTTGGAAGCGGCAACCTTGATTTTGCGTATATTTATCACATATGGTATATCTACGATGTTCCCATGGTTAAAATTGTTTTTGCTTGCATTTGCTTTTTATTTTTTTTTCATCATATATTATTTCATTCATATAAGTACTGGCTAATTTTTGAATATGTACACGACCATTATGATTGTTATCTTAAATTTAAAGCAATAGTTAAAAAACCACAATTTGTATTATGATATGTGTGAGATGGATATGATAGGTGTGAGATGCCGAGCTGTATGTGACAGTGATGAGAGTTATGCTTGAACCTAACCAAGTTAAACGCTTAATCAATCACCCATTGATCTTTTCAAGTTGAGTGGATGGTATCTGTGAATTCTGTGATATTTTTTCGGTTGACCAGTTGTAACATTTACTATATGTTATCAAAATTGTTATTCGATGCAAATTTTATTTGATGGCCTCCCTTCTAATATTAATTTTTTTTTATTACTTTATATATATCTTTTAATTGTAGATAGATACTCCTGGATAAGAGCGGTGTAGGTTTAATTATTCTGATGAACTTTTCTAACCCAAATACGGGTAGACTAGTATATCTTGGAGTTTGATTTTATTATGTACTAGTAGATTATAATTTCCCTATTATTATTTTTTTTGGAAAAACAAAACCTGTTTGGGATAAATTTGATAAAAATTTAGGAAAAAAAGACAAACTAAAAGTTTTTTTGGGAGTCAAGTTTGGATTGCGGAAAAAGTAAGGTGTGTAAGATTGATAAGATGAAAGATTGATAAATCGATCAATCGATAAACGAATAAAGAGTCGTGTTTGAAAAGTGGATATGCAATTAGTTAAAATCGCTATATATTAAATATAGTTGATTTAAATAGTGAAACACTAAGACGCGAATTGCGTGAGTTCTCGTAAAACCCACACACGATTGCACAGTCACACACGAGGTCAAATTAGAGTCGGAAACACACACGATTGTCGGAGCACAGTCACACACGAGGTCAAATTAAGGTCGGAATCATACAAATTTGTCGGAGCACAGTCACGCACGTGGTCACAGAAACGAACAGTTGTTGGATCGGAATCACACACGTGTTTATATTTATTGGATCGAGAGAATACGGCGACGCTACTAGTATCAGTCATCCATCTTGGTTGTTAATCGGATCGACTCTAACCACGCGTTGGTTAGCAACATTTATAGGACACATATAAGTTTTTATATTTATTATCTTTACTTAACATAATAACTACTCTTTCCTTCTGTTTTCTTTTATATTTTAGGCTAGTTATTCATACCTTTTCTAGATTGTAGCAGTTGTCCATGGAAGCGCTTTCAGTGGATCAGCTCCACAAAAGTAAAGGTAATTTACATAATTAATTTCGGGAAAATTCGATTGATTACTAGTTAACGAGTCAAATAAAAAAAGGAAAAAGCCTACAGTTAATATACGGTCATTCACATTAAAAATTTGTTAATATTTAATTTTAATTAATAATTTCCTTTATAATTAAATAATAAAAACATATGAATTATAACGTAATCACTGTTCTAATTCTTTTATTTAAAATGTGTTGAGGAAAGTGCAAAATGTAGATTGTAGTGTTTAGTGGTAGGTACGTCAGTGAATGTGAAGATATAAGTTTTTTTTTGTGGCCTTGTATAGTTCGCGCAAATGATTAGCACAACCCCACGACTAAATTTACCTCCACTGCTTGAGCTCGGGTTAAAAAGGCCACGTGCTAATCATGTAACTATATTTTAAAAATAATTTTATGTTAACGGACCCCAATTACATCTACGGACCGTCCGCTACACAGTTTCGATCTATGACGTCGTTAAATAATTGAATGATCGAAAAAATATTTATTTCTCATCATATTCAGGCGTATGCGATTAGACTTAGTATTCGTTGCATTGTGTTCGTATATGTGTTGTCAGTTGTTTTGCAACAGTTCTGGCAATTAGCTGACCGAAATGGTTTTGATTTTTGTTAATTTCTATTGTGTAAGGTGACGGATAATTGAACTAGTGAATGATTAATTTGTACTTTGTTGTATAGTGACACAACTTAGTTTCTGTTTTCATATTAGTATTTAAATAATCTATGGCTTAGAGGCCTTAAACGGCCCTTACCTCGTCTCAACTGAGACATTACGAACCATTTTAATAATTGGTGCACATTGTAGGTGGTCAGCCCAATGAATATTTTTACTCACAATCGCTTTTTTATGTCATCCGGTTGCATGTTAATTTTTTTTAAACGGCGAGAATCGAACTCGAAGCCACGGCGTCATGAAACTCTCTTAACCATTAAGCTACAACCGACGACAATTATTATCTACAATTACAATTATTATTATATAAAAAATAAGTCCTTAGTCGAATACAAAAATAAATTCAAAAGCACTGTATGAAGTCACACAATTTATTTATTTTAATTTATTAATTCAGATGAAATTTATTTTATACTTTCAGTAAAATTGTTTAGTTTTTGGTTTATAAGAATATAGTACATCTGTCGTCTATGCTTTCGCGACTAAAAGATTAATCCGTCACATCGATGACCTACATTTTCTTCTACAGTACTTATTGAAGAATAAAAAAGAAACTTGCAAAATATCAATTTTACCGTCTTACATTTGATTTATTTACCTGGCACTGAACGTAAGAGAGAAAATATGAAATAATTTAGTTTTAGTACGAGGTAACATTTTTTAATAATTTTCAGTAAAATAAACTTATAAATTTCAAAATAATAATAATTTTATTTTTACACTTAAACATTTTTATGGCTTTCAAAATGCATAAGAAAACTTTTAGCTGTAATGAAAAGTTTTTATTCTAGTTAAGTGTTAAATTTAAAAAACAACATTCGAACTTTTTGATACCTTTTCAATTTGAGCGATTATTGAGCAAGTTTGAACGTAGATTCCGTTTAATTGCCATCTTCGCAAAAGAGACGAACTACATATACAATAAGGTGTATTTATTGATTAATTAGTTGAACAAATGTTGTCCCAATATTTGTCGCATAATGTTTGGTTTGATGAAGAGTGTCGTCTTAACTTGTAGTCATAAGAAGCCTAAATGGTTAAACGCTATTATTTGTTTGGCTTTCTTAAAGGTGACACCCGATTGGACCAATACTTCAACAAAACGGTCAACTGCCATTTGGGACTAGGACATCGATGCGCTAATCGCGTTTGCTGATCAACGTCATATTCCACATGTGTCAGAAGCTGAATTTAATTTCAAATCCAGAATGCTGAGAAGCAAATTGCGAGATCCATCCATTAGAAATTCACTAATGCCATGAAGAGATAAAAAATAAACCATTCAGCTGGAGTGTATTACATTGATTCAAAATTCTTGATATCAAAAGGGGTAACTTTTTCAACTATCGATGACAATCAAGAAGAATTCCCTGCAAATCGGTTAGTCACTGATCAAGTCGTTTTGCTACAGTTGAAACATCACGTCATGAATACCAAGCACACTTAGATTTCAAGCAACTTCCGAAGCTATTCAACAACAATGTTCAGATTAGTAACTTTTCATTATAATGTAACTATTTTGTTTAATAATAACTTATTATTAGCCATCAAGTTATAAATTATGTTAAACAAAAAAAAACTTTTGGCGAACTGATAGACCATTGATTTTAGAAGGACGAGTTATAGGAATAAAGGAATTTTAAAACTAATGAGAGACATTAAACTCACAGCAACTCTAACATATTCAGCACTCTTGCGTATGCCTTAATGAGATTAAAAATCATAGATTTCATCTTCTAGAAACAACAATTGTTTAAATTCTTTTAAATTTTAAACTATTATGAGGTTACATAATAGATTTAAATTTAAAGGAAGGTCGCCGGTAATAGCTTAATGGTTAAGAGAGTTTCTCATCAAGCCACGGTCTCGAGTTCGATTATCGCCGTTGCATAAAAAGTGATTTTGTGTAAAAACAATCGTTGGTCGGACCCCACAATGAGCACCAATCGTTAACATGGTTCGCAAGGTTTCAGTTGAAACGACGGGGTTAGGGCCATTTACGGCCTCTAAGCTATACATTAGATTATTATGAGGATACATAAGTGGTTTCTGAAATGGTTTATAAACGTATTCGACAATGATTTGCGAATAAGTGACAAATACCAATGGGGTGGGTGAATTTAGGTTATGGGACTGGGAAAGCTGACAGTTTTCCTTTTGATATTTATGAACATTCGAAAATTCTTTATTTATTTATTTATAAATAGGTCTACATATAATACTTTACATTAAAAATGACATAATAGTCATACATATAAAATGACGTAATAGTCTGACATAAAATAATAATTAAAATCAGAAGAAGCAAAGTGTTGCTTCAATCTTCTTTTTAAGGTATCTTTGCTAGAAGTATTTTATCTGATTAAATCTTTTGCATATCATGTTAATCGGTTCATTAGAACCATAGTTGGTTCTATGGACATCAACTTGCAAGAACTCATTTCTTCTTAGATGTCTACTGGGTACTTTAATTTGTAAATTTTCCAGTATTGATGGTGCGTCAATGTGACCCAATACAATATTATCAACAAACGAACACTTTAAAACCCCACGTCTAGTTTCCAGAGTTGCTATGTTGTTTTTGTTGCAGCCTTCCAGATATGGTGGTAAACGCTGCAGGTTTTCATGGTATGGTAATTCGTAATCATACTCCCAACCGCTTTTCCAAGTTAAGTGACGGATAAACTTCTTCTGAATACTCTCAAGTTTACTGATGTTTGTATCATAATATGGACACCAAACAGTAACAGCATATTCCAATTGCAAACGCACTTATACCATAATAAAACCACTGCGATGGTTACTGCTCTTATTTCCCAAGAAAATAACATCGAGGTCTTTGATCTCTGATACCCGCAGTGGCATATTGTTTACTTTGTAATGTTTTAAAACTGGATTTAATTTCTGGTGAAATGATAAAGTCTTACACTTATTGATGTTCAGACTAAGATTTGACTCCCACCATATCGCTAAATTTTCAATGTCCTTTTGAAGTTTCTCGACATCGCTTAAGTTCTCGACAGTTCTATATATTTTGAGGTCATCAGCAAACATTAAAACTTTAGAGTGTAGAATTATTTCAGTGATTACGTCGATGAAAATGGTAAAAATCCAAGGGATGAGATGAGAACCTTGTGAAAAACCTGATGTAGCTTAAATTGGCTTGGACCTACTGTTACCAATGTCGATGTATTGGATGTGGTTACTTAAGTAAGATTTAAACCAAGCCACATAGTTGTTTGAGAATCCAAATAAGTATAACCGTTCTAGTGCTTTACAATGGCTAATGGAGTCAAACGCCTTGGGAAAGTCTGTGTACACCACGTCAACTTGCTCATGTGGCTTTCAATAACTATGATTGCTTGAACAGCATGCAAAGAGGTAGTTCGACTGATTGAACAGCATGCAAAGAGGTAGTTCGAAACTGGCGTAATCCTTCAAAAAAGAAGCTTGTATTTGGTCAGAACCGCAACCATCGCCGAATGTTTTAAGAGCCTTGTTTATATCGTTTTTTGTGATATGTGGTATTTCAATGGACAGGTTCCCTAAGCTAGCGGGGCGTGGATTTTCGTATTTATTAACGTTTTCTTTTTACCGCTCAGGTGGCACAGTGGTTAAAGCTGCGGCAGTTGGAGCAAAGGTACCGGGTTTGAATCCCGATTTGGGGCAAGATTCAAATGGGTTTTTCAGCATCGATCGTTTGGGCAGTGCGATCGGTGTGAAAAATGAACATATATCTGGATTTTTTGTCGTGTTTAGAATCCTTGGGCCGACCCATCTTTCATGTCAGTACTATAGGCTGACATGGAGCTATGCAATGCGCAGATGGTACAACGAAAAAACTCGGACCTATAGCCGTACATAGAGTGGTATCACAACGGACCGATCGCCGGTGTAAGTGTGCGATAGCAGCCACAACAACCTAACCTAACGTCTTCTGGTTTATACCCCTATTATGAATGTCATTTACGCGTCACCGAGTGACGCGACGTCACTGAAATGAAATTTTGGTATTATGAATGTCACGGTGAGCGAGGATTTTGTCACTTAGCCTCACTAACAATTTGGCGGTGACAGCAAGTGAGAATTTTTTTTATATGATTTAAAATACGTTTTTAAATTTTTTTTTGTTTTTATTTAAATTAAAATAATAATTTCTTTTTTTTTGTGATTTATTAAAATAATACTTTTCGATTTATAAATAATAATTTTATTTTTTAATAATAATTTTATAAAACAGCAGTGAGTTTGCAAAATTACAAACGGCAGTCAGTATCCAAAATTTTTTGAAGAAAAGGAAATAAAATCCAGACATCGCTCAGTATTAGAATTTTTGAAAAATTTAATTATTAAAATAAACAACTATAAAACTTTAAATTAATTTACTTTTTAAAACTTGAAATTTATTATTTTAACACACCACCAACTATTCCAAAAATAAACAAAAAATAATAGTTACCAACTTAAAAACAACAAAATATAGAAAATAATGCATTTCGTCACTCACTCAAAATAAACCGACAATCATAATACCAAAATATGACTCAAGTGACAATATACGTCACGGTGACGAGTGAGGTGAGGTGACATTCATAATATGGGTATTAATTACAAATTTCTTTAGGAAAGGGAGTCGTCTTCCTAAATCTATAGAGTAAAGTTATTGAAGAGGGACCAGTTCAATCCAGTATTTCAATATTTGTCTTAAGCCGTTGATTCAATCGTTCCACAAAATCGTTCAAACTTTTGCAGACTTGGTCAAATTTTGACTGTTGCACGTATGGTTCAGCTGAATTTTTGAAATGCTACCAAAATTATTAATGGTATAGTAAAATCTAAACAAATTGTTAAAATATCGGCATTAGAAACCCAAAAATTGCGAGCACGCATCGTAGAGGTTAGTCAAATTATATTGCTTATAATAAGATAATAATCGGACTTCGGAGATGTGTGTAAACTTTAAACGAGCAAGAGCACCCCCGACATTAAACAACCTTCTTTTTATATGTGGCTAAATTACTCACCTGACTTTTCTTATTGACTCTAGAGCTGACCTTTCAGTGCTCTCTGTCCGACATTTTTCAGTATCAATATTTTTGAATTCCAAATCATATACATATTCTAGTTTTATTAGGCAATTAGTCGATAATCAACAACTATAAACAAAAATGTCCCAGGTGGTTCGACAACTGATATGACACACTACTAAAGAAGTTTTCTTCCTTAACAGTGGAGCCAAACTATAATTTTCCAGTTCGAAACTCACCATATAGTCACTGAAGGTCATTTAGCAGTGTCACGATCACGTGTACTAGATCCAGTGCTATAGAAACTTTTGAAAATCGAATTTCAATATTTGGTAAAATTAGAGATTGGCCGTTCGTTGGGAGCCCCGTTTTTTATCCGTTTCATAAGGTCAGGGAGAAAGATTTTGATTAGAGGCCGTGTGGAGATTACCATCGATTAGCCTATATTCATAACTTTTTCATGAATCTACATGCAAACAATATTATTTTAAAAATCGATGTCTTATTCCCGTTGCTGCTGAAAACGTTTATATGATGGTAATTACCACAAAATTTGACCTCTTTGAGCTTACTGGTATGCCATTTGGATTACACAACGCCGAACTATAAACGTTTCAAACATTTTTTGAACCGCACTACTTCAGAACCCGAAGACCACAAAAAAAAATTTCCTGACCAGAAGCATGCCATAATGCATTCATTAAACTTAAAAGTGAATTGGCTAACATAACGTTGTCGGCATATCTGTTCGACACAAGATTCAGTGTAGCTAATGATGAATTGAACACTATTGGGATTTGGAATTGAAGCAAATATTGGATTATTCTCAAAGATATTAACGAATGCCGAACGTCAATACTTTTCATTCGATTACTCGCAATTTATATATCGAACAACATTTTAGAATCTTTTACAAAGAACATAAGTGCAACTAGACAGTCGAAATAAACATATATTTTTGTCCTTAAGTCGCGCGAAAATTTCAGTAATCTCTTTGTTAAGGTTGATAGAGCCGATCTAGGTTGCAATCTTCTTACGAAGGATTTTACTAAGTTATAATCCGATTACACAAGAAGTACACTGTCTCAATTAAAGGTAAACATCAGTCTATTATGATCGATATAGATTGAAACAAGCGTGCGGCACGATATAAAAACATTCGATTTTCGGTACAACGTTTTGGCCTGCGCAGGCCGTATCTACGATGGGAGTTCTGTAGTGTGTAAATATCTAAATTACACTTTTATAAGCTTATAAGTGTATACGATGTAGACGAAGTAAATAATATTATATATTCACTTAGAACATCGCACCATCTACGTTCCTGTAGAATATTCACGTTTAGATAGTATTTACTCTGTAGTCTGGGGTTAGTACTTTTGAATAGATACTCAATTATTACGTGTCGACATCTATTCAAAAATATAACGAACTTGCATTTTATACCAAGTTGGACTACTTGATTGAACTACATGAATAAACATTTTGGCGTACATGTTGAAACCAAGCGTTTATTGGTCGAATGCATAAACAGATAATACAGGATTTTTTATCCCCTTAACTACCCTATCCGTGAATTTACAGAAGTATAGCATTAAAATTATATTCAAATTTTATTAATTCACGTTTCATAAATAAATTTTACTGAAGTGGTACTTGATACACACATTGAGATACAAACACGTATTTAAGGCTCTTCCATACTGTTTGAGAACAGTGGGGTATGTAAATTTTTAAGTACTGACGAGGGAACCAAAACAATATTCATATATTCCAGTCAAACAGAAAGGTGAATGTAGAAATCACGATCAGTATATTTTGCCACTGTGTGTGACTGGCACTTAAATCTAAAAAAAAATCGTGATACATGAAATTAAATAAAATTATATTTATTGTCGTTATATTTTTAATATTTTTAGTGTGATACTTGTTACGGTGACCTGAAAAAGTGTGTTTAATGTTGAAAATAAATCACAAGTTTTTATTGGGTAATTTATATTATTGGTATAAATATAAATTTCCTTTCCCCTCTATATAAGATGATAATTTTTTGCGTTTTTCGTAATGGTTTATGGTTATTGTACTTCATTTTTATTCATTTCATAGGTACACGTAACGTATATAATGAAGGGTGTAACTTAGATAGGTCGTTGTACTAAAATGTTGAATGAAAAAGTGTATAAGTCGTTTGGTCATACGAATACAGTTTAGAATTTGAATTAATTTCTGAAAAATTTCATGAATTTTTATTACAATGCTTTGAAATATGAGAATCAGGTGTAGTTAGTATATATAATAAAAAGCTTTATAAAGGTCATGCATTTCGAAAGTAGACAAACCAATTGAAATACATTGTTTATCTTAATATTCGGATCCACGCTTTACACGGTAATTGTACCAAAAACCTTTATTTATTTACTTTGGTAAATAAAACTTACCATATAGGTAATGCATCCCAATATAGCCAGCGTAAACTCGATTTACAATCGCAATGAGAAATAAAGCAGTTCTTTAGGAGAAGAGTTTGTAGACAAAAGAAGTGCGAATTTGAGAAGACTAGAGTTTTAACAGCACAACAACTAAGCAACGAGCACAATTCGCGTATTTAACGTCGATGTGGTACTCAATACATGGCGTGAACATTTTTGTGACCTACTAATGTGTGTTACATGCAAAGATAAAAGAAAAATCGTTCACCTGAAATTGATTGCATTAATTCAAAGCTCTTGATTAAGATAAAAAGACTCAATGGATTTCAGTAGTGGTAACCAAACGTTTGATGGGTGTTGGGTTTCAAGTATCTTGGATTAATTACGATAATAGTGTGACAGAGGACTAAATCCACTTTTGAAATCAAAATATCTTGCAAATGCGGAAAGCTAAAATTGTACAGAGTCGTTATCATGTGTGGATGTGAGAGTTGGACCTTCATGGTCCACGACGTTGATGGCTCATACCGATTTATGAAAATGTCTGATATCGCACTTCTGCTTCAACAGTGACACAAAGAATTTCATATAAGACAAAAGTAGTATTTTGCCATTAACCGCAGTAGTGTCGTTTTAGATTTATACAAAGAAATGGTAACCGAAATGGTTGATATTAATCAAAACTGACACATTTTCAGTAGTGAATTGTTAGTTGAGCAAAGCCGCCATAACCAGCATTCAAAGTATTTATATTTAGAGTTGTGTCGTTTTATAAGAGGTATTTTAACAAATTTATTAACTGGGTTGTTTCTTTCATACAATGACTATGAGTCGAGATAAGTTGATGGTACAACTTACCATCGCAAACCAAAAGGAAAACTGACCAAGAATCTGATATTTTTCATAGGTCTTAAGTTTAAAAAGTACATTAACATCAGCAAGAACACCTGATGACGGCAACTTGTCTGAATATGTTGTATCGATCAATCAAAAAAATCACACCAAAGTCACTATTCTTAGATCATCTATAAAAAGTATAATATCTCTCCTACACTGAGAAAAAAAAATAGTAGAATCATACGAAAATAATTTTAAATTGATTTGGTTCAAATATGATAATGCGCTGTTAATGTATTTTATTAAATTATGTCTATACATAGTTAAATTTAGTTAAATTAAAAATTGTTGTTTATACAATTTTAATAGTAAAATCACAACTGAACATGATTGATGCAACCGTATTTCAATAGTAAAATTATAACTAAACGTTGTAAGTTGAACAAATTTTATGTTAAAATTGTACGTGAAACAATTAAAATTTTAAAATGCTTTATTAAAATTATATAGGAAACCTTGTTAATCCATTATTCTGGTAAAGTAAAATCATAAGTTTTCGTTTGTTAATTTATCAATTTTTTAAGCATAATCATTTATGATATATTGTTGATGCAACGTTTTCCATTGTTAAATCATAGGGGAAATTTAATAATTCAAAAGTTTTAATTGTCAAATCATAGATTCAACATTGTATATTCAACAGTCGTCGTAGTAAAATCATAAGTGAATTAAGAAATGTTCAACAATTTCTGTAGTTAATTTAGAAATGAAATTTTATTGGTTTAACATTCCTCATAGTAAAGATGTATATAAAACTTTATAATTTCACTAGAATATTAATATTGGTTTAGCGTTTTCTGATAAGAAGCAAAATGATTCAAAATAGCGTCAAATTCCAAACTTTGCGATTACACTACATATCAAGGTGAAAATTCACACAACTTTGAGTTATATATACAATAAATACAAAAAAATATATTTAATTGAATTCTAAGAGACTTTTTTTTTTCTTGATTTAAGCCATTTATTTATTTAGTAAGGATTTATTTATTTATTTAATAGTTTTTAAAATTAGTTTTATAATATATATATTTTTTTCAAGATTACAAAATTGTAGTGTATTTAATAAATAGATAACAAAACTTAAAAACTGCATAATTCATAAGAAATTAAATTAAATTTATATTTAACAAAAGATGTCAGAAAACTTAAAAATTTTAAATACACGCTTAACTTAATATTAAAAAATCATATAAAAACTTAAACAAAACTTAATATAAATTACAAAAACATTAACTGGTATGTTTTAAACACTTTAAAAAATATTTTAATAATTTTCTTCTTAATTTATTTTCATTTATTTATTTTATTTAACATTTCTTATAATATATTATTTAAAGTTGAAGTTATTTATACTTATACTCTAACTTAAAGTTACTTATAATATTATTTAAATTGTTTTAACATTTCAAAAAGGGAATTTATAAAAAATTATTTCTAAAGTATGTTTTATTATTATTGATTTCATTAATATGTAGTGGACGACTCGTAAAAAAATCAATGTGTTTTATATAAAATTCTTCTGTTTGATTTCCAACTTCGTAAGATTGAAAATGATTATCATACGCTATTATTTCAATTAATTTACCTAAAATAAAAATTGTTTTTTTTTCACAAATTATATGTATACATAATTCGAAATAATTTCACCGTTTCATCGACTTTAGAGGTTAAATAATATGATGTCTTGTAAGTTTTTCCTTTATAAATCATGTTATTACGAACTGAAACAGAAATAGAATTGATTATGTCGTTATCAATTATTTTTGGATAATAATATTGAGTTGTCAAGTCTAATTTTTCAATAGCTTCAAATTCAAATGGGGACTCTATCCCACTTTCATAATCCTGCAAAAATTTAGAACATTGAATACCTGCTTTAACAGATAACGAACAGGAAGCATTCACTCTAGAAGTAATAGAATTAAAATAAATTTTTGCAGCTTTTCCTTTCCTTCGAACCTCATGCACCATAAATATTTAAGAGGTCCACAATTCTTAATAGCACTAATATAGTGAGTCATAAAATGATATTTTGGTTTAAATGTAGCGCCAAATAAACTCTTATAAAGGGAATGATGTTTTTTAATAACATTATCCAAATGATCTAATTCTTTATCTGAATATGATGGTTTTAAAAGAAGGTCAACTATTTCAAC
Organism: Tipula lateralis; assembly: GCA_963932295.1. Lineage (NCBI taxonomy): Eukaryota > Metazoa > Arthropoda > Insecta > Diptera > Tipulidae > Tipula > Tipula lateralis. Next base: position 141,907,590 of record OZ010738.1, read on the forward strand.
AAGTAGCACTAACAGTTTCCAATATGAATTAGTTCTAGGTATCAAATCTCCTATAAGGAGAGGAAGAATTCAATTCTTCCTCTCTTTCAATTGTTTAGAACTTATAGTTGGTGATAAATTTCCAATCTCCATTTCTCCATATTGAAATAAATCTTTTCAACTATTTAATATATTTAAAGAGATAATGTTATCACCAATTAAAGCATTTAAAATTTTACAGACATCATAAATACCTACACCCTCAAAAATGTCATGCATAATATCAAAATACAAATTATTCGTCAAATGAAATCTCCCTAATTCATTAAATATACACCAGTTTCAGAAAAATTGTTGCTTGGCAAATCTTTATTATAATTATCCTTGTTTACAAAACCATTTTTTTTATCACAACCTTAAATTTAAAAGATCAAATTGCAGTTTTAATTTTATTTGCCAGGAAAATGTATGTGGTGTTTCGTTTAGTTCGTTCCGAACATATCGCCGACATTTAATAAATAATCATTTTTCCCATCAAAATGTTATTGATACTAACACACACCTACTGAAATTAATTTACCACCAACTCAACATATAAATCCAGAATTAGACGATTTAAATAATATTGTGAATTGTTCCTTAGATGAACCTAACCATAACATCCTCACCCTTCAAAAGTATATTAACTGTCGTGTAAGCCAAATAAGATATTATACTAATATATTGTGGAAATTGTAGAAACAGAGTTGTAGAAATCGTCTAACCGCCGCGTTGTTTGGACGGAAAATCGAAGTGCAAAAAAAAAAAATTAAATTAAATTGAAATAATAAAAAAAAGTGCAGTGTTTGTTTATTTTTCGCATACAAACGTGTGCTTATTAAAAGTTGTTGATTACTCACGGTGTAAAATGTGACGATAGGACTCTTTTCTCCAAAAAAATCGTCTTCAAACTCAACATCAGATTTAAATATAGTGAAATCTACAGAAAATAACTCAAGTGCATCGACTTCTGCTCAAAAAACAAATGCATCGTCAGCACATATATTTTCAGAATACAAAGTATGTGTAATTCCAGAATATAATAAAAATAGTGCAAAATCATCAAGTATTAATGTAAGCAATATGAGTGAAATAAACATTAAAAAAATGGAAAATAATCATAATAATAACCTTGACAATGAATGTCAACAAACATACAACGATACAATTCATCAGTACAGCAAAAAATACCAGTTAAAACTTGTTTGCCATCCCAACGAATTAGCTAGGGAACTATTAAATAGGCCAAGAAATAGGCGACTAAAAAAATGGATCCTTTGGATCTAGCTAGGTAATTCAGATTTTACCGAGTGCACATTAATATTAAGAACTAAAATAGGTTAAGTCTTATTAATTGAATTTATATTAGCCTTTAAGATTTGATTACATATTGTTAGTTTCCTATGTAGGAAAGATTCAAGAATAAAAGCCATAGGCAGTAAAAAAAAAAAAAAAAAAAAAATACTAATATGACTAATACAAATTTTAACTTTATGCTGAAATCTTTTGATGAAATTAATTCAGAAATAAGCTCATACCTTCAAAATATTATACGATCTATTAATATTGATAAAAATTCAAAACATTTTATTTTTAATGATATAAATGCTATTTCAGAGTATTTTTAAAAATTCTAATTCCTTATATAAACAATATAAGATAATGAGTCAAGAAATTCAAATAATAAAACCAAAAGAATATTGTTTAGGTTCTCGAGTAGAAGTTGGATTATCGCATGGAATTGAAACTGAAAAGAGCGTTAAGGAAACCTTTCAATATGTTTCATTATTAGAAACGCTAAGCATAATAATAAAAAATCCAAACCAAAGAAAACTTATTGAAACAGAACGGGTATGCGATACTAATTTCACCTTTTCTTCGTACAGTAACACTCAAACATTTAAAAAACATAAATTGTTCAGTTTATATCCTAAATCTATTAGAATTGTGTTATACTATGACGATATCGAAGTTGCAAATCCTATTGATACCAAAACCAGCACTCATAAACTAGGAATGTTTTACTATACCATACAGAATTTTCCATTATTCATGAATTCATCTTTAAAAATTTATATATATTAGCAATCGCATATTCGATAGATATAAAAAAATATGGTTTTGCACCTATTTTAAAGCCATTTATTCAAGAACTTAGTTTATTAGAAGGTATAAAAGGTGTCGATATCAGTATTTCTGAAAAAGTCTTAAAAAATTCGGGGTTCATTAATAAGTTTTACTGGAGATACACTAGCAGCTCATGAAATACTTGGTTTTCTTAGTCCTTCTTGTACGTATTTTTGTAGAAGTTGCATGATTCCTAAATCAGAACTAAAAAATTCACAAATGAACAAATTTCCCCTACGTACTTTTTCTATGAACAACCAGCAACTTCAAAATATTTCTACTAAAGCTAATATACCAAAAGAATACGGACTAAAAGAAAATTCATGTTTAAATAATTTAAAATATTTTCATTCCGCCGAAAATATGATTTTTGATATAATGCATGATTTATTAGAAGGCATTGAGCCCATGGAAATAAAATTAATTCTGCATTATTTCATTATAGAAAAAGGTCATATAACTATTGGTTATTTAAATGAACGTATAAATTTATTCAAATATGAACCTACAGAATCCAAAAATAAACCAAGCCCAAATTTTACTAGAGCTATTTTTTTATCTTTGGGGAACAGTATAAAGCAGAAAGCTTTACAAACATGGGTTCTTGTAAGAGTTTTACCTTTTATTATATCGTCATTAAACGCGTAAGAAGAAAACGAGCATATAATTTTGATACATTTACTTCTTAAAATATTGGAAATTTGCTTTTCTCCAATTGTTAATACGCATATGATAGCAGAATTAGATTCTTATATTAAATTACACCATCTTTAATTTAAATTACTTTTTCCTAATACAAACTTTATTAATAAACATCATTATATAACACATTATCCAGGCTCTATTTTGAAGAATGGTCCACTTCTTCAGTATTGTTGCTTGAGGTTTGAAGCTAAACATTTGGCAATTAAAAAGCAAATAGCGTTAACCCAAAATTTTATGAACATTCTCAAAAGTATTGCCAATCGACAAGCTGTTTTACAAAGCAAAAATATATCAAATCAATACTACTTTGATTTCGATATTGAAATTATATCTTTCAAAATTTTATCGATAGATAAATGTTTGTCCAAAAATAAAATATTACATTTTTGGCCAAATATTGAAGACATCACTAAAATATTTCATGTGAAAATTAATGGAATGGACTATAAAAATCATTATGTAGTTCAGTTAACCAATGAAAGCTTTTTGCATCCTCGTTTTTTTTTTCAAA